>CM060962.1:131757501-131825001 GCA_030765045.1 Tenodera sinensis
GGCTAGGAAGTTCATGCATTTGCATGTTTTTTCATAGGGGTTAAAAATGTATGCTTTTACAGTATGTGCACGAATTATGGAATTTTCAGTTATTTGGACATGACTTTATGGTGCATATAACTGCATATTTTCTTGACTTTTGATAAATGCATATTATTTCAATATTATAGTCCCTATATTGCATATTTTAATGGTTTTTTATCATTTTTCTCCATCTGGATTATATTTTTTATATTGATAGTATTGCACATGATGATGCAACTCACGAGGTGACGAGAACTAATGCTGAGTCATGTTGTCATGCAGTGAATTCCCTGTTTCCATCCCTTCATTATATGTGCATAGAGAATAATCAGTGCGTTATCTGAGAGGTTTATATTAACAAAGATAAAGTGCAGGTCAACGTTTTGAGCAGCACGATTATAGCAACTCTTGCCTGCTACCAGTAATTCTGTCGTGGTCTTCAAGCATAACAGTGTTGTGAACTGGTTCCCACCAAATTAAATTAGGTGTATAAAATGTTAAAAAGCTCTTCAAATGCCGAAAATAAAACCAACTTCGAGTGCTACATTAATTAATTTACAGGAAGACTTTTCGGGTGATTTAATATCTGCAGATAATAGGGTACTCTTTTGTTGAGCGTGTGAGAAAAATGTAGTGAGTGAGAAAAGATTTCCAATAGTTCAGCACATAAACACAGCAAAACCTAAGGAGAATTTAATCAGAAAACTCGCAAAGAACCTGTTCAAAAACAGTTAGTAGAGTGTTTAAGAAGTAGGGTTACTGAATTTTCCTATGACCTGTGCCAAGCATTTTTAGCTGCTGATATTCCTTTGTTTAAATTAATAATCCGACATTTAAAAACTTTCTTGTCAAGTGCACTCGACAATATGTGCCTGGAGAAAGTACACTGCATAAGACTTACGTAGGACATTGGTACAATAGCATATTGTCAAATATACAAAATGAATTAGCAGATCAGTTTGTGTGGTTGTCCTGTTGATGAAATCCCTGATTCTGAGCGTCGTTCTATTGATAATATAATCGTGGGTGCTTTAAATAATGAACAAAGGATACACCTTATCTTCTTAATGTGTGCAAATTGTGACAATGTGACTGTGACCCAGTTTGTGATGGACTCTTTGAAATTACTATGGCCATGTGGAATCAAATACGACCGGTTACTTTTATTTGTTACTGATGCAGGTCCTTATATGGTAAAATCAGGACAAACTCGGAAAGGTATTTTTCCTATCTTATTTCATATAACTTGTTTGGAACACGCTCTTCATCGCATTTCTGAGACAATACACGATTATTTCCCATTGGTAGATAGATTTCTGTCCAGTACAAAGAGATTTTTTGTTAAATTTCCTAAAAGAGTTAAGTTGTTTAGATCAACAGCACCTAATATCCAACTTCCTCCTGCACCATTGTTAACTCGATGGGGAACATGGGTCGATGGAGTTTTACATATATTATGCTGAGCACATAGAAATAGTCGAAGAGGTTGTTAATTCATTGGACTCAAAAGATGCTTCATCAATAGAAGTTGTGCAAAATATTCTGTCAGGCACTGGGTTAAAAGAGGATCTTAGTTTCATATCTGCCCATTTTTCTTTCTTACCAACAGCCATAACAGCATTGGAAGCTGTAGGATCTCCTTCGCATGAATCATTTACTGTCTTTGAAAAAACAATATGTGATCTAAGTTCGGCTCAAAAAGGACAAAAAATGAAAGAGAAAGTGAATTATGTAATTTCAAAAAATTCTGGTTATGAACAGATGTGCGATATTCGAGACATCCTCGAAAGAAAACCATCTGTCACACCAAGAGACTTGACTCTCTCTGTGAAGCAGTTAACACCATTTAAATATGCCCCTATAACATCTTGTGACGTTTGTAAAACTGGTGCCCGTTAAGAAAACAGTTACATGAAAGCCATGTTCAAAAGTATTGGAAAGCACGAATGGTAATGGCTTCATTGCCAGATGCAAGGCACTAGAAAACAACAACAACAACATCTTGTGACGTGGAGAGAAGTTTTTCACGTTACAAAAGTATTTTGCGAGACAACAGACGATGTTTTACAGTTGAAAATTTGTGCAGTGTTGGTTGTGAACTGCAAATTAGCAGTTAATATTAGCAGCGGGACCACTTCTGCTTCAAGCTCTAAGGAATACGGTAACTTTAGTTATTTATATTATACTAACTCGTCTTGTCTACTGCAAAGGGACATTAATTGTTTTAATTCAATAGTGCATATTTCTTGGCATATTTTCAAGTTTTTAAGAGCATATTTGCATGCATATTTCAGTGTTTTTTAGGGCATGAACTTCCGAGCCCTAATTATAATTAACAGTGGTGGGCTAGCATTAGTTCAAATCCCATTTAACATTCCTTTTTTATTTTTATTTTCGTTTTTTCTTACTTAACGGCGACATTATTTATATGACCCATGCAAAATATAAAATTGTACAAATTAATGGAATCTATTTCTGATTAAGCTCCTCCTTTAGGTATTTTTATTCTGCATAGTGTTGTAACTTTTCCCGCCAATCTTATGAATGCTGCAGTACGATTGCAATTTTACAACTGAATGCTTTATAAGATATTAATTGCAATTACTGAAAATAAAACAGAGAACATGCCTACCTCAATTGAGGAGCGTTTTTTTCAAAACTCGATAGATGCACAAAATGCGTTTCTGAGAAAAACGGTTTTTTCTATTTATTGGCAATACTAATTGGTTTGCACAGCAACTATATTAATCATTCAATTCTCCTTCCTGAAACTACCTCATTGAAGGTGAAAAGAAACAAATAGCATAGTTTAACCAGTGCAAATTTGACGTTTGAAAACATGGAGTTTTTTCAAAACTCGATAGATGCTGATCAACTTTTCTGGGTGAGCGAGAAGTTAGCACATGAAGTTTCGTTATTTTTGTCATTTATTGTTTTTGTTACATCTTATTTAGGTATTTATTATTTTTTATTTATTTTCACCTTTTCGTAATACATAATGTACTATACAACCAACATATTAATGTTTATAAGGATTATTTTATTAGGTATAAACTTAGAAACTACGTACTGGTACATTCACAATAACAATAGTTTTTGTTTTATTTATATAACAAACAAATTGAATACATACAAAGAAATTTTAAACAATATGAATAAGTAAGCTTTAATCTTTATTAGTATCTTCTAGTACATCTTTGTAAAATTCTTTTGCAGTTTCTGGAATTTCAAAAAATTTAACTAAATTTTGAACATCCTTTCTCTTTTCTTTGCTCACTCTATTAATTTTGGGAACATTTTGAGATCGAAGCAGGAATTCGCTGCAGGACTTGCTGCGCGGTTTCATCACATCCACCTCCACAGGCAAAACAGAATATGTATTTTGAACTTCTACACGTACCTTATGGGCTTCCTTTGATAGCTTGGAATATGCTATGATTCGCTGGGTATTCATTTTGAAAGGAAGCTTTGATTTCAGTGTCTGTTTCGCACTTTCTTTCAAGTCCTTAATGTTCCAGTCTCTGAACAACACTTTCACAGAGCCGTGATTTTGTAATATCTGATGGCACTCATCAGGGCTCAAGATATTCTCTTTCTTTAACTCTTTTTCAATTCTGCCGAAAACTCTATCAGGAGGCATATAACTGTGCCCACGTATTGGGTAGATATGTGAAATGCGGGAAATATTTTTACTCCTTTCCAGGAAATCAATAAGCATGAACATTATCACACTATTCTTGTTCTGACTAGAGCAAGAGTCTGAAAATAAACAAATGGTAGAAGGAGCATTGCTGGGCATCCTTTCTTCCAGTTCCAACAGGAAGTAGTGCAAAGCCGAGGCAACCTGGTTGCAGCCTTTAGCAGATTCAGTTTCCAACCATGTATACAAGGAAATATCGTCTTTGTTCTGAGTTTTAGATGGAATCATTATGCATAGATTATAGAGCCACACCTGCCTTGCATAGAATACCTCACTAACAGAAAGTTTAGGTAGTGGTTGATTCTGCTCCATATCAAAGCAAATAGTGATTGCCTCTGCATTTTCCTTGCCTCTGCATTTTCCTCTTTCAATAGCTGATAAAACCTTTTTGAACACAGCTTGTGCAGTCTGTACATGGTTCTTAGTTCGTTTTTCTTTTCCACATCTGCCTCTGTCTTAATCTTCATCAGTTCCATTTTGCAGGTTGAGCATGTGTCAGTGTGTGGTGTACGGAATGAAAGGTTAAAGAAGTTGTAGAACATGTATTTATATTTTGACAATGAGCAGACTGATAGATTTTTTAATCTTCTTTCTTTGTAAAAGTTGCTCCACATTTTTCTGATATTTAGTTCTGGAGGTAAATATCCTCTCCTTGATATTGCTCTTCCATAGTGGCTTTCTCTACATCTGTACTTCTTAATGTCTTGCTTTATAGCAGCAGTAATGCCCTTCTGTAATATTCCTGCTCTGTCACCTCCTCTGATTTCCTTTGGTGCTTTCCCAGATAAGTGAAATTTTCTAGCCAGGAGAGATAATCTATCTTTTGACATCCCTGTGATTCCTTGGAAGCTTGCAGCGCATACTGACAATACTCGGCCATCATTAGTTCTCACACTGTATTTAATGCTAACAGTCTACTTTCTATTTGCAGCCTCTTTCTTCACCACTCTGCGATTAGAAGATGTAACTCTCATATATTTCATAAGGAATTTATCTTGATCTATTTTGTTGAGCATGGAAAGGTGTTGGTGAAATCCACATATATCATTATAAGTCAAATCAGGTGCATCACAGTGCTTATGCCCTTTACTGTTAGGATTTCATGGAGTACACTCGAGACCATGTAAACATTTAATTGCTGGAGTATGAGCTTTCCTTGACTTGCATTTTTATTTCCTTTCATTGTTTTTGCTATTCCTACCTCCAGCGCATTCTACGACTGGTACAGTTTCACAATCTGAGCTCCTGTCCATTGTGCATAGTACAGTGCAGTGTCTCAACTAAGAATAAAAATGCCACATAAGTATAACAAAGCTTGCAGAAATGAATGTGAAATCCAAGCGCTCAAACTGAGTTCGCAGTTATTGCCAATGATGCAGCAGTGTACAAAGCTTGCAGAAATGATTAAGAATTCCAAGAATCATAACAGTGAGATGACAGTCAATGCCAACACGTGTTTCAAAGAACTGAGGTTGCTACACCCTGGATCATAAAATCATAAAATTGCATCTATCGACTTTTGCTTTACCTGAGCAAGTGCATCTATCGAGTTTTGAAAAAACTGCTAATATTCCCTAGCTTCTATACAGGACAGGAATCGAATTCTGAAAAATCTGATTGCACAGAACGATGCAGAAGGTGAAAATTATGCCCATGCTATATAACTCAATTTCGTAAAATTTTGCATCTATCGAGTTTTTGAAAACACGCTCCTCAATTGTCAATCATTCTCTGGAAATTAACATGTATTTCCCTTTAAATATCCACATTCAAAAGCACCTCTATAAATTTCGTAGACATTACCATGTTAAAATATACAAGCGTTTAATAGCATAAAACACGGTTTTAATGGTCATAAAAATGCATTGTTACAAGATCTGGATGCCAATGAATAATGTAATTAATGATATATTAAACAGAACAGAATGCAGTTATAGATTACTTCAGCGTGAAGCAACTTCTGCAACTAGCAACATTGCCATGTGGTTTATTTCCAAGCACTATACAATGCTGCCATGTCCCCATTAACTCAATTTCTAGCTGTGTGCGTTCATGAAATTCTCCATTTCTGATAAAAAGCTGTAGAGAGTTAAACACTTTTGTTAATTTTATATTTCAGAAAATAAACATGCAAAAGGCGAGGATCGAAGCCCCCATGGCTAGCAGTTGTGAAATCCACGATCAGCGATGCAGCACTCTCAGCTATTCTTCACTTGAGCATTCGTGCGGTATTATATGATATTAAGCTTGTCACTAAAATGGCAGCTAATTTCACTGCAAGGCAGAAAGTTCGTAACACCTTTAGAAATGGTTTAAAATGTTTGCTTTTTTTTTTCTAGATTTTTTAGTTCAGTCCACAACTTAATAGAAACACAATAAGAACAGATTTCCTGCAGGTGCACTTAAGTTAAATTTTCAATGTTTGCACATTAATGTAAGATTGCTAAAATATTGCTTTTCAAAACTGCAACGTGAGCCCATGGCTGCCATGTCCTCTGAACAGCAAGTGAAGCACATGGCTAATTTAATTCTCATACCATCTGTACAAGTACGCCTGAAATAGGTGACCCTTCGTGCAGGTCTCACTGAAGTTTGGTAATTACTTTTGTGAAAGATAGTACATTAAATACAAGTTTTCTGACCTGTGAATGAATCATTTTAAGTCTGTTAATAGAAAAATCACTTATACCAGCTTTAATGGACATGGACACACACTCGTATCACAACCACTGGGGAAAAGATAAATAATTTAATTTATATATTAACAATATTTCACTCACATTTGAAATGCGATTTAACACATACCTGTTCATTTTAATAATAAAACAAACGCTAGTAGCCTAAAAACTGACTGAAAATTAACTCATTCCTTTTCAAACTGCATGGTTTGCATTTTCACAGTACACTGTAAGCTTATATTCAAGAACAATGAATGATAGTTGTCAGGCTTAACTTGAGTGACAATAACCTTCTTCAACATTCCTGTTCTACCATTATCGTGGCGTCAGGGATTTACCTCAGATCTTCTAAGGCTCACATTTTCCTTTGAAATATGACTTTACTTAAGATGGGGGATTAGCCCAATGCTTAAGGTCTCTGTTTTATCCCCAGGGCACTTGGGTACATCCTCAGTTCTTGAGGTAGAGATTGGGCAATTTCCTCCCAAGCCCGAAAGGTTTTGGTTTTCCCACCAATACTAGGATGGCTGTTTGCAATGATTTCCCAATGGGCGATGGGGTCGCCATTTCCCTACACCAAGTGACAATAACCATACGAAGAAAAAATTTGCACTGTGTTTTTTAGGCTCATCTATACTGAATGAATGTTACATGTTGATAACCATGTAAAATTAAAAAATGCACAGCTTGCAATCTAGGTATCACAGAGACAGAATTTTTGAACAGCTATGACCAGAAAATAAATTTCTGTCTATTATAAAATTGACTTTATCATTTTCAAGTATTTATTTTAGAGTAATTAATGAAGATAATGTTCTCAGTTCAGGCAAGTGAGATGCATTTACCCATACTTAACAATGCTGATAAGAGGAGCAAGTGTATGATTCGTTGGACTCTTCATTATGATCTGCCTTCATATGCCTTTAACTTTTGCACTTCCCTTACTTAATATTTTATAATTGTTCTGAGATTTCTGTTAGTGGTTAGCTGTAATGGATGAAATATTATACTCTTATGGTCACCAAAAAAGGGTAACTATTCTTTTTCAGTTAATTACTAAGTGCTTCAACTTAGACAAACATCTCAGAATACTGCCACTGCCACACTCATTTTTTTCCCTTTACCTTGGATAATCAAGGCTCTACTGTACTATTAAATAGAGTGCGAGCGAAATGCAAAAGTATTTTTAAGGGAATCTGAGTAATAATAGAGCAGCATGTAAAATATGAAGGAAAACATTTTCTTGTAGGGGTAAATCATGCAGTATAGTGAACTTTAAAAAAAAAATGTTATAAATGTTATAGATACACATTGAACAAGTTACAGAACCTCAAAAGATGAAGCAATGTATATGATTTTCCTGCAGCTGCCAGAATCACATGTCAGCACATAAGAATCTGACTTTTTATATGCACTAAACAGGAAAACCTTATCTAAATGTACATGACAAATTAAAAATGCCATATAATTCACTGAAGAAACTTCTATCTTTCAATAGTTTTATATCCACTAAGTACCAGTTAAGCTTCTGTATTAAATCAGCATTCACATGTTGACTAGGCATGGAGAAAAATGGCATATTTCATCCTTAATTATTTCCTTATAATCCAACATATCCTTATTGGAATTGGGGAATCTTAAAGAATGCATTTACAGTGAAATAGTAAAGAAAAAGCAGAAAAAGTAAAACATTAAATCTGGAGTTTCTTCAAAACTTCATGGACTCACAATGCAGCAAGTGAGCACATCGATCAGCAGAGTAAACACATGCATTAGAGATAACTGGTCAAACATGACGGGCATTTCAGGCTCTTTGGGAACACAGAATGAATTGCAAATGTATTGCCTCTTTCTTCCTTTAAATACTAAGATTCTGTAGCCGCAGAGATCTAATTTTAGTTTTTCACCAGGAAATGACAAAGAAAACATTTGCAACATGCATCTCTCAACTCTATGCAACCATAATCTGACCCATCAATGGAATAGAGAGAGAATCAAAAGAGGTGATGGAAATAATAATCTGAACACTAATATTTCATCATGAATCTTTGCGGTAAATGGAAGACAGATATGTTTTAATCAATTGACACTGGAAAACATTCTAATAGACATATGAAGATTAATAAAAAATAGCTATGTACACAAATGTCATTAAAAACCTCAAAATGCAGTACCTGCTCCAAAAAATTTCGCTTCAGCGATCATTCTAGACATTAGCTTTCAGAGCAATCATGGGAAGAATATGCAAGAACAACAACAATGTGAATAACAAAATTTACTCCTTCCAAATACTTTCATAAGGATTCAAAACACAAATTTTCCATCTCATGTAAAGAAAATTAATTATACTCCTAAAAATGACTGGTTAACACGAGATATCAGAATATCCCACAAACAAAAGAGAACTATACATAGCTACTAGAGAAAGCAACTGCTAAATATAGACAGTATAAAACATACTGTAAAATTCTAAATAAGGTTATACATGCAGCTAAAAACCTATACTATGATAGACGGTAAACACCACTCAAATGAAATAAAAGAAATTACAGTAAATTAAATCTCTACAAAGAACCATAAATAGATAGCAATATTATTTCTTCTTCTTTATCTGTTTATCCTCCCCTTATGTAGGACTGACAAACTGGTGCCTAGGGTCAGACACCTATCAGGGAGCAGAGGAACCTATGGATCAGAATAAAGACCTGGAAGCGGGTGGTCAGCCAAGCACCAGGTGTAGTAGTTAAGAAGAGGATGATATGAAATGCAGGCGAAATTAATGAATGGGAAGCTGATTATGGAGCAATTGGTGGAATGAGTGGCGAGAGAAACCAGAGAAAACCTGCCCAAGAGCTGCTTTGTCCACCATGAATACCACATACAGGTCTCTGGGATCGAACCCGGGCCACCTAGTGGTAGGCAAACAGTCCAACCGCTCGGCCACGGTGCCACAACAACATTATTTAATAAGTATTATATTCAATTAGCAGAAAATTTACTGTTACAGTCCAAACAACAGGTGGAAGACCCTATTTTATATTCAAAGAAAACAAACTTAGAAAAGTTTACTCGCATAGAAATATTATCAACAAGCATAGCTGAAGTAAATAAAACAACAAAATCCCTCAAAAGTAAACATTCATCAGGTTATGACAAAATATCTAAGAAATTATTAATATATGTTGACAAGATTACCAGACCCTTAGTTCATATAAATGTAACCTCTCCTTTTTAATAGGAACATTCCCAGAGAGGTTAAAATATTCTATTATTAAACCACTACACAACAAAGGACAAAAGTAAAAAATGTCAAACTATAGACCAGTATCATTACTAACTGCCATTCCCAAAGTATTTGAAAAACTAATGTTGTTGTTGTTGTTGTTGTTGTTAGCTAATGCTGGATTTCTGACAATGAAGTCATTAATCCTCTTGCTCTCCAATATTTTTCACAATGACATTGAAGAGAGCAATAGCAGTAATAGTAACCGTTTTTTAGAGAGCACCATATTTTTATGTTTTGGTGGTCACATCGCTCTCTCACAACCCCCAGAATGTCTGGAGGACCACACGTTACTCAATGTTACTCTTGCTTATAGTAGTCTCCATCGTTACGAACGCTAAATTACTTTTAATATTTCTATACATTACCAACCACTGAAAAGAAAACAAATTTTTTAACAGAATCAAGCGGTAGTATTTCAAAATGCATATTTAGGTATTCATTTTAAAAAATAAGGACCTTACTTGGAGGCCGGGAACACGTTACCGTCCCCTCGGGGATAGAGTTTTTCCCTGTCATGCGGCGCCTAGACATACGTCAACACATTGGAATTGAAAGAACTCATCAGATGAAGGGTGAAGTGAAATCAGAAATGAAGTAAAACGAAGGGAGAGAAAATTTGTGTGATGAAAGGAACCTTCCCAGCATTCGCATAGTAACACAAGGAAAGCCCCGAAAAAGCCCATGCTCCCAAATGCGAGTCTCACTTGCGCTATCTCGCTCGGTTATAGGTAAGTAGAATGGAAAGCAAAACTAAAATATAGAACATTAACTGCAGTAATGATATTACTTAAAACTGTGCCAAAATGTGAAGAAGTTTCACCACTTAGTTTCATAAAGCTAGTTAGCACAATACTTCACAATATTCAGAAAACTGCATCTATACCGCTCGCAAAAGTTAAAGGCATGTGAACGCTGGCCAATGCACAAGCAGAGCACTGTTGTCAAGCGTAGTGCGTATACCAGCAGAGGTTCTGTACATACGAGCGCGTGAGATGCGTGTACCACATTCGGCAGCGCTGGTAGGAGGGGCAAGCTTAGGATTCGCTGGAGTCTGCAGCACGGCCCGCCTCCATATGCCTTTAACTTTTGTGAAGATTGTAGTAATATCAGTGTCGCGTTACGATCCCAGCAGAACGGTACTATAGTCAGTAGGCAAAAATACAAGTTGCTACATAGTTAATTGGCTCTTCGTATATTCAATTAACGACTTGGATTTCTAATGTTCAAACGAGTATGCCACCATCTAAATAAAAATAATCTTTTAGCAAAGGAACAGTTTGGATTTACGAAAACTATGTTTAATCAATGATACCACTAACGAAATTCTAAATCACTTGATAATAAATATAACACAGTAGGAATATTGTGATCTATCAAAAGGGTTTGACTGTGCAACTCTATTATCTGCTTATACGAGATGCCATCCAAAAGTAATGCATACACTTTTGTCGTGATTGCACAATAGTTGCTGCAGCAGAAACGATGGTGGGGGAAGGAGATGACCTTGGGTAAAGACTAAGAGTGAGCACATGAAGGGATAGTGGTGGTTTCCTTATGAGGCTATCTGTATACTGATTATTATGGAATTTTCACGAGAACAGTGTGCTAGCATCAAATTTTTTAAGTGTAAAAGGTGAAAACTATCAATATTCACCATGGACATGTCTCTGTGGGGATGAGG
This sequence comes from Tenodera sinensis, assembly GCA_030765045.1. NCBI lineage: Eukaryota > Metazoa > Arthropoda > Insecta > Mantodea > Mantidae > Tenodera > Tenodera sinensis. The sequence goes on from CM060962.1 coordinate 131,768,871, forward strand.
CACTGGACTACAGTAAAATGAATAGGTGGATAAAAAGGTTCAAAACAGGAAGAATGGCCAGCACTGATTTTCTGAACTCAGGCCATCCTTGCTCATCTTGCAGGGCTGCAAACACTGAACATGTCAACAACCCCATTCTGAGTGATTGCTGAATGACCATAGAGGAATCCAATACATGGTTGATTTCAGGCTTGTAAGCCGTGGTTCATTGAGGAAATTTGTGGTAACACAGGCTTCAGCCAGAATTCAGTAGTGAGAATCATTGAAGATGATTGAAAATGACAAAAGTGTTTGATCTTGGGTGCCAAGAATGCTTGATGAAAGCAAGAAAGAACTCTGGATGATCTGTTCGGAAGAATCGAACACCCATAAAACACGACTTTTTTGTAGGAGGTTCAAATTTTTTTTATGAATAATAGGCATAAAATAAGGAGACCCATATTTTTTTATTTCCGTATTTTTAAATTACTTTCTTAGTTATGGCTATTAGAAACTATGCAATTTCTGTGCGCACCGTAATATAAAATCACTTGTTACTCTAAGGCCCTATAGAGTTGAGAGTTGGGGTTTGGCGCACTGGAAAGGTAAAATTCAACACTTAACAACTTTCGATGGATCATTATTACACACAAATTTTGGACTGTTTTTTTAATGATATATTTTGTAAAACCAAAAATCGAATTTAAATCGATGTGTTAAAAATCTAAAAAAAATACACACGTATTCCCTGACATTTTGTCTATAAAATAAGATGTTGAAAACTATGGAGCTTGCATTAGTGCATTTGCTACATTTTTTTTTTCTGGAGGCGTGCAAGCGCTCACGGAGGACAGGAAGTAGTGATCCGTTTGTACAGCTGGATTCGCCTTGAAAGCGAGTAACAAGCCAGGTGACTGCAGGCAGCATGCAAATTGGTGCGTCAGCTATGCTACTCATATAACTTCTTCTTACTAAGGCAGTACAGTCCATGCAGAAAAATGTCTCCACAATCTTTCTGATACTCCTGTGGCATCTGATACGCGCTTTTCAACTTCTGAATTTTTTTGAAAAAAATCTTCTGATGTAAGCAGTTCTTTGCTTTTAGCTTCTTCCTTCATGTACGTCCATACATTTGAAATAATTTCTCTACTCTTGACTGTGTACTGTTTTGATCCCTAATTTAGAACTTACAGGTTGGCATAATTGATTTACGCTATAATCAAAGTCTCACAAATTCACTATATTCACTCTTTATCTCAAAGATCTATGTCTTCAACTTCACGCTGCACTAAAAAGCACCTTTGAATTAGCAAGACTGTCTCAGATCATGCAAACATTACTACCTTCCCCCTCCCTCCCCATATGCATGGTTTCATTCACAGAATTATACAATATGAGCTGACAAAAGAGGCGAAAGCTATGGATTCACCAACAGGACTTCCAGTCAAGGTCAGGGGCCAAGAACGAAGGGCCTAGCTGTGCTTTAAAATTACATTCCTTCATTCCTTTGTCAAAAACTGAAGCTTTAGTGAAACAATTTTCTTTCGAAGAAGAAGGCAAAGCTGAGTGTTGTATGGAACCATTAGTTTAAAATGCATATTTTAAAAACGTTTTGAAGATGCTAATAGTGTACATATAATAGTGTCAGCTAGTAGAGTTCTCCTTACTGTACTGTTGTAACATTCATGGAACCTCAAGCAGTGGACAGTTGCCGTAATGGAAGGTGGCAATTATGTGAGGTTACTGTAGCCGTCACCGCTGCCACGCGAATTCGCTGCACTGATTTGCAAAGTTAATTACAACTGAACTATTAGGGACTCCATTCTGATTTTTTCTGAGAATATTGAATAAACTTCATTGTATTTTTAGTTTTTGTTTCAGATTTTTAAATGGTTGGGTTTATGTTATTATCAAACTTTAAAACTTTAATCGTATAAAATATAATATTATGAATAATTAATAAAATTTTCTAATAAATACCTCACGAAATACTGCAATTATCTTTAATTTGAGCCAAAGATCAAGTAGCTTGCTTTATTATAATCGGAGGTATGATTGATCGAAGAGTGAAAAGCGTGCGATTTTTGGGACGTTTCAAAAATTAATATCTGCCAAAATATTTCTTTTTATATAAAACGAAGAAACACGGGTCAAATATATTTTGTTCCAAAACACCAAAAAAAAAAATTTCAAGAAATTCTGAGAGATCAAGGTCATTTTTTGCCTTATTTTGTTCGATTTGACGTGGAATGACTCAAAAGGCACCACTCAGATTTGCATATTTTGAAAAAGGTGGTCATTATGGATGAGACATGGATCCTTCTCTTCAATCCTGAAACAAAGTAGTAGTCAAGACAAGCAAACATTCAGACTCGCCACCCCTAAAAAAGCTCAGAAGTTGGCCCATCTGCAGAAAAAAACTCTGTCTTAAATATTCATAAGGGTAAGAGGTAGAACTGGAACTTAAAAATTCAATGCCATTCTGGCAGTTTGTCACAATAGCTCAGTGGTAGAGCGTCCGCCCGGCAAGCGGAAGGTCTGTGGTTCAAATCCCAGTTGTGGCATTGAATTTTTAAGTTCCAGTTCTACCTCTTAAACTTTGCCCACACACGGCTTGTGTGTTTAAAAACACCAACAGTAAGTTTGTTGGCATAAATAAATAATAATTCATAAGGGTGTTACGGTGTCATATCCAAAGGGCATGTCAATCACCAGAGAATGTTAGAGACATTTTGAAGAACCAGCTGTTGCCTGCAGTTGCAGAAAATCGGCCTGAACTGGTGGGAAAGTTTATGCTCCACCACACAAAGCTCAGTTTGCCATCAAATTCCTACTGCAAAATGGCCTTAAGACATCCTCCCTATTCATCTGACCTTGCTCCAAGCAATTTCTGTCTGTTTAATGCCTTAAAAAACACCCTCTGAGGGAGATAATTTTCTTTGAAATCAAGCCTAGGATCTGCAGTATACCAGTCTAAAATATATACCCAAAGACTCCTACAAAAATATTTTGAAAAATGGTTTGAGTGTTGGCAACTGTTTTTAAATAAAGGAGACTGTGGAAGAAAGACATGTGTGTTATGGATGATTTTGTGTGAATAAAGAATATTGAGAATTCTTTATGCATTACTTTCGGACTTCACCTTGTAGACTTGTACAAGTTTCAAATATCATAAAAGTGAATACATATTTATAAAATGTTGTTGTTGTTAGCTAATGCTGGATTTCTGACAATGAAGTCATTAATCCTCTTGCTCTCCAATATGATATTGAAGGGAGCAATAGCAGTAATAGTAACCACTTTTTAGAGAGCACCATATTTTTATGTTTTGGCGGTCACATCGCTCTCTCACAACCCCAAGAATGTCTGAAGGACCACACCTGTCATTGGTTTACGGGTCTCACCGACCTGACCGGGAGAATTATCAAAATAAATTCACCAACCATATCCTCTGATTACCAATCAGAGGACGTATTACATGCCATGACAGGTCAGCATGTTAGGGGTTAAGATTTTATAGAGAAATGGAGAGGCTGGAAAAAATAAAGACTCCCTAGCCCTCGGGAACCCTAATAGCATTGGGGTCGGAAGAGAACAAGAGATGACCAAGGTAAGGTCAGATAGAAAAGTTACAGTGAGGAGCAAAACACCAGTAAGTGGAAGTAATGTTCTGCTCAGCTTGGGTACCTTGTGGTCACTATTCACATATCCCCTAGACGGAGACCCCTGAGTCATTCCAAAAAATGTAGATCTTGCTAAAACACACAATTTAACCCCAAATAAATTTTTTGTAGAAGTCACAGATTATAAATAATTACATTTCGGCTTTATACCATAATATATAAATATAAAGTCTAGTTTATGCGAACAGTCATGATATAACGCAAATAGAACAGAAATTATACTATTTTCCCTAAGCTAGAGGAGAGCTATACAGAACAATTAGGTGGACATTTTCCGACATTTGTCATTTCGCTTTCTTTAACTAGTTTGCCAATGTCAGGGCGTAATGTAGTACAGCACATTTGTAACCGAAAACTGCATGTTAGATTGTGATATGACAATATGCTTCGGGATTTTGACTTAGGTTCATAACAGAAAAGAATTGTTCGCACACATACGTAGAACCAAACATACATAATATCTGTGCAACAAGGGCATACAGCCTCAGAAATCTGGTTTGAGGAACATTCTTATAACAGACAGCTAAGTCTTCCTTGTGTTTATATTTGTCCTTCAGCAAGTCGTCGCACTGTAAATTTATCAATTAAATTTGCTACCTGCTAGAAACATTGTTAACATCCAATGAATATGGGGTCGCAAATATCTGAAACGTAGTTGACAATGTTTCTACATCTTAAAGCCTGGTCTCAAATTGGTGCGAAACACGGGGAACTGAACACAAACACAAAAGCACTACACAAAACACTACACAACGTCAACAAAAACAGCAAATTAAAACAAAATTCGCACTAATGCTGTTAAGATCCCTCACACAACAAATAAAAACCCTCAGACTAGGCTGAAGAGGTTTCTCCCTAAACAGCCCGGACATGTTGTAAACATTCCCAAATAACATTTTTCACATTCATTCAGTTTCCTGCAAGTAGCGCCGCTGATCTAGGCAGCATAGCAATACACCACTCTCGCCTGACGTCACACAAACATACAAGCTAGCTCTTCGTTTAAATACGTCACATGGCCTGAAGTTGTCTTCCCCTGATCTACTTCAATTTTTACTACCACTTCACCTTTCCTTACAACAAGTAACATAATGAAACATCTGCGAAGCACACACCTCATCTAACCTATATAGGCACTTTTCCATTAAGAATGGAATCATAACATACTGTTAACACAACTATCTTATTATGACATTAATGTTAAAGCAAATCAATGAACTGATTCATACTTATCAGACAGAAAAAGGTCATAATAAATTCTGTAAATAAGTGCAAAACATACTGTAAATGGTCTGAAAAAAAAAAGCATGGTTTTCCACAAGATTCGATTCTGAGTCCATTATTGCTTCTAGTGTATATCAGTGATATCCCCAGAGTAATAAATAAACAAGCTCATTCAGTTCTCTATACCATTATTACGAGTATTATAATTAAAGGATATAAAATCAGCTGCCTCTCAAGAGTTAACCAATAATTATTTCAGTATACTAAATAATTGGTTTAACAGTAACATCATCAACCTTCAAGATAGGCCAGATAGGCCTGTTTCGGCTCAGAAGGGATCTTCCCAGCATCTACGTGATCTTCCACTTCTCTCCTACCAACTGGTTTGTACGGCATGACCTCTTTGGTGGGTCTTTCTTCTGGCATCTGGGAGATAAGATCTTGCCATTTCATTTTGTACTCCCTGATTTTGTCATTTAAACTAAATATTTTTAGTTGCTCTCTTATTGTTTCACTTTTAATATGATCTCTGAGACTACAGCCAGCTACATACCTTTGACAGTAACTAATCCATATAAATTTTTTAAAAAAGTAAGTAAATTCATTTTTGCAAAAAAAAAAGTAAAAGCATTGCAGACATAAGGATTAAACATGAAGGCAATGAAATCACAGAAACTTATAACATACATGGTGTCTAGCAAAATTTGATTTCCAGGATTTTTCAAGGTGAAAAAATTGCTTTTCAAGGAGACACGCAAACTTATAAACAATACTGGGAAAGAGCTTAACATTGTAAATGAAAGTATCCTAAAATGCATAGTATAAATATTACTTGGCAAAGCGCTAAGGCATAATGGCCTTGGCTGTCGAGTGCTATGATCTCTTCTTATCTTGTTTATTAGAAGAGCAAAATAACAATAACTTATCGTATAGTCAGTGATAAAACACAAATAGATGATCTCTCATGCCTGCCAATATGAGACTTTGCTGTCCTGAAGATATGATTGCATCTGGACAGAGTGTATGCACACCGTCTAGCCGTGGTGGTGTGATAAGCTCACGTGAACATCTGGGCAGTTTCATAATCTTTCCAATACGCTTCATGGCTTTGCCAGGTAGCACATGGAGTTAAACTTTAGAAAGGAAATCCAGAATACATTCTCTTCAATTATGTCACTGTTTATCACTCCCCATTTATATATGTAGTAGAATGACAAAAGAGGGTGCACTATGATGCAGACTACCTTTGAATTTTAAGTCCCACTTTTTTGTTATAAGAAATCAGTAATTCTGGGAAATGCTATAAATCTAAGGATTAAACCAATTATTAAAATGATTTTATCGGAACAAAAATGGAATGTAACCCTTATATGAACAATATTTCTGAGAAACACTTCAATCTGCCATTTGATTCTAGTAAAAACAGGTGCTTGAAAAGAAACAGATAATGATAATATAATTTTGAGTTAATACTCTGCTCCATTACCCAACTTACCTAAATCATATATTAGTTTGACTCAAAATTAATTTTGTGCTTTACTGTATCATAGTCCATACAAAAATAAGGAAAGTGATACTCCTTTGCTACAAACCCGTGTTTGGTTAGTACTGGTGTTACAAATCATGTATCGCAAAGCAGTTCTTTTTCTTAAAAAAGAAATATTAATTGGCAACCAAGCACATTTCTTTAATTTCAGTAACATTTGGCTTTCATCTTCTTATCGAATATCTTGTTTTTATAGAAAATACTGAAATATTATTACTTTCTCTACTACATATAGTAAGTAGGGGAAGTATTGTATTCGATCCAAAAATTCCATGTCAAGATATCACCGGAAATAGACGTTATGAGGCCCCCTGAATCCAAAAAAAGCATTTTTAGGAAAAAGTCTGTGTGTGTGTGTGTCTGTCTTAGAACAGCATAACTCAAAAATGAAAAGTCGGTTAAAAACCGAAGTAGGCATTTAGGTTTAATATCTTTCCAGCATGCAACATGAAGATTTTGAAGAAAATTCCTCCACCCTAAACTACCCTTTGCATGGAAAATTTTGATTTTCTCAAAAAAAGGGCTCTAATGATTTTGATTAAAATGCTGCATGTTTAAGATACTTTTATAGCAGATGAAATGTATATTTTGAATTTTCTCGCTATAGCCTACATAGTCCTGTTTACTCTTGATGACTTCTGCGTAGTTGGTAAACTATAAGAGGTGGATCAAATCTTACTATACAAAAAATAAGATCTTGTTTAAACATGCAATTTATGTCCAAATGCAATTTTTTGTGGAGTGAACCATTTCAGAGATATTCCTTGTTAAAGTATTATTTGAAGCTTTCCTGGCGACGAACATATTCAAGATGTTCTCGGGCTTCAAGCCAGGTGTAGTGATGAAGAGCCATCGACGTTTCGGGAGTGTACATCTCTCCCATCATCAGGATGATGAATGACTAGCAAGAGTGAAGGGACCAGTATATGGTCGATGGCTCTTCATCACTACACCTGGCTTGAAGCCCGAGAACATCTTGTATATATTCCTTGTTTTTTTACATGAATTTTCCAATACTTATACTTTCCTCAAATGGAAGGTCATTATTAACTTTTTTATCTCTTGGACGCGAAAAGACAATGGAATTTCAAAGCCTTCATATAGCAACCAGCTTTAAAAGATTTGACTATCGCTCAAAGTCTACTGTATTATATTCCCCTTGCACCTCAATAAGATGATTTCTATGAATGTTTATCTTAACTAACATGAAGAAGATAGAGGAATAAGAGTTTACAAGAGTAGAGAAACTAATGAGAGTGTAACACATATTTTTTGAACTAATATTATGTCACAATACATGTAACAACGTACGTATTATTACAATAAAGTAAATGCAATGTTGATAACCAAAATTAGAAATTGGGAAGAGAGTCAGTTGTGACACATTACACTGCGCTATATTAGCAACTCAATTTTGATGTGTCCGCAGTCCATACAAAAATAAGGAACAAGTGCACTGGACATCAGTCACAACAGATGAAGTACTAACGCTGGAGACACCTTTCATTAATATGTATTTAAGAGGCCTTGTTTCCTGTATTTTCTGAACCACCTTCACTAAACATTTTATGTTACATCTAAATTTAAGTTTGTCTTTGTCTGTGACAATTTCACATTTTCTTATTGCTGCTCTAGTTTCAAATCCTAGGTCAATTTGTTTTGCTGGTAGAAGATTTGCATCAATATTCATATTTATGTTCACTAGAGTGTTTCCAAACTTTGTAATTACCTCCGGTTTGACAAACTACTCCATAAGGACCTGCAGTAGACATGGCAGATATTCATACATAAAAGCAGCCACTGGCTTGTCTGCTTGGAAAGTTGTCAAAAAGGCTCTAGCTCCAGAGAACGGACATGAAAAAAATGCTAGTTTTGCACCAATTAGACGATTACTGCCTTTTTAACCACATTGAATGTTCTGGTATTGAGAGTAATTTCTGTGTTTTTAAGATGTGGAAGCATTTTGATAGCTCGCTCAGTCACACCTTTATTTTCAAGCCATCAAATACAGAAGAACTTCTGTGGAAAAATAGTTGATCCTATAATGTAAGTATATCTAGCTTGTCTGGCTGGCTTACTTAAATAAGTAATGAAGATTTCGTAGGAAATCCACTAAAGACCAAGGCGGCACCGTGGCCGAGCGGTTAGCGTGCTTGCCTACCACCTAGGCGGCCCGGGTTCGATCCCAGGGATCCCAGTGGTATTCGTGGTGGACAAAGCGGCATCAGGGCGGGTTTTCTCAGGGTGCTCCGGTTTCCCCCACCATCTCATTCCACCAGTGCTCCATCTTCATTCCATGTATCATCAGTGTCACCGCCTGCGGTGCCGTAGTAGTAAAAGCGGGCGTTAAACACTACAACATCATCATCACTAAAGACCAAGAGGTATTCTTGATGCCGTTCATGAATGGTCCATGGATTGCATAAAGTCTGCAACTTCCAATATCCGTAATTATCAAATCATTATAATTTCTTGCAATTTTCTTCAACTCTTTCAATGGCTTTAAGTTAGCCAATGGACCATCCATGCTAACTTGTAACACCTTTTTAGTTGTTATACCAGAACCAGGAAGGCCATCCAGCAATGCCTCATTTACTGTTGTGTTAGAAAGAAGAGCAGAAATTAGGTAATGTCTAACCACCCGGTTTCTTGTCTTATCCCAGAATTGAATATGGATATCCATCTGTTCTTTCTGTGAAATTTTGTCCAGAGATTCATCAAATCCAACAACTATATGGTTAACTTCATTAAGTTTCACATAAAGTACAAGACCATGTGTTATAAGGTAACATCCTTCTGTAGTGTAACCTGCTTTGTGATATTACTGTTGGGAGCATATTTCATGAAGACAGTGAACTATCTTTCCAACAGCTCTTGCTGTCCCAGTCATCGGTAGACCTCGGATTTTTAGACTGTTAAAAATGATCATTTAGGCAACCAAAACAGGTTTTAAACCTGTCTGTAAGATTAATAACTAATAAATAACACCAGAATTTGCATATATGTTAAATTAGATAGCAAAAATTAAAAATAGGGATAGAAAAACTTTTAATTATTACAACCAGGAATTGTTTATTGTCCTTAAAAGAACATACATTTGCGAAATATACATTAATCCTTTTTTTCCTCCGTAAGAGAAATCCCAAATAAAATGACAGTCTAATGATGTTATAAATTTATAACAGAACAATACAATGAGAAAAAAAGACATTTGCTATACAAATACAATGTTCTGTTATTTACTTCAGTTTTTTATTTTTTGAAATCTCAATTATTAATGGTTACAGCATTTTGTGCCCTATTTATAATTGGCTTTACAATATATCACTATTAATTTTTTCAAATTTTCTGTCATTAACTGCATCTTTTATCTGATAGAACCATTTTGTAAGCTGAGTAGGACCGTTCTACAGAAACTGAAGTGATTGGGGCATATTTAAATTTTTACTAAATTTGATACGTTAATTTGTGTTGGCAGACTTACATCCTCACCATTCAGCATATCGCACACATTTTTCAAAACAGAAAACCTAGCATTCTTTTTCATCAATGCACTCCACTTATCTCTTACTTTGCCACCAACTCTCCCTACTACCATATTTACTTTGGTTTCTACTTTTTTAATTATGCCAATTTGCTCAGGAAGGGACTTTGCCATTGCTTCAAGTTTCATAATGCATGGGGGCAAGAAAGAAAAATTGGACTGTATATAAACAATGTCTTTCTTTAGTGTGCTATCCTGCAAGAGTTATTTTACAACTCACACACATGACACATCATCTGACAATCCATTTACAACACTGGCTATTTCTTCCAAATGTTCAGCATAATACACAACAGCGTCAATCCAGGTGCCCCACCAAGTAATTATAGTAATTACTGGATCCACTGCTGTATCAGTGCACTTTTGGAAGATTTCACTATAGGCATTTTGACACTTTATATTTTAGTTTTTATACACGCTCATTATACACACATTGATGGCTAACACTGTACATTGGCACTGTAGAAGGCCCACAGCAAGGATAACTTCTTAAGAGGTTGTTACAAACTCCTTTTGTATTACCTTTTATTATGATTTTCCTTTCAAGTTCAAATATAGAAAGCAGAAAGAGATAACACTATGTTCCACAGAAATTTGGTAATCTACCTAATCTCTCTCATATTTCACAGTAATGCCGCGTTTACACGACGCCAGTTTCTGGGACAATTGTTAAAAGACAGTTGACTGGCATTAAATTATTGGCTACATGTGAACACTTCGGTCCAATTGCCTAGCCAACTGCCCTCACAATTGCCACGGCAATCTGTTGTCTCGAGGAGTAGACCAAGAACAACCAGTTGGGCCCAGATGCTTCCCCCACCACATGGAATACAGTACTGTCAAGACAACTGTTGTCATGTGAACAGACAGGACAGTAGTTGTGTGACAATAGCTGAGCCAGTCCACTTGTGTTTTTAAGTACAACTTTGTGTGTTAAGCTATAATTTATGTAATTATGGCTCCAAACTGGAGTGATGATATGAACATAAAGTTCGTCCAGTTGTATAGGGAGCAACAGTGTTTGTGGGACCAGCACAACGTTATACACAAGGACAAAAATACCCTCCAAACGGCACTGTGTGAGATTCCCTCTCAATTAGCCACTCAGGCCTTTGGTGCAAATGAAGTTAAGGCTAAAATTAAGTTGTTTATGTGCCTAGCTTGAAATGGTACAATATAATGAAGGAAGTAATGCTGAAAGAAATGTTGGCAAGAATGTCTTGAATCAGAAGAAAGCAGTGTAAAGAAGCAACTTACAAAAAAACTGAAAGAAGCATTTGCGGTTAAAACATGTAGCAAAGAAATCAAAACCACAAGGCCATGAAATTGGATCCCATGTGATTGTCAAAGTAAATGTTTTGATCTTATAGAAGACAGATAATTAAATGTTATTGCCTTAAGATTTATAAGGAGTATACACTAGGAATTTGAAACCTTCAAGACCAAGTAATGCTGCATAAAGAATTGTATTTTTTATGCAATACATAAAATATGTTCTTTTCAATACATATGAAATCACATATTTATATTATAATGGAAACAATTTATTTTAAAATGGGAAAAATAAGGAAATTGTCAAATGAAAAAGATTGTTAAGTCCAGGACATACCACGTTTTTCCATAGAAAGACAATTTCCATGTCCACTCCCGCTTTTTCTCTAACTCCTCCACTAGAACTTTGCATGACTCAGCAATAAATTTTCGGCAAAAATCATTATAAATCGAACGTAATTCATTATGGGACGCAACAGATGCTGCACACCCGGCCATTTCTTGATATCTACTGCCATGATAATAGTTTCCCCATGTGAACGGGTTCTCGTTCAACTGGACTGGCCAGCAACTGTCTCGCAATCATTTGAGGACAACTGCCCCCCACAACTGTCTCATCAACTGGCATCGTGTAAACACGGCTTAAAAGGTGCAGTGAAGGCTGACTGTGACTGTTTCTAACAACTTGGACCATCATTAGCACAACCCCTTTCTAGAGCAGTCAAATAGTAGAAAAATGGTCATTTTCAAGCTAAAGTTCATTATATACCTCATTGTACGTTTTATACAAATTCACACACTGTTGACCCAGATATTTAATTCATGCATGATGGTCAAGGTCAGCACATTATCCCATTTTAAACCCTGTTTTGAATTCACCTATTGTGTGCAAGAATGCTGCACTTCCTTGCATTCAAAGACTTGTTGGCCCAACTCTCAGCTTTTAGAAAGGCAATTTTAAAATACCCTTACTATGCTAAAATTACTGGTTCGTCCTCAAAGTATGTCCAGGTATTTCTTATTTAGGGATGTACAGTGCTTCAAACTCTGACATTATATCGCAATTTTATAACTTCTGTTTGTTATAATTAGGTCTTTTTAGGCTTAAAAACCATGAAATAGGCACTTTTAGGTACAATAAAACTTCCACAGGAGGTGCAATTTTGCATGAAATGTGAACATATATGATTGGGCTTTGATTATTTTTTCAGGAAAAAAATAGGCATAAAACCTAAAATTTGAGGTCTAGTCATCACACAGAGCATTGCAAGCATTATTTCTCCCTTTGTCACACCATCAGTAGGCTTGAAGTAACCTGAAGAGCTTGTGGTGAACTCCTGGTTTCCAGAATTGATGACATGGCAGTGCATTTGCTAATCAACTTACTTGTGGATGCAACAGATGCATGGTCTGTGCCAGTCATCAGAACAGTTGATAAACTATCACTAGTGGACATCCCAAGTGACTTGATGGGTCCTCTGATGTTTTTTCCCTTTAGCATGGCTCCAGACAGCTGATATACCCATGGATGCCAAATTAATTGGACAAGATCTGCACCAAGCACACTGGAAATAGTTGGGATTCCCCGTTACAGATTGAATCCATGGTGCAAAGATCAGGATACGACACAGGATTTTCCCAAGCATCCAAATAGCGGCACTTATAGTTCTTATTTTCACACGACACCATTAGCATAAGGAAGAGAACCAAACAGAATACCAAATATAAATAATTCTAGCTTAAGTTACAAGAGGTAGCTCTGTAAATACACATGCACGCATGAAGCAAAGCTGATGTAAGGTGCTACTCACAGAGCTACCAACCTTACTACTGTACGTCCACCAGTCAATGGCTTTAGAGGAATGACGGGGAGAGGAGAAACTTTCCACTAAGTGTAACCCGAGTTTTGTAAACTTCCTTGCAAACCTTGCTGTCAGTTACATTAACAACTTACTTCCATTGTTATTCACGCTGTTTCCTCACTGCTAATTTCTCTTAATTTTAGTTGTAAAATTACATGAGTCGTTAACATTACATTGGAAGTAACGAAGAAAGGAGTGTAAAAGTAGGTAAACCCCTGCCTACAGTGCTGTAAAATCTGCTTTGATATTGTGGTTGCAGAACAAAGGGATTCAGAGTGACAGTTCTGTATGTAAAACAGATACAGGATGATTGATACAAACAAACCTAAAGAGGCTTCTAAACTGGGCGCATTTTTGGTTTCATTGGGCCACACTGTCATTTGCTTGTCCCCATAAATATGTGATCTCAATCCCATAGAACTAGCTTGGGCCAAGGTTAAATGAATAGTTACAGAAATGTTACAGGTGACCTGTACTTACAGGAATTGTATGACATAACATCCGAAGGTATATCACTTGTGACTGAAACAGACTGGCAGGGTTTTTGAAAAATATAGAAAAGGTAGAAAATTATTGGTGAGGGAAAGATGGAGCATTTGAAAACATTGCTGACATTTTATAAGCCAAATGTACTGCATGAACTGAAAATAATATTTAAGTTCCATTGTTTTTGGTTTCTTCTTTGCTTTAATCTAGGGTGAATACACATTCCAAGGTGGGCATTATTATCATAAGCGCAGCAAGAAATGAAGGCAAGAGGGTTTACATTAAAAACTTTGAGCTATACGCAGTTGACCAGGCAACAGAGAGGAAGAATGGACCAAGCGACGGGCAGAGGCAGGACCAGCCGGCATTGCACCAAGAAAAACAAGGAAACGACCAAATATCAGCAAGAAATATCATAGAACAGACGACTACTCAGCAAATTGCAACACGTGTGGTTTCTGTGTCTCTGTTGACCAGGCAACAGAGAGGAAGAATGGACCAAGTGACGGGCAAAGGCAGGACCAGCAGGCATTGCACCAAGAAAAACAAGGAAACGACCAAATATCAGCAAGAAATATCATAGAACAGACGACTACTCAGCAAATTGCAACACGTGTGGTTTCTGTGACAAGTGCTTCAAAGTCAAGGTCAGGGGTGAGCAAAATGCAAGGTGACAAAATTGTAGGATGTGGCACGCAAAAAAAACTGAGGAAAGTGCCAAGGTGGGGGATGACAACATTGGGCATTGGAGAGCACAGAGAGGAAGCGATACCAGTGAGGGTGAGGGGGAAAGGGAGAACTAGGCAGGAGAAAAAGAAAGAAAGGGGTACTTCGCCGAGAGCAACAAGGTTTAAAACATGGCTGGGTATCCCATAAATGAGGAAGCAGAGGGTTTTTATACACAGTGAAAGTGAGGTTATAAGTGTTATGGGTAGTAAAGTACTGAAATGAAAACTAATGAAGTGTACAATGTAAACTGATGAAAAGAAGTTATGAGTAAAGTTGATAAGAAAAAGTTGAGAAAGAGGGAAAGGAATAGGGGTAGATGACAGAAAAACAGAAATAAACATTTAAGGGTTGGAGCAGGATAAGATTAGTGAAAAGGTAAACATGTGTAATGTGTATGTAGAAGGCAGTTTTATTGAAGGGCTATCCTAATAGCAAAGGGACCAGGGTCCATCTCAGGGGTAGCCCAAGGTGTATCAGATTTAGTACGCAATAAATATTCATTCATTCATCATAAGCGCAACCACAAGCACAAGTCTGGCTTCAGATATCCCTATGTACCTGCAATTGTTTAATGACTAGGGCAGCGACGTTGGAGCGGTTGCGTTTGTTGAGAGGCGCCCGGTAGTGCATCGGTATCAAGGAGAGGGTTGAGTACACCTTAGGTTGAGTCACAGTATTCGCCACACAGAGTTCACGCAGACACAATGCCAAAGGAAAGGTTACGAACGTCCACAGGTTTACAAAAGTATATAGTTGAGTATGGGGAACATGTTTTCTCTGTTGTTCAAGAAAAACTTTATTGTAAACCTTGCAATAAAACAATTACTCATAGTAAACCGAGTAATGTGCTACAACATGTCAGTACAGCAACACATAAGCTTTGTGTTGAAAAATGTGAGAATCCATCGCTACAACAAGACGTACTTCCATCAAATAAAACATTTAATGAAGAGCTATGCGCAGCATTTATTTCTGCCGATATTCCTCTACATAAACTACAGGATCCGAAGTTGCGTGCGTTTTTAGAAAAGTACACTGGCAAACCAATTCCGCATCCTACGACCTTACGTAAGTACTATGTACGAAAATGTTATGATAAGTGCATTGATTGTATAAGAATGAACCTAAATAACCACAACATATGGGTTTCAATGGAAGAAACAACGGATGCTGTTGGGCGATTTGTAGTCAATGTAGTTGTTGGAGCACTGGACGCAGAAGGCCCCATTGGACCGTATCTTCTAACAAGTGACGTTGTCAGTGTTGCAAATTATTCTACTATAAGTGCAGTGTTTGACAATGCCATGAAAATATTATGGCCATCAGCTGTGCAACACGACAGAGTACGACTATTTGTTACCGATGCAGCTACCTATATGGTAAAGGCAGGAACCCATTTGCAAGTCACTTACAAAAACGTAATACATGTCACGTGCCTTGCTCATGCCTGCCACAGACTAGCAGAAGAGGTACGATCTCAATTTCCTGCCGCTGATAAGCTTATAGGGACTGTCAAGAAGGTATTTGTAAAATCGCCTTCACGTGTGGCAATATTTCGAAATCTTTATCCAGGAGTGGCTCTTTCTCCCGCACCAGTTCTAACATGATGGGGAACATGGCTGGAAGCATGCGAGTACTATTCTACGAATTTCGATGCCATTAAACACGTGGTGCAGGAGTTTGACATTAACGCTGCAACCGCAATAAAAACAGCTCAAATCCTTTTACGTGACCCTGATATTAAACGTCAGTTGTCATACATACCTCAAATTTTGGATTTCTTACCTCTGCAATTCAATCTTTAGAAAGGTCTGGAGAAGAACTGGTAAAACAAATAACCGTCATGAAAGAAGTTACCGACAAGCTGAATTCTATGGAGGATAGCGTGGGGAAAAGAATAGCTGCGAAACTGCAAACTCTTTTACAGAAAAACGAAGGATACCATAAACTGCGTAAAATTGCCAACATAATTAAAGACGAAAGCAGTGCTTCAAAATGCCCAGATATAGACAGAAAATGTGTAACATATTTTACATATGCACCTGTGGTTTCAGCAGATGTGGAACGCAGCTTTTCTGCCTATAAGTCAGTGTTGTCGGATAGGAGACAGTCATTTTCGTTCGAAAACCTGAAGATGTGGGTTGTAATTCATTGCAACAAATAGACATAGCAATTAATCAATATGCAAATTGTGAATTAACGTTTGCGTTAACTATTTAATAAAGACGTTTCAGTTAATTAAGTTAGCAGAAATGCTATAAACAGTACTGCAGAAATAAAGTACATATGCATAAGACATGCGTAATTCTCCCTGTATAGTCATTTGGACACTACCATGCCGCGTCAGTGTCCGCCAACCCTTATTGCTACAACCTGACCCTTCCTATTCTATACGATATCCGCACGTTCCGGCCCCGATGTCGCTGCTATATTAATGGCATACTGACTCGCTGCATTTTTGCCAGGAACCTTGAGCTGCACAAAACATATAAGTGAGCTGGTGAACAAATGTAGTGTTACTGGCAGGTTAAGTCTTTGTGTAGCTTTGACCTTGGTTGGAGAGAGTGCAGTGGAAGACCAGCAGACGTGACATGCAAGAGTGTCAACGATCCCACTATCATACCTGGAGCAGCATGTATCTCAGGTGCGCAAATTGGACCTCAGAATGCAACACAGAAGTGTTTTAGGAAAAATTCAAGGAGGGTTTTTTGAAAATCAATCACGGTGAATTCCAGAGTGCTAGACAGCATGAACATTACTTCTTGGTCTTATTATAGATCATAATATGAATTGGAAAGAACATATTTACTACATCCTACCACAAGTGAACTCTGCATGTTTTGCACTCAGATCATTAATTCAGTTTACAAATAAAAGCATTCTTAAAAAACAGTATAGTATATTATGTTTATTTTCACTCAATTATGACTTCTTGAATTATGTTTTGGGAAAACCCAGAAGATGCTAAAAAATATTTCTTTTGCATAAAATAGTAAAATGAATGACTGCTGTAAAACAATCAATTCATTGTACACCATTATTCAAAACCTTTGAAATATTACCATTAACCCCTGAATACATTCTTTAACTATAATCAACAACCCAGAAGTTTTGATAAAAAATTCAGTTATATACAACAAACAAAACAAAGACAGGACTTACACAGACCAAGCAGTAACCTACAGGTATTCCACAAAGTCTACTACAATAGCATAGTATTATTCAATTTACTTCTATCACACATAAAGCAACCGAAAAGTAATAAAAATAAATTTAAGTTAGCACTCACACTTTCTATTCAGAGTATTTCATTAATTCAAATCAATAACTATACTACTAATTTTACTCCAAACATTAATGTAGTTTTGCAATGCCAAATACTAGTATAAACAATTTAGTTACTATTACAGGGTTCTTCATTTAAAGCCTAAGAGGTACACAGCATTTCATGCGTTTGCCATTGGGTGTGCCACAGTCGGCTTTACTCCTACATGAACTCTGCATGAAAAGGTTGTGTAACACTCTTACCTTACAGAAGATGCTGGAAATGTCGTCCACCCTCAGCTAAACAAGCATTATATCGTGAGAACACATTCTGATTCACATGACTGAGTTGGGCCCCTGTAATGTTTCTGATTTCATTTCTAATATTTTGTTTTAAGTCTTCCAATGTATGAGGATTTGTTTAAAACTAAAACAGTATAAGTGTACAAGCATCCATGCTTTAAAACAAGGTGATCCAGTATCACAAATGCATTATTGTGAATGGTTTCTTTCATCAGTGAATAACGGTTTAATTGATCCACAGCTTCGATTTTTTTTCCACCAAAATGGTTGTGTCAACACTCATAACAGTCGGTACTGGGCATCTGAAAATCTACTTCGCATACAAGAAATCCCTCATGATCGGAGAGTTGGAGTTTAGTATGCTGTTAATGGTAAACGCATAATCAATCCAATATTCTACAAATAGACAGATAAGTAGTGGAATATTAGTTGGAGTCAAAAAGGATATTAAATCCTCCTTTGAAATTGTTAAAGAAATGGATAACACAGATAAAAGTGAATTAATAAAGCTAAATTTTTGGGATAACAAAACACATCTACATTTATACAGTATTTACAATCCTCCCAGGAATGAACCAGATCTCTCACTTATTGACCAATTAAATAAAACAATCGTAATTGGAGATTTCAATGCCCATTCCAAAAGATGGGGTTATGAAAAAAGTGGATTCTACAGGGAAGATAGTGGAAGAATTTTTGAATACCACAACTTTTGAACTCATTTATAGTAAAGAAGATCCCACAACCTTCATACATTACTCTGGAGCAGGCAGTAACCCAGATCTCTTGTTAGCTACAACAGATATTGTTTCAAAAATTAAAAAACAAGTTATAGAAGATCCAAGTTCTGGTCACAGAGCAGTAATTGTTGATATAAAACTAGAGAATACAAATAACAGTCAAGGTCTTACGAATCTGTATTGGAACTTCAAAAAAGCAGATTAGAACAAATATAAAACTGAATTAGAACATAAATTTAAAGAACAAACAAACTCACAGCTGCATGACCAACCAGATCATATGAACAAAAATTTCTGTAAAGTCATCCTAGAAACCGCAAAAAAAACATATTCCTCGTGGAAGAATTAAAAATTTAAAACCCTTTTGGAACCCCCAGTTAGAAGAACTGAAAAAGCAAAGGAATATAGCTAGAAATACAGCTGAACAAACAAAAAATATATTGGATACACAAATATGGCGAAAGAAATGTGCCTCACTAAAAAGAGAAATTAATACTGCTAAAAGGAATCACTTTAATAAGTTCTTAGAAAAAATGGATTATAGGACAGATGCTAACAAAGCTCATAAGTTCATAAAAAATGTCAAGGACAGGAAAGAAAACAACAGCACACCTATCATACACAACAATAAAATGTTAGTAAATGATGCAGTCATAGCCGAAACATTCAATAAATATTATGCTAATTCACATAAAGTAACAAGAAATAATAAAAAGGAACGTAAAGAATTTAAGAAAGATTTGAAACAAGAAAGAGAATGTGATCCTAACACTCAGTGCAATATCTTTTTTCAAAATTTTAATATGCAAGAACTGAACATTGCAATAAATAATCTAAAAAACAAAAAGTCTCCTGGACCAGATCACATACATCCAGAGTTCATAAAAAACCTTGGAAAAACAGCAAAACAACAACTACTGAAACTCTACAATCTATCCTGGAAAACCACTGTACCTGCTGAATGGTGAAAAGCAATAATTGTAACACTCTTGTTGTTGTAGTGTTTAACGCCCGCTTTTACTACTACGGCACCGCAGGCGGTGACTCTGATGATACATGGAATGAAGATGGAGCACCGGTGGAATGAGATGGCGGGGGAAACCGGAGCACCCGGAGAAACCCGCCCTGACGCCGCTTCGTCCACCACGAATACCACATGCGGGTCCCTGGGATCGAACCCGGGCCGCCTAGGTGGTAGGCGAGCGCGCTAACCGCTCGGCCACGGCGCCGCCAGTGTAACACTCTTGAAGAAAGACAAAACAGCATCAGAAATAAAAAATTATAGACCAATAGCTCTTACTAGCATAATAGCAAAAGTGATGGAAAGAATGGTGTCAAACAGGTTAAACTGGTTTCTAGAATCACAAAATTTAATATCCCCATGTCAACCTGGATTCAGAGAGTTCCACTCTACAAATGAACAAGTCTTACTTCTCAGTCAAGAAATCAAAGACTCCTTCAGTAGAAAAGAAGATAATTTATCAGTTTTTATTGACTTCCAAAGTGCATATGACTCTATATGCAGAACAAAACTACTAAAGAAAGTAAAAAAAATAGGGATACAAGGTCCAATGTTTTCATGGCTATGTCATTTCCTTACACAACGCTTTATTGCAACCAGATATGGAAGAAATATATCTAAATACAAACAAGTACACAGTGGATTACCACAAGGCGCAGTGCTCAGCACAACACTTTTTAATATATTTATTAACGATCTGCCACAACAAATACAAGAATCAGGTGTGAAGTGTGCACTATTTGCTGATGACTTAGTAATGTGGACTTCAAAACCAAAAAGCAAAAGTACAGAACTAGAAAAAACCATGCAACAATCCTTAACCAACTTACAAAGGTGGACCAAAGAAAATTTAATGACTGTTAATACAACAAAATCAAACTACCAAATCTTTTCACTAAGAAAAAAACAACTAAAAATAAAACTAAATTCTGAGGGTCAACAATTACCAGAAACAAAGGAAGCAAAGTATTTAGGAGTTAAATTTGATACCAAACTTACATGGACCAAACAAATAGAAAATGTAATACAAAGAGCACAGAGGTGCCTTTCACTGTTAAAATGTCTAACAGGAATGAAGTGGGGATGTTCCAGAGCAACCCTTAACACAACATACAATGTATATAAAGCCATTATTTACTTACTGCAGCGAAGTTCTTGTAACAGCAAACATAAAAAAAATTCAAATCTTTCAAAACCAAAGTCTGAGATTAATTACAGGTGCTATCAAAACCACACCAATACCAGCTATGGAAATACTAACCAACCAATACCCCATTGAATATGAAGTAGAAAAAGCGGCTCTTATTCAACACGAAAAGTTGATCAGACTCCCATTCAATACATGGCACAAGAGAAATTTTACACATACACTAAAGACTCAGGAGAGCTTTCTTTCCAAAATTCAAGACATCAGGAAGAATGTACACCTTCCTAATTCAAAGGAAAGCTTCATATCTAAAGTCAATCCAACACAAACATTAGACATCACATATTACTTACACCTCACAGAAGAAGTTAAGAAAAGTGATACTCCAACTAGTGTTCTAAAATTATTGGCATTAGAGACAATCCATACTAGATTTCCAGAACATGAATGGCTCCATATTTATACTGATGGATCATTGATATCAAACAAAGATGGAGCAGGGGCTGGAGTCACGTGTCACCTCTTTTCCTATTACAAATCTTGAAGTTATGGAACTACAAACTTTGATGGAGAAATTGAAGCAATTCGAATGGCCCTACAAAATCTTTTGTACAGAATTTCACATTTTCATCAAGCAGTTATTCTCTCAGATTCCAGGGCAGCAATTATAGCAATTACTTCCAAGTTGTCACCAGAAAACCAAACAATTATAGAATGTTGGAAAATCCTTACCCATCTAACAGCACTTCAAAAACACATAGTCTTCCAATGGATACCAGCTCACTGTGGACTGAGTGGTAATGAGAAGGCTGATTTTCTTGCAAAAAAGGGTACCTGTGGTGTACAAAAATCTATAGTCAATCTACCATTTCATGCAGCTAAAAGATTAGTCAACTCTGAATTCAAAAAAATTATTGCAAAATATTACTATGAAAAATCAAAGAATAAAAGATGGGAACTACCAAACATTCAAACAGTAATTCCTGAGTATCCTCGAAAAACAGCAGTTGCAACCTTCAGGTTGATTACAGGACATGATTGTCTGGCAAAACATTTAAACAGAATTGGGATATATTCTTCACCACTGTCCTCTATGTGATCTGCAAGAGGAAATGGATCGAGACCACCTTCAAATATGCCCGGCCACTTCTAGTGCCCCATCCATCAGTGAAAAATATTCGAGAGCAAGAGGATTAATGACTTCATTGTCAGAAATCCAGCATTAGCTAACAAAAACAACATATTCTACAAGCAGACTGTAAATGCAGAGAGGTACTGAAATAACACTGTGATGCCATTTTATCATGAACTGACAGAAGAAGGGAAATCATATGGATGGTTTCAACAAGAGTCTGCTACTGCCCATGCAGCAGAAGAGTCCAAGAATAAAATTAGGAAGTGTTTGCAGATAGAGTGATTAAGGCTGGTGTATGACCCTCTCGCTCCCCTGACCTAACCCTGTACGATTTTTACCTGTAGAATAATCTGAAAGACAAAGTTTATGAGTTAAATCCTCATACATTGGAAGAAATAAAACAAAATATTAGACATGAAATCGGAAACATTACAAGGCCCAATTTAATCGTGTGAATCAGAATGTGTTCTCCTGATATAATGCTTCTTTAGCTGAGGATGAACGACATTTCCAGCATCTTCCATGAGGTACGAGTGTTATATATGCCTTACGTGCAGAGTTTATGAAGGAGCAAAGCCGGCTGTGGCTCACCCAATCACGCACAGGCAAAATGATAAGCGTCCATTAGGTTTTAAATAAAGAACCCTGTATAAATATTTCTGTAAACATATTAAATGTAAATAACATTAAATTGACATTTTTAGCTCTGGCATGCTCTACTTAAGAGTTACAATTACATAGGGTATGTAGCTCTGACATATACATCCTAGATTAGTCTAGCTCTTTTAAGCTGGCCTAACTCACTATAGGATCCACAGATTGATATGTTATATGACATACGATACAAAGGAAAAAATGTGACAAAGAAAAACTCATAAAGTCGTTTAAGAGCTTTTCTGCAAACAGCATACAACTAGTATTCCATAAAATGTATAGTCATTTTTATTCAATGTTTTGGCAACTAAACCTCCTACTCTTAATGTCACATGGAGGTATGCAAAATTTGGGGGTCATCCATCCTAAGATTTGTACATTAGCAATACTTTTAACAGAAGTTTCAGTTTATATCTATTGTAGTTTATAGGCATTATGCCATTAAAAACGCTACTGACAATACATTGATGAATCAAACACATTAGAGTATTATTTATTTATGCCAACAAACATACTGTTCGTGTTTTTAAACACACAAGCCGTGTGTAGGCAATGTTTGAGAGGTAGCATTGGAACTGAAAAATTCAATGATAGAGCTGGGATTTGAACCACAGACCCTCCACTTACTAGGTGGGTGCTCTAACACTAAGCATTGTGGTTTAAATCCCAGCTGTGGCATTGAATTTTTCAGTTCCGATTCTACCTCTCAAAAATTACAGTATTACCTGCACTTCTAATAACTATACAGTTCTCCAATTAATACTTGATATTATCCTAGTATAACAAGTAGTATACTACTTTTATATCTGAATCACTAGCGGCCAATAAATTTCTGTGCTTCTGGATAAGGTTTCTAAGTTTAATTAACAACTACTGGTCATAACAAAGCACACTCACTTCACCATTTCTTAATTTACTTATTCTTCACGGTTTATATAAGTTTAGGTTTCT
The DNA here is from genome assembly GCA_030765045.1 of Tenodera sinensis. Taxonomy (NCBI): domain Eukaryota; kingdom Metazoa; phylum Arthropoda; class Insecta; order Mantodea; family Mantidae; genus Tenodera; species Tenodera sinensis. The sequence goes on from CM060962.1 coordinate 131,792,411, forward strand.
GATTCATAAGAGGTTAGGTTAGGACTAGTTTTTTTGATAACAGAAACACAGTGTTTATGCAATAATTTCAGCATAAATATATTATAAAACCATTTTTGTGCCTATAATACTGGTTTATAAATAGCTACTAGCTAAATATCCCTCGCATAAGGAATTGAAACTATTGCAGCATATGTACAGAATTTGATCATAAAACAAAAAATTTGATGTGTTGCACTCACATGACTTTCTCTACTCCTGTACCAAACATTCTTAAACTCTTATTCCTATTATCTTCTTCGTGTTAGTTGAGATAAACATTTATACGAATTATCTTATTGCTTATTTCCTTGTAGGTGCAAGGGGAATATTAGAATACAGTAGGCTTTGAGCGAGTCAAATCTTTTAAAGCTTTGAGACCCTGTTCTCTTTGCACGCTTAACATATAAAAAAATGAGTAACGATGATCCATTTCACGAAAGTTTTAAGTTTTCTGAAGCTGACACAAATAACAAAGAATATCTCCAAAATGGTTCACTCTAAATAAAAACTTATTTGTACATAAATTGTGTGTTTTAGTGAGATTTACACTTTTTGTATAGTAAGATTTTGTCTATCTCTTACAGTTTACGAGTTATTCAAAAGTCATCCAAAGGAAACAGGACTACATAGGCTATTGCCAGAAAATTCAAGATATACATTCCATTTGTCATCAAAATATCTTAAACATATGGCATTTTAATCAAAATCGTTAGAGCCATTTTCAATTGTCGAACAATTTTCCATGTAACGGGTAGTTTAGGGTGGAGCCATTTTCTTCAAAATCTTTGTGTTGCATCCTTGAAAGACATTAAACTTAAATACCAACTTTGCTTTTTAACCGACTTTTCGTTTTTGAGTTATTCTGCCCACAGACTGACAGACACAGACCTTTTTCTAAAAATGCTTTTTTTGGATTCAGGTGGTCTCAAAACATACCTTTCCAGTGAAATCTAGACATCAAATTTTTGGGTGGAATACAATACTTCCTCTACTTAACAGTAGAGAAAGTAAAAATGAAGCTTGACCACCAAATAAAACATTTAAAATATTTATCAGGAATTACACATCTACCTATTCCACTATATTTCATTTGTTTTCTACGTGGCCCATTCTCCGCATAACAGTTTTTTTTCTGTTTTGTTGTTGGCCATTCTAATTTAGCCAGCATACTAAAGAATGTTCTTGATTCTATGTAAGCTTAGCTATTAAACTTGCATCAACTTGTAAAAGTGCAGGTAATTGTTTACAAAATCGGCCGCTTGAGAAAACGAATGAAACATAGTCCAATGGATGCAGTTTTTATTGCTGATTACGATTTTTAAAGTTTTATTTGGCGCTCAAGCTTCGTTTTTTATTTATGAGCAAATTTCGTACGTGCGATGCAGCTGTTTTATTTCACGTATGCGGCGGATATTTAGCAAATAAATGTTTATAAACGAGTATAACATATGCTAGAATTATTGATTAATGTATTTACGTTAAAATTGTTATTGCTGATTACGATTTTGAAAGTTTTATTTGGCGGTCAAGCTTCGTTTTCGTTTTGCCTGTGTTAGGTTAGGTTTAGTGTGTATATGAGTGTGGTAACAGGGTCCTGTGTTATCGAAATGTTGCCCAGGTTAGGTTAGGTTAGGTTAGGTTTAGTGGGTATATATGAGTGGGGTAACATGATCCTGTGTTATCGAAATTTTGCCCGTGTTAGGTTAGGTTGGTGTATGTATATGAGTGGGGTGACAGGGTCCTGTGTCATCGAAATATTCACAGCTTAGGCAGTGTTTATGCAACAATTTCAACGTAAATCTATTAATCAATCATTCTAGCATATATTATACTCGTTTATACACATTTGCTCAATATTCGCCGCATAAGCGAAATAAAGCCGCTGCATCGCACGTACGATATTTGCTCATAAATCAAAAAACGAAGCTTGAACGCTAAATAAAACTTTCAAAATCGTAATCAGCAACAAAAACTGCAACCATTGGACTATGTTTCATTAGTTTTCTCGAGCGGCCGATTTTGCAAACATTTACCAAATGCAAAAAGATATAAGATATGGTATTATGAATGCCTGGTTATTGATGGCAGAAGTAGATGTTGCCTCTCTGATAGCACACGGTCATCCTGTTCATATACACACACACTAACCTTGGTGTCATAACCTAACACAAGCTAAATTTCAATAACACGGGCCGGTCATCTCATTCAATATACACACACTAAACTAGGCACAGTAGCCTACGACACACACTGCGAATAGACAAAGGGCAACATTTGACGCGGGTATAATAGCTTCCCCTGTACCAAAGAATGTCAGAAAGGTGTACTTTAAAACAAAACAATGCCAAGATTTCATGACCTGAAAAAACTAAACCATTATGCGAAGATGTTGACATTGTCTAATTCACTGGCTAACCGCAATGACACTATGCAGAAGAGAACTCCCCAGATTCCACAAATCAAAAAATCACTATGATCTGTTTATCTAACAGAAAACGAGGTTGAAATTATAATTAACTTGTGCCATTAACTTGTCGGTCATCTATAACATGAACGCTCTGATGATTCAACAACCTCAATATACTTTCATAACAAATCGAGTTTATTATAATTAACAAGTACTGAACTACAAAATGAAACCCTGTTCATCTATCATTCACTTCTCTTTTCTTACTATTTCTATTATTATCCAATAAATATTCGCTCGTAATAACAATAATATAACAAAAACCTACCCTTGACCCAAAATTGAATTATTTGTGCAACAGAGTATTCAGACACAAAGCTGACATAATCTGCCTGAAAATCACGAAAAACCTTGACCATACTCAAGAGTATTTTCCATTATATCATACCCTGAAAAACACAACCACGTGTAAACGGTAACGCTTAACACTATTTATTTAAAAAAATATCCACATGTCAGTACTAAAATCACGCCTCCTGGTGTGTAGTTGTATTTTTATTTCCTTCATTGTGATATTTGGTAAAGAATCGACGTTGCATATCGTACTCATTCATACAAGCATAACACAACAAACCAGCGTGTTTGTTTCCCAACTCACCGTGCCGAGAGCCAGAAGTGTTTCAGCAACAATTAACAAGCCAGGTCACTAATATACACTCCCCCTGAGCTTTTAACCATCACGCTATTGTCTATCTCAAAAATCCACGATTCAAAAAACCATAAATAAACACAAAACCGAACCACAACATATCAACCACTACACATCTTGACGTCATTCTAACTGCTTTTCAGTCTAAACATAAACCGGAAATGATATAGGTAATGCCATCTGTTTATCATTTGAAAAATGAAACCATTATGGCCACAGCAAGTACGCAACATTTCCCCAATTTCATGCAAATTAAAACCATCAACAAGCTTAAACGGAATAGATATATACATATTTTGACATGATTATTATAATCTTTAGTATTTCTACCAATAATATATCTTTCTTTTCTATTCCTGAAGTACGAAACGAAAGGGAGGAGGTACATACTTTCAAGAAGGAACTAATAATAATCTTTTGTCCTGGATCGTTGACGATTTCGGAGCTATCACATAAACAAAAGTATGCGATCCATCTCCCCCATTTTAATGCAGTCCTCTTCAATTCACACTGGGTTCCATATGTGCGGTCCCTACTGCTTCACGGAGCATTTTACCAAGCTCCTCATCCAGGCGCGAATACAGAGGGGAGGGTACCAGGGGGCCCGGGACCCCTGTCATTGCCTACTTTATTGCTATAAATGCTATATGTGTGTTACCTCATCATCACGTAAAAATGGCCAAACCTATTTCTATGAAAATTGGTATATGTACTACGTTTGATAGTTGGCCCCACTTAAAGAATGAACCATTGAGGTGGAAGGTTTCTAATGGGGCCCAAATTGAATAACTCAAAATAATTTGCCTTTTCTTGGGGGGGGGGAAGTTTTTGTAAAAATGTTCCTTAGCAAATGTTTTTGCCCACGATGTTAAGTTTTGTAATAAGCAACATTTCGATTAGATGAATATTTAAAGAGTTATTGGAATTTTTCTTTACCGCTATGCGGGTACGTGTTTTATGTGACGATCGTTTAAACAGTCATACGGAACGGACACAATGCAGTGTTAAGATTAAGATTTTTAAAAACTGTTGCCCAAGACTTTCAGTATGGCCTTTATTACCAGTCTTAAAGAAATTTATTTTTATGTTTTCAAAGCATCACTAATAGAATCTCCGTATTTTATAATATACTGTTGTTGTTGACACGGGTTGGTTAAACGCCGAGTTTCCGTACTCAGGTTTTCATCTTGCCGCAGCGCAGTCACTAGCATTTTAATAAATGTGATGTGTCTAAAATACGACAGGTTCAGGTGGTAGACTTCCTGGTATTAAACGAGGTGCACATAACAACTGGCAAACAGGTGACAACTTTAGTAGTAGTAGTAGTAGTAGTAGTAGTAGTAGTAGTAGTAGTAGTAGTAGTAGTAGTAGTAGTAGTAGTAGTAGTAGTAGTAGTAGTAGTAGTAGTAGTAGTAGTAGTAGTAGTAGTAGTAGTAGTAGTAGTAGTAGTAGTAGTAGTAGTAGTAGTAGTAGTAGTAGTAGTAGTAGTAGTAGTAGTAGTAGTAGTAGTAGTAGAGTGCAATTACAAACTCTAGTAACTGAGCCTCTAAAGAAATTTAAGAAAGCGCTTCAACTATTCAGGGAACATTCAGAAAACAGCTATTATAAAACAGCCCTGCTTAAACGCGAGAATTTTAGGAAAGCGTATGAGGGGCAAAACAGAATGTTGAACTTTAGTTGAGCAATGAAATGAAGAAAACAATTAATGAAAATCGTGTGAAACTGATCTCGATTGTGAAGACTATTATACTGTGCGGTCGCCAGAACATTTCACGTCGAGGTCGCAGAGATGATGCTGCTATAGATTTAGAGCATGAATTCAAAGATGAAAATAAGGGGAATTTTAGGGAGCTTCTTAAGTTTCGTGTCGATGCAGGGGATGAAATATTACGCAGTCATCTTGTAAGTGCGCCTAAAAATTCTACTCTAACAAGCAAAACCACCCAAAATGATTTGATAAATTGCTGTGCTACTATAATTTTTAAAAAAAAGTTATAGATGATGTTAAAGAGGGGGAAATATTTTTCTATTCTAGTTGAAACTACAGACATCAGTGCAAATTAGCAGTTAACATTATGTGTGCACTTTGTTGTCCTAGAAACGCGTTGTGTGAGAGAAGAATTCCTAAGATTTGTTGTAACGTACGATTTAAATGGTGAAGGGCTATATAATTTAATACTGGATGAACTGCGAGACTTAGGGCTAGACATTTCGAACCTTAGTATACAAGACTACGATGGTGGTACAATTTTTTCAGGACAGTTTCGTGGTGTTCAATCCCGAATTTTAGCCATTCATAATCTCGCGTTCTATATGCACTGTGCCGCGCATTGCCTGAATCTGTCGCTTTCTAAAGCTTGTTCTGTCACTTCAATTAGACAAGCTCTAGACACAATTGGTGAAATTGCTAATTTCGTTAGGGAATCTAATAAGCGGTCCTCACTTTTGAAACAAAAATTTAATGAAGTGTGCTCTCAGTATAAGAAAACTAAACTGGTATCGCTGTGTGAAACTAGGTAAATAGAACGATATGATGCTGCTTTACACTTTAAGGAAATTTTCCCTGCAATAGTATCATTCCTAGAAGAGGCAGCGTCTTTTAATAAAACTGCACACGCTTTACTCAACTCTATCCTAAAGTTCGAGTTTATAATTTCGCTAGTTAACGTAGGTGAAATACTAGGAATGACTCTACCTCTTTCTCGGCAGCTCCAAAATCCAACTCTTGATCTAATTAATTGTTATGCAATGATTAAAACAATTAAACATACACTAAAAGAGTGTCGTGATAACCAAGCCTTTCATTCTGTTTTGAGAACGCTATCATAGTAGCTAAAAATGTTGATGTAGAAGTTAGTGTTCCTCGAATAGCATCCAGGCAAGTTCATCGAAGTAACATTCCTACAGCTTCTTCAGAAGATCACTATCGCATTAATGTTTTCCTTCCATTCTTGGATTACCTATTCAGTGAACAATCCAGTAGATTCTCTCATGACAAATACAAGTACATCCGTAAACTTCAGTGCTTGATTCCTAGTTTTCAAAGTGATCTTACTTCCAATGTTGACGACATAGAAAAAGCTGAAGGCATTTACGAACAAGACTTCCCCGGCACCATTACAGAGCTTCGAGGGGAATTAAACATATGGTTTAACTTTTGGAAAACTCAACAAAATAACCCGAAAACTGCTATTGAAACACTTATCCTAACCAGAAATAACTTCTATCCTAATATCAAGGAACTTTTTAACAATCATAGGCGTCATACCAGCAACAACAAGCAAAGCCGAACGATCATTTTTGCTTTCTCCAGAAGAAGATATAGGAATAAGAGTTTGTAAGAATGGTTAGTACAAGAGTAGAGAAAGTTGTGTGAGTGCAATACATCAGATTTTTTACTTTAAGGCATGTGAAGACGTATCTAAAATCCAGTATGAGACAGGATAGACTGAATGGTTTAGTGCTGCTTAACATCCACCGCAACATCGAGGTGACTCCGGCCGGAGTAGGTAGTCAGTCTTTTGGCAAAAAAACATCGCAGGAGAGTGCAGTTTCATTGTCATGTCAGTTACAACACAACATCCTATTCTTTTTTCGTAGTGCAGTTAATTTCTAGTTAAGTAAATCGTTAAATTCGATTAACTAATCACTAAGTGCACCAGCCCATTCTCTGGAATTTCAGGCAAATGTTCGAATGTCGTCTCCATAATCTGAGTATTTTGTAAACATTTGATCGGTGGGCCTGTGGTGGTTACAGTCCTCTTCCTGGACAGGTGGTAGCTGGTAGTTTAAACATTATTTCTTTCAGTTAAATACTTAGCTAGCCATGTTTTAGCATTAATTTAATTATTCTGAAGTGATAGTGGACCGGAACCGGGCCCCCTTATCGAATATTTCTTGATCCGCGCCTGTCCTCAGCCGGCGCGTAATAGCAGGGAGGGGAATGTGTGGAGCGTTCTGCTTTTGTTGTTCTACCGATGTTGGGAACCCTAGAACTAAATTTTAGGGGAAAATGACATTTTTGGTTTTTGAATTATATCATATAAATATTCTACAGATATCTATGAAGCATTTTGGCCAAATGTTTTCCTCAACCCGTCATGTCCGGCGACATGTTTAAATCACACTTGTGCTTCGTTTTAGCCACACTGGGATGCGCCACACTGGTGGTTTTTTCCCCTCTCAATTTTGCATTTTGTACGACATTTATTCCTTACATTTTCTCATCTGATTTGTACGTCAATTTGCATACATAATCTCAAACGTGTTATCTAAAGAATCAAATATGCAGTGGCGGCTGAAGCACGAATGCCTTGAACTAGGACATAGAGCCTACCAGTGCAGAAAAGAAGATAATAGAAAAGAGGATTGCCTTAACCCCGGAGGGCTAGATCATCATGCTAAAGATTGTACAAATAATCAATTTTGTATTAAATGTTAAAAGGACGGACATCGTTTTGACCAAATGAAATGTCCGATTTTGAGAAAGTTGGTACTGAACACCAGAGCAAGACAGTCATAATAAAATGAACTCACACAGTATACGTATGATCCAGGCTAATTTAATGAGATCAAATGCCAGTCATGAGATGCTTCTGGCAACAGCAAAGCAAAGACCAGTTGAGATTATGATTGCAAACGAACCAAAAAAAGTGTGATTGACAATGACTGGTTTAATGATAAGAAACCGGATGTAGCTGTGTACTTTTTAAATAAGAAACTTTATGTGTCTAAATTGAGGAGAGATGGAGGATATATATGCATATATTTAAAACAATGTGCTATATTTTGTGGTTGCAATTCACTAGATATCCCTTTAAATGAATTTAGAATTAATACAGACAAGATAATTCAAGATAATAGGGATATAAGAGGAGACAATATTATCTTAGGAGACTTTAATGTTAAATCCCCACTTTGGGGGTCACCGGTCACTGATCGAAGAGATGAACATTTTATTGAATGGATTTCAATGCTAGACTTCGTGGTACACCACATAAGATATACACCAACATTCCAAACAGGTGATTCTGAGTCATACATAGATTTGACATGTTCTACGCAGAAAATAGCAAAGAAAATAACGGAATGGCAAATTATAGATGAGGAAACTCTTGGTGACCATAAGTTCATTTATTTCGAACAAAAGATTCCAGAAATCGTAAACAGATTAATGTAGGTAAAACCAAAGTTGAATACGACTGGGAGGTGTTTAAAATCATGCTCGAATGGAAGTTACAGGTGTTGTGGATAATGTAGAATAGAACACCAGAAAATTGGCTAAGGTACTGCAAGAAGTATGCGAAGTGAGCCAGATAAAGAGATCAAGAGTAAATAAAAATGGAGTACCATATTGGTGGAAGAGCAAAATAGACGATAATGGGGTAAATGCATACAAAAGGGTAGAATTATAACTAGGCTTCGGAGAAGACACTCAAGTACCGAAGAAATAGAAGAAGCGAGAAATGAGTACCAACGAAGTTGAAATTAGTTGATTAGACTTATATATCAATCTAAATGTAACAGTTGCTAAAACATTTGTGATGAGTTAGAACACAATATATGGGGCGCTGGTTACAAAACAGTCACTTGGAGATTGACAAATAGAACACTTTGAGCACTGAAAGAAAGAAGGAGATAGCAAGAGTGTTTTTTCCTATTAGAGAAGATAAATTGGGAACAGGGTCCAGGAGCAGTAATGTAGAGTCCTTCTCTATAGATGAGCTAAATGAGACAGCATATAAAATGAAGACAGAGAAAGCAGCTGGAATCGATGATATTAACCCGGCAGTAGTTAAATGTGTTGTGAAGATAGCACTAGATTGGGTTTTGGGAATTATAACAACTTGTTATTGAAGCAAGAGTTTCCAGTAAAATGGCAAATAGCCAAGGTGGTGTTTTTACTGAAAGGGGGAAAATCACCACTAGAACCGTCCTCATATAGACCTTTGTGCCTATTGAAGTTCCTTGGTAAACTTTATGAAGGAATGATAAGGAAAAGATTCGAAAGAGAGTTCATAGAAAATAGAGGACTGTCCGATCAACAATTTGTATTTTTTTTTTTTTTTTTTTTTTTGAATTAACGTCCTCCAACATTCTGTCATATCGCACGAATGAATGACATGAAATGGGTGAAATGATGCTCAAATGAGCCCGAGGTCCATGGAGCTTAAAGTTACCCGACATTCGTCTTCTTAGGGTAGGGAAACCCTCGGAAAAAAAAAACCTTACCCGGATAACTTACCCTAAGCGAGATTCGAACTCGCGACCTCTTGAACGTGAGGCAGGCACGTGAGGCAGGCACGCTAACCATCACGCTACCGAGGCGTTAGGAATGGAAAGTGCACAATACAAATCATTGAAGCGGTACTTCAAAATTAAGTATGAATCCAGAGAGGAATGTGTGACATTGGATGTAAAACAAAAAAAGAGAGATTTTAACTTTGCTACATGGACTATAATATTAGATGGTCTAACGCAAAGAAATGTCTCGAAGTATATAATAAATGTATTAACATCCTATTCTCAAGCAAGAAAAATAAGGATTGGTAAAGAAGAATTAAATATAACGGCGGATGTACTACAGGGATCCATTCGTGGACCAACCCTTTGGAATGTATTATATGATGGAGTCCTGAATTTGAAATTAGTAGAAGATGTAATACAGATTGCTTTCGCGAATGACCTAGCGTTGGTTGTTGGTGCAGAAGATAAAGAAGAGCTTCCATATAGAGCCAACTAATCCTTAAGACGTATTGACAGGTGGATGGTATATAACAAGTTAGAGTTTGCACCGCAGAAAACGGAAGCGATTATTATGAAGGGCTCCAGAAACATCTGTAATATCTGTTTTAAGCTGAGAGAAATAACTATAATCCCAAAAAGGTCTGTCAGATACATAGGTGTCATGATAGATTAAAATATCACTTTTGGAGAACACATAAAAAGGTGACCAAAAAGGTAGAGAAGAAAGAATCCCAACTTGCTAGAATCATGCCCAATATTGGTGGACCCTGTTCAATTAAACGGCAAATGTTATATGGCGTAGTTAAGTCAATAATGCCATATGCTGCACCGACTTGGCAATCAGCTTTAAAAAAAGATAAATATGCAAAAGTAATGGAGAGAGCACAAAGAAAAGAATTGTTCCGAATGATATGTACCTATAGAACGATTTCAAATAGAGCACCACAAGTAATAGCAGGAGCCATTCCTTGGGCAAGTTAGTCAAAGACAGACAGTTGATTTGGGCCTCAAACAGATCCATTCAGGGCAAAAAGAAGATTACGGAACAAATTATTAATGAATGGCAAGTTAGATGGAATGAAACCACTATAGTTGGTCAATGGACCAAAAGGATCAGTGTCCAGATATTGGATCATAATTGCGCTGTAAACATCGACAGGTAGATACTTCCTATCATAGGTCTTAACTGGCCATGGAAGATTTAAAAATTACGCCTCTAAAATGGGAAAGACTGACGGCATAAATTGTGCATATTGTCAGGAATAAGACTCAGTTGAGCATGTTTTCTTTCAATGCCCACGTTGGGATGGGAAGAGAAGGGAAGCATACGCTAAATGGGATGAAGAGTTGACAATGAAAAATCTAAGCACAACAATGATACGGAGCTCAGAGGCATGGAGTGTAGTAAAACAATTAGCTATCCGTATCCTGGAAACCGAGGTGAAGGACGAAAGGAGGGCTGTGCCCTAATCTAATTTTTAGAGAAATTGTTAAGGTATTAGAAATGGACCGTCAGCAAGATACCAGCTAGAGCTACCACTCTGATCTATTGCATTATTGCGGTTCCAGGGTGGTACACTGTGGGAGTAAGGGTTTCTTAAATCCATCTCGCCATGCGAAGTGGTATCTTTGCTTCACAGTATACTGAATTTAAAGTAGGAGAATAGCACAACCAGAATCGTTCAATTTTCTGACCGGTTTTAGTGTCATTATAATAATCACAGCTAAAAGATCTTTTAGTCTCAGCGTCTATAGGGAAATGACCCTGAGGTTTGCATGGTGGGCTATTTATAATTTTTAGCTTAATTTCTTTATTCAGTTTACCTTGGAATAATCCTCGGTCGGTGCTAAACGGTGTATTTTGAGAAGAACTGCCTGTTACTGATGTTAGTGGTGGTGATTGTGATGAATAGGTATCCATTGTTGACAGTCCGCGTTCAGACAGTAGATCTCCAGAATTTCCTCCTCATTCATTTTTAAAACTGGTTTCCTGTCCACTATAAACTTGTAAATCGCTAAATTCTTCTCCCGTTTCGTTTTTAGAAATAGTAGTGCTAGCATGTCCACGTTCTGCCTCTGTATCACCAGGTTGTTTCCCCATTTCATTTTCGCAATCCATATTATTGTACATCTGTTCTGGGTGGGTAGCTTGCCGCTGGAACATTGCATCTATTTTTTATTACCTTTTTAACTTTTTCATCTCGGCAGGCTTTTAATTTTCTCTTTTGATAACCACTTAAATATGTCCTATTTTTCGACATTGTAGTTCTGATTTAATGCAGACGTTTAACAGCAGTCTTTATGAAGGCTCATACCGGCAGAAGGTAAATATAGTATTGTGAACAGCAATGAAATTCGTAGAAGGCAATAATAACACCCGAAGACGATACAAGCAACAAGAATGCGTGGTGTAAGCATTCTTGTTATTCTGCACTCTCTATTGCATGAGGCAGCGAACTGTTAAAATAACACTCTCTGATTACCAACACTAAAGGTTATTTTCCCTAAATAAACAACACACTTGGAGGTAAGTTTGTTTCGCACTTTTACGCAAGAACGGGTAGCAAATGTTTACATGGTACACTTTTGTTGTCGGTATGTCATCGGGAACTGCATCTGCTCCAGCGCTTCTTTCTAGCGGTTTTCCATGGTTGAATTGAATGTAACATGTTCTTTTTAAGAAAACTATTAAAGACAGTCGGGGGCCCCTGAAGGTCACCCCCCCCCCTGCGCCGCGGGGTCTGCGGGGCCGTTATTGCTGCAGCCGCCGCCGCTACCACCACCACTACTACTGGTGACTTTTATCGCAAATAGATGATCAAATTTCGAGCTACCTCTAGCTTCACAAATAGAGTACGTGCATCATATTCTTCTGGCACAATAAACATAAAAAATCTTTCTACAGGCCTGCCTTCAACAATATACTGCAATATCACTAGCAGCTGTGTCGGACATGCTGCATCTGTTGTTTCATCGGCTATAATGGCAACGTAATAAATTTTGTTTATTTCTTGAATGACCGCATCGTGATACACTTGTGGCATGTATTCTAAAATGTCATTCTGTATGGGTTTAGACATTCCTTTAAATGCAAAGGAAGATCGCAAGTGTAATTTTAATTCCCTACCCAGCTTAGCACTGAACTGGATTAATTCTCGGAATGCGCCTTTGTTATTCGTGCCCTTTGACTCATCATGTCCACGTAATGTTATGTAATTCTAACATTCCAGAGAATCGTTCGCAATTTATTATTAAATTTAGCACATATCTGTTTCTGTGTACTTGTTGGTTATACTTTAGAATGGCTTGCTGATTCTGGGTGTCAAGTTTACATCGGATATCTGTGCTGCAACTAAGTTCATCACGTTGTTTATATGCTGCCTAGATTTCTTGTGGGTCTAAATTTTTTCCCAAACGTGAACTAAGTTCACCACGCCTTTCTTTCACCAATTGTTATCGTCACCGCACAGAATGCATGGAAAGCAGAATAAAGCGTTTTTCACCTCAGGTCCACAGATCCATTTGCTTTTTTTGTAAATTTCACTATTGAATTTTCTAACGCGGTTAACCATTGCACTTTTTTGTTCTGTGTGTATATGCAGATCAAAAGTAGGTCTTCCCATGGATGTTACTTTCACCTTGTCTTCTAACGATAATGTAGAAAATGGGCTACTAAATAAAGAACCCACTTTATTCATTTTACTTAAACCAAACCGCACACCACATACTTAATCACTCATTCACTCGACAGCGTTTACTACGTGTTTACAGTTCCTAAATCCTAGCATACCTACCTCTCTTTCAAATGTACGGGCTTACTGGCAGTGCTGCCAACATTATTGAAAACAATTATTTATATAACTTTAAGCATAAACAACGGACAATGAATGATATATAAGACACGATGTTCTACTTTTATGCAGTAGCAATGATTGATGGCTTATTTCTCATTTCGCAATATAGCACATTCTACTTAGTGTGTGATAAAGTTGGTACAAATAACACTAGCCTGCAAAAGTTTCCCATGTTTTGATGAACAATGGGCATTTATATGGAAAAAACGCGCTGATTTCGAAAATGTTAACAGTTTTTCCATAACACCTACCATTTTTATGCAACTCGAAATTTTATTAATTAAGCTATACACTAGACGTATACAGTAATACGTATGTATGAAACTATAATTATCATTTTTACAGGTCTATAATTTTATAACTTAAGATGAATAACACTCAGTGTGGATCTTCAGAGCGTAAATACTGTGTATATATATCTGATATCTGTATACATCACATATCATATATTATATATCTGCTTCGGCCGCACGTTAATCAGGGATTTTTCATGATGAGTATAACAATATGTCCAATACAATTTTTGCCAATAAAGAACCGTTTCGCAAAAAAAAAAAAAAAAAAAAAAAAAAAAAAAGTGTCTAACATTTGGAGCCATCTAGCTTCTTGACGAACGAATATAAATGGTTTATTATTTCACTAACTATCGCACAAACGTTGTGTGAACAACGCTGTAATACCTTTTTATCTTAATTCAAATGAATTTAGCCACAATTTAATGTTAAAGTGTCATGCAAAGTTTAATTTCTACACGAAATATGGCAACGTCATGGGCCACACGAAACTTACTGGTCGCGTGCTCTCACAAGTTCGGTTCCTGGGGGTGGGGGGGGGGGGGGGGAGGCGTTATCGCTTGGCATTTGGTATGAAGCTTGTTGGGAGAAACCACGTTTAAAGTGCAATTGTCTGCAATACGAAGGAATTTACCTTGGAGTCATGAACTCGTTAACATACAAAGTGTACTTAAGACATGGTGCTACTAATTTAAGGGGGAAATTCCCCTTAAGAATAAACAATAAAAAAGAGATGCAAAGATAAACAGGCAAAATAAAAATTAATAAAAAAACGTAACATTGAGATCGTGTAAATAAAGGCAGAGGTTTCCAGTCCCGTCATCCCTTATCTAGTGAAATAAGCCACGCTTTATCTCCAACTGTTCTTCTGTTTTCCCACTTTCAAAAAAAAATGAACAAAAACAACAAACTTAATATCGTCCCTTGTGAATTGAAATGCGAATCAATATTAAGAGCTTTAATTAAGTAATAATAAAACCTAAATAAACACCACATAATTGGCATAAACGACATGCGTTTTCAGGATTTCTTGTTGTAAAGTGCCTATAAATGCATTCAGACAGACTTATGGAATTTATTTCAAAATTCTGACTGGTATTTGTGTTCCATGTTAAATAGCACTTGTAAACGTAGCATTATCCTTTGGAGTACATTAACTGTGTTTTAATCCCGTATTAGATATGAATTTGGTTTGTCATATGCCTAGAGAAACTCCATATTATGTATGCTTTCTTTTAAGGATAGTATCACTGTCATGTTTACTTTTAGAGATCAATTTCATTTTGCTTGTCTTCTTATTTAGGCGCATTCGTGACCACAGCTGTAATTTATGCAGAGAGTATTAGTTGTATTTCAGCCCAATAATCTACAGAAGAGCACAATTGTTTTAGAAAAATGAAGGGGAAGGCTTTTATTTACTTGTTTATTAAAGGCAATTACTATTGTTTTAGCTCGTGGCGGATAATAATGATTATAATAGTGATGATAATAACAATACTAATAGTATTAATAGAAGAAGAAGAAGAAGAAGAAGAAGAAGAAGAAGAAGAAGAAGAAGAAGAAGAAGAAGAAGAATGTCCACTATTGGAAAAATCTGTATCCCTTTATGTCAGCATTGTTTTACCCTAAAATACGTGGTTTTGATCGATTCATTCTTCTGTTATCTTAACTATGAAAAACGGCATCTTCATTAGTACTTGAAGGAACGCGTCATTTCAGTTATATTCACGCCTTTCAAGCATGACAGCGATTCTTGCCGATTTGCCCGAGATTGTGACGGCTTCACTGGTACGCAAACGGATGTTCTTTTTATATCTGATGGCACACGCAGGTCGGGTTCAACAGAAGTCGCTGGGGTGTGCACTGGGCCAGTGTTTTGTTGATGCCTTAGTGCAGTGCTGACACACACCGGTCGTGTTTTGTTTACAACTGTTGACCGCGAGACACACGACAGTCAGGTGTTTTGTTTACATTCAGGCACTACTTTTCTGGAAACACGCGCCGCTTGGATTCAACAACGGTCGCTGGCGTGTGTGAATACAGTACAGCGTTGCTATTTACGCTAACGAAAAACCTAAACTTTTACAAAACCATGAAACCTACCGAAATGAAACTTAGCATTTTATGTTTCTTACACCTGCATCTATTACCCAGATTATTCTGGCCGAAGCAGTACCTTCCACCCTACATATATGTGCATATATACACACAAATTAAGCCACCCCTTATGTTCTTCTGCGGTGAGCTGATAACTAGCGTAAGCAGTTTGAGTGCGAGCGGATAGTATTTATTTATCTGTGCGCGACCATGTGCAGGCAATAAAACTTTCAATAATTGAATCTTAGACAAACATCCGTTACTCACCCTTATAAGGACACAGTTGTCTTAAGATATATCTGAACTTTAGTTGCTTCTTATAACTCTATTTCTTTAATTTTAGTTCGTATTGTGTCGTTGTACATTTCAACAATGACTTCAACCTCTTCTAGCAGAAAATGTGTAAACAATCCTAATAACTTCTGTTACGTGTGCGGTTTTTTCTTACTATAGAAGCAGAAAACTAGCATTATATCATTTATTAAAAAGGTGTATTTTGCATGTTTTAATGTTAAGCTAGGAGATCAAAATCAAACATGGGCTCCACAAACGGTTTGCAAAACATGTACTGAAGGATTAAGGCAGTGGTAAATGGAAAAAGAGGAATCAGTGAAGTACGGGATTCCTATGATATGGCGTGAACAAAACAATCATTGTGATGATTGTTACTTCTGCATGTGTAACATATCTGGGCACAATAAAAAAAAACAATTAAATATTCAGATGGTCTTGCATCAGTTCTAAGAACTGTCCCACATGGAGTAGATCTTCCTATTCCTGTTCCACTAACTCAGCTAGAGGATGCTGAGAGTTCAGTCTGTGTCAACAGAAAATTCCAATATTGATCAGTATTTCCCAGCACACACTGTTGAGGACAGCATTTTAGTCAAGAAGAGTTGAACGACTCAGTAAGGGACTTAGGTCTTACCAAGGACAAGAGCGAATTACTAAGATCGAGATTAAAAGAGAAAAATATGCTGGGCCCAGACACCATATTTTCCTGGAATAGGAATAGAGATAAAGAATTTACCAAGTTCTTTAAGATGGAAGACCAGCTTGTTTGTTGCAGTGATATTCCAGGTTTAATTCAGCAACTAGAAAGACCTACATATGATAGTAACGACTGGCGTTATTTATTGATGCTTCAAAACGAAATCTAAAAACACGTTTTATTGCACAATAGAAGCGAAGTTTCCTCAATACTAGTTGCACATTCTGTTTTCCTAAGAGAGTCATGTGGAAACCTTGAAACCATGTTGAAAAAGATTGATTACCAGGAACATCAAAGGTTGTTGTGCGGGGACCTAAAGGTGGCCGGTACCTTACTAGGGCAACAAAGAGGTTATACATAATACCCATGTTTTTATGCGAATGGGACTGTAGAGATAGGGTTAAACATTGGACAACGAGAGAATTGCCTAAGAGAAAAAGTGTAACACCAGGAGAAAACAATGTAATTCGTGCCAGTCTAGTTGATCCAAAGAAAATGTCATTACCTCCATTGCATATAAAACTATGTATTATAAAACAATTCGTGAAAGCATTGGACAAAAATAGTTTGTGTTTCAAATATCTGAGTAGTAAATTTCTGTGATGTCTAAAGCTAAGCTAACAGAAGGCGTATTTGATGGACCTCAGATAAGGCAGCTAATGAAGGACAGTGCATTTTTGTATGTCATGAATGATAAGAGAACTTCAAGCATGGTGTGCTTGCAAAGAAGTAGTCAATAAGTTTCTGGGAAACACAAAGCATCCGCAATATGAAGTAATTGTGAGAAATATGTTAGAAAAGTTACGAATACTTGGTTGTAATAGGAGTTTAAAACGTCACTTCTTGTATTCGCATCTAGACTATTTTCCTGATAGATTAGGATCCCTCGGTGATGCCAATGAACAAGGTGAAAGATTCCATCAAGAAATCAAAGAGATGCGGAGGAGATATCAGTGTCGGTGGAATGTTGCGATGCTAGCGGACTACTGTTGGTGCTTCAAAAGGGAAATGGCTCAACCAGGCTATAAACGTAAATCAACGCAGCCATCCTTCCGGACAAGGAAAATGTAACTTCATGCCCTCTTTTACAGGTGTGTAGGTATTTATTTTTATTGTTTACTGATAAATTTGTCATTCTTTATTTATTTTATAACGCACTTTTCATTATAGCACTCAGTGATTTGTAGAAAAGGTTTACGTGATAGAGGAAAACTGTAATCAACATTCAATTTAGCACATCGAAATTAGTTAATATCACCTTTCAGATCTCCAACCGGCGGGGGAAAAATTTTTTTGCTGGCTAGTGTAACTTGTATGTGCTGCCAACGGCAACCGTGGCAGTTACTAACTGACACGAATATGAGTTATTTCCCTTCACCTGCAACCGCGCCGGTACCGAGTGGTTAGGCCATTCGCTTCTCACCAAAGCGACTCGGGTTCGATCCCAGGCAACCGTATGTGGGATTCGTCGTGGACAAACGGTGTTGGGGCGGATTTCCTCCGGGTTCCCCGGTCTCCCGCGCCATCTCATCATCTCATTCCACCGGTGCTCCATCTTCATTCCAGGTATCATCAGTGTCAACTCTTGTGGTGCCGTAGTAGTAAAAGCGGGCGTTAAAGACTACACTACACTACACACACACACACACACACACACACACACACACACACACACACACACACACACACACACACACACACACACACACACACACACACCTTCCCCTGCAAACCCGCATTAGCGTCCAGACTTGACGTCCAGAACACTGTAAATCAAGACAGGTATGAAGTGGCATATAATAAGGTTGCAAACTTGTAACTCGCTGTCACTTCCTTTAGCTTCTATAGTTTTCCATCGTCAGATAAGCCATTTCACTGCGCCTTTAAGAGTAACAAGATTAATACTGGTATTCCCGATGTAACCGTGGAGTATACAAATCACTTAAAATGCATATTTTTCGTTTTATTATGGTAGTACCGTGGCACGGAGGCACTACTCACGGAACCGCTCCTGCATATATGCATTTGATGATTGCTTTATTCACAAAAAATTTTATGCTGAAAAGGAATTTTAAGGCCAACAACTTCATAAAAATAAAAATGTATTTCTCTGCAAGTAATAACATGAATCAAATACTTTAATTTATTTTCAGTTTACTTAAGTATCAGAAAATGCCGCGAGTATAGTTCCCTAAAATTTGTGAAGAGAGCTTTTAAAAATGCACAGGATGTTATAGGTGCTTGAGGCAGTCTCTAGGAATAAATTTTAAGGCGTATAGCGCTGTACGTGAGCGTCGGCAGACTTTTTTTCAGGGGAGGGCGCATGTTGGAAATTTGCAATTAAACAATATTAATTCATTGTTATGTTGCAAAAACTGTAAAAGATGAGTTATAGTGTTTATTGCGGATATGCATATTAATTTATGCTAAATAAAAACTGTTCTTTACACCAACATTACAGCAATAGTCCAATAGTAATTGATTGCACATTACATTACAGATCACTGGTTGCAGTATCCGATGTCCTAAATGCTACTTTGATCAGCTTTCGAAGGTCTTTAGATTCCACAACTTTAAGGGTACAGTTTTCCCCTAGCTTTGCTCCATTAATATTACTTTTGAGCCAATTACAGGTATCCTGGTTTTCATAATAATAAACCAGGGTCCCATTCTGAATGTGTTCTAAGCAAAGGTAGTGGTTCATCGAAAGGGCTTCATCCTGCTCAAAAATATCTCCTGGACGTGCTTGATGTCATCTGCAGTGAGCTTGTCATCTAGGTATGATGCACCAATAATGGCCATCTTAAAATATGACTTCTTTGTATAATACTCCAGACTTTGGGGTCTGTTGGTTTTGCCTTGTCTGAAGGTAGTGTGTCTGTGTTGGCCCTGGTTCCTTTAGGATTTCCCTTCCCAACACAGGATTCATTGCTGTTACTTTGATGAGAGGTTGATTGCTCCCAGTGCCTTCAGCTTTCTTACGCTCATGTTGGAGTTTTCTCCTAGCTTCCCCGGACAACTTGTTAGTACTGAAGTACAGACTGTTGAATGAAGAGTTAAAGCCCACTTCGTGTTGAGGTAGGTCCTTTTCAGTTAAGTACCTGTCTCAGTTTTTATGGCTTTTTTGTCCATATTGGACCCACGAGTACCGAGGAAATAAAGATCAAAACACACAGAGCCCAATTTATGGGTGCAAAGCTAGATAGAATAGGGTTTTCCCTGGGGCCCTGAGGGGACAGTTAGAGACATTCATACATATTTTCCTAACCTAGTGGCATTCAATCCTCACTATGATGCCTCACAGCTTGACTTGTGTAAACCAGAGTCCTTTCAGAGTTGGGCCTCCAACTGGAAGATCCCAAAATGGCCCTTCAACCAGGAGTCCCTTTAAGAATGGATTTTATGTTGGATAATACTTCTGCCACTTCTTAGTCAGGCATCGCACCAATGGTCTTTCTTGCATGAGTGACTCTACCGGTGCAGGTACCACTAGTATAGCCCATTGAATCATTGATGCTCGCATGCTCCACCACCAGCAACAAGGTTTTCCAACTCCTAGCTGAGGTAGTACATAGTAACTAACACTGTAGCACAATGACCCTTTCCGAGCCAAGGCCTACCGCCTTGCTGCTCTACTGCAACAATTGATCCATTTCTATAAAAAGAATAACACCATTATAAATTCACAACATGGCTTTAGAAAACATTTCTCTACAATTTCAGGAATTTGGAGCACAAGATAATATTATAAAACACCTGGAAAATAAAAAACAATATTACCAATTATTATTTATTTATGCCAACAGACTTACTGTTGGTGTTTTTAAACACACAAGCCCTGTGTGGGCAAAGTTTGAGAGGTAGAACTGGTTTGAGAATTTAATGCCATTCTGGCAGTTTGTCACAATAGCTCAGTGGTTAGAGCAGCCGCTCGGTAAGCGGAAGGTCTGTGGTTCAAATCCCAGTTGTGGCATTGAATTTTCAAGTTCCAGTTCTACCTCTCAATATTACCAACTGTATTTTTAGACCTCACAAAAGTATTCGACTGTGTAGATCACAACATTTTACTGGATAAGCTAGAAGCACGTGGGATTAGGGGATTGACTAAAGATTTAATCAGCTCATCCTTCATAGGCAGAAAGCAGGCAACAGAAATATATCACAACCACGGGAATTTAACATCCAAATTCAAAACTGTAAAGCATGAAGCGCTTCAAGGTTCCTTACTGGGTCCTCTTCTGTTTATTGTATATATGAATGATATTCCAATGATTAGATTAGATTGGAATGGGTTCAGGGAATTCACAAGTAACCATGGAGGCCAGTGAACATTGAACATGTCAATAATGCACAGAATAACATATAAAAGACATTTACAGGCACAAAAATCAAAACAAAAGAAGAAGAACACTTACGTTATGTATATTTGCAGCTATGAATAGAACTTTGTTTTAAACTTTGGCTGGGTTTTTCCTGCCACGTCCTACTGTTTAGTTATAATTGGCAATGTATGTCATCCTATGTCAGATTGTTCTATACATAATTATACATTTAGGTAGCTTTCACATAGGCATCAAATATAATTAACAATGATTTGTCACTAAAGAAGCTAGAGATTACTTACAAGGCTATATAAGCATTAACAGGATAATTTGTCATTCAGATTATCTTGATCAGAATAAAATAAGCTAAAAGCTACCTACAAAGTTATATAAGCATTAACAGGATAATTTGTCATTCCAATTATTATTTTATAGGTACTAAATAAAATGAGCTAAAAACTACTTGCAAAATTAAATAAGCATTAACAGTATAATTAGTCATTCAGATTATTATTTTATAAAGAATAAAATGAGCTAAAAAGCTACTTACAAAGCTATATAAGCATTAACAGGGTAATTTGTCATTCAGATAATGTTATACAGAATAAAATGAGCTAGAAACTTCTTACAAAGCTACATAAGAATTAACAGGATAACTTGTCATTCAGATAGTTTTATTTAGAATAACATGAGCTAGAGACTAT
Source organism: Tenodera sinensis (assembly GCA_030765045.1). Lineage (NCBI taxonomy): Eukaryota > Metazoa > Arthropoda > Insecta > Mantodea > Mantidae > Tenodera > Tenodera sinensis. The sequence continues at coordinate 131,814,055 of CM060962.1, forward strand.
TTACGAAGCTACATAAGCATTAATAGGATAATTTGTCATTCAGATAATCTTGTACAGAATAAAATGATTTTGAACGTAGGTACTCTTAAGCAGCAATTTTAAAAGCGTTGAAATTGTCAACTTTTCCCTTAAGATCGTTAGGAAGAGCACGAAATATTTTGATGGTGTCATAATATACACCTTTCTGGAAACAAGAAAGTTTTACACTGGGTTGATGGATGTTGCTCTTTTGTCTAGTGTTTATCTCATGAATTTCATTGTTTGTTATAAATGTGGATCGATTGCATATGAAGAATTTTAGGATCGAGAATATATACATGCAAGATAAGGTTAATATTTTCAGTCTTCTAAAAAGATCTTTACATGAATGTGTGCTATGGGTGTTGGAAATAATTCTTATAACCTTATTTTGTATGAGAAATATTCGTTTGCTCTCTACTGAATTGCCCCAGAATAAAATTCGATATTCCATTATAGAGTTAAAATAAGCATAGTAAACCAATCTGAGTGTGGCTATAGAACTCAGGTTTGCCAGTGCTCGGATAGCATAACAGGCAGAGCTGAGTGTGGGTAAGATATACTTAATGTGAGCATTCTAGTCTAAATATTTGTCTACTTGAAGGCCCAGAAACTTTATGCTGTCTTTTTGCTCCAATAACATGTCATTTATCCAAATTTCGATGAGAGTGTGTGATGTTTGCTGAGTTAAAAATTTAACAACATTTCTTTTATCTAGGTTTACAGACAATTTGTTAGCCTTAAACCAGTAAGACATACAGTTAAAAACATAATTCAATCTAATTACACATTCACCTAAGTTTTTACTAGTGACCAGCACACTATAGGTATACACCCTAGAAAAGAACCTGCGCAGAAACCATGTTTCTTTGCTGCGCATGGTGCTAGGGGTGGGGCTCAGTTCTGTTTCGGCAGCGCACGGTGCAGATCGGCTCCCTACAAGCACATGTTACATTTGCAGTTTTGTAGTGCGTTCCGTGTAAAACTTTATAACAAGTTTTTGTAAGTAGTTTTGTGGCTAATAGCGAAAGTGCTTAACATGACTAGTAAAGCAAGCGTATCTGGTCGGTCGTTGAAAAGTGATGCTCGCAATATTGTTTACAATGTTGCTGATTACTTGAAAGATAAAAAGAGTGAATTGAAATTGAGTTACAACGTTGCTGCATCGACAAGTGAAGCTACAGAAGTTTCCATTAGCTTAGTGAAACATATCATAAAGGAAGGGACTACGTCTTTGTCTACCACTGGTCAGGTCAAATTCTCAACGCCGAAAGGGAAGGCTAGAGAAAGGAAAAAGAAAGTGGAAGTCGATACATTTACTGAGGGTATAGTTCGAAGGAAAACACACGAATATTATACAGTGAAGAAAACAGTGCCAACGATACAGAAGCTCAAGCATGATTTGCAGAGTGATGGCAGTTTGGTACGCAGCAGGGAATACCTGAGGAAACTGGTTCTGCGATTAGGCTTTAAATGGAAAAAATGTGCTTCTAAACGGCAGCTCCTAATCAAAAAGCCTGAAATTGTGTCCTGGCGTGCTAATTACCTGCGAACTATTCGTAGGTACCATGAACAGAAGAGGAATATTGTGTATTTAGACGAAACATATATAAATGCTTGTCATACCGTCAGCTCTTGTTGGCAGTCTCCAAATGAGTTAGGGGTTACAAAGCCTATGGGTAAAGAACCCAGACTGCCCAGACTGCCCATGCGGGAGGAGAAAACGGGTTTGTGCACAATGCTTTGCTAATGTTCAAATCTAAACAAAAAACTGGTGATTATCACGACGATATGAATGCTGTAAATTTTAAAAAATGGTTAGAAACGCAAGTTATTCCTAATTTGCCCAGTAACTCTGTTGTCGTGATGGACAGTGTTCAGAAAAATAAAAGGCCAACAATGACGACACTGAAAAAGGATGTAATGTAGTGGTTAAGGGACAACAATGTGTCGTTCAGCAGCAATATGCATAAACCAGAGTTATTGCAGTTAGTGAAGTCAGTGCCCAAAGAAAAGATGCACGTAATTGATCAGATCCGCAATGCACGTGGCCTCGGGGTATTGCGTCTTCCACCATATCACGCCAATCTAAATCCAATAGAGTTGGTATGGGGAGAAATAAAGGGAGAAGCTGCACAAGATTTGTCCAATGCAACTTTAAGTGCAAAGCAAACGCTCTGTGAGGAGCTTTTCCGTGAATATTCCAGAGACAAGTGGAGAAAGTACACTGATCATGTACGAAAAGTGGAAGCAACATACTGGGAATTAGATGGACTAATGGATGATGTCATCGACAGTTTCATCATTAATGGCGGAGACCAGTCAGGCTCAGAAGAATCTGTTACCGACACAGCTTCTGAATTAGATTCAGAATCGAAAATGGCAGCGGACTAGTGTAACTCGGCCTAGCGGACTGCTGCTGCCTGCTGCTTACCCCTCCCAGTTCAGTCACGTGAGTACCAACACCTTCCGAGGTTATTTTCTAGCTTGTAGACCTATAGTGTCATCAGCAAACAGTACGGTACTTGCTATATTCTTTATATAAAGGGATAGGTCATTTATATAGATCAGAAATAATAGAGGTCCCAGTACTGAATCTTAGGGTACTCCATGTGCTACTGTTTTCCAATTAGATGTTCGTTTCTTATAATCAATGTCACTGTTTACTTCACCACTTTGTTTTCTTGCATTTAGGTATGATTTAAACCAACTTAAATTTTCATTTCTAAGTGAATAGAATTCCAGTTTAGCTATGAGAATGTCATGATTTACACAGTCAAATGTCTTTGCTAGGTCACAGAAAATACCACCTACATGCATTTTATTATTTAGAACAGCTAACACTTCATGCGTAAGTTTGAAAGTTGCATTATTCGTTGAAATTCCTTTTCTGAATCCATACTGATCCTTTACAAATATCTTGTTATATTCGAGGTATCTATACAGTCTATTGAACATAGCCTTTTCAAGGACTTTTGAAAAAACTGGTAAGAGTGAAATTGGTCTATAGTTTGAAGCATTTTTATGGTCATCTTTTTTAAAAAGTGGTTTAACAGTTGAGAATTTCATCCTGTCGGGAAAAATTCTAGTCTTTAGTGACTCGTTGCACAAATAACTTAGAGGAGAGCTAATTTGGTGTGAGCATGATTTTAATATTTTTATTGTTACTTCGTCCTAACTAGAAGAATTCTTTGTTTTAAAGGAGTTAATGATTTTATTTATTTCCAAAGGTGTTGTTATAGCTTCGCTTTAAATTTAGGCGATGTTACTGTGAAATTTGATCTTAGAAATTCTAGTGTAGCTTCTTTAGTTTCATAATTAATATTTAAATTTTTAGTTACATCCAAAAGGAAATGGTTAAAAATTTCCGCAACTTCTTAGGGTTTCTTAATTTCTTGATTGTCCACGTTTAGTGTTATTGAGTTGTTTAGTAATGAGTATTTACCTGCTTCTCTTTTTATTATATTCCAAGTAGTTTTTATTTTATTGCCGGAATGTTGGATTGATTTATCTTATTGCAATGCTCTTGCTGCTTTTATTACCTTTTTTAGACCTATGCAATATTGTTTGAAAAAGTGTTTTAGTTCTAAATTGTTACTATTTCTTCCTTGCTGAGATAATTCTCTTTTGCGCCTGTACGAGGTCCTTATACCTAAAGTGATCCAGGCATTATCTCTTTAGAAGTTACATATTTTGTTAATCTTACCTGGGAAGCAAGATTCAAAGTGCATTTTGAAGCAATGGATAAAGCTATTATATTTATTGTTGGTACCATTCATTTAGTAAGTTAGATTCCACGATTCGAGTTGAAGTTTTTTTGTTACATTCGTTTAGGGAATTTTCATTTATTTGCCTATATTTACGATACTTATATTTAGGTCTGTGATTTAAATTTAGCTTCTTAATGCATAGAACTTGAGCATCATGATCCGATAAACCATTAGTTATTGATGAAATAGTGCAAGACTTAATTCTTTCTGAACTTACAAATATGTTATCTATAGCAGTGGAAGAATTATTTTGGATTCTTGTTGGAAAGTTTACTGTATGTGTAATGCGGTATGTTGCAAATAAAGAGCTAAGTTGTTCCTTTTGAAGACTAGATTTCAAGTAATCAACTTGTATGTATATCACCACATAGGACTAATTCCCGTTTTGGTTTAAATAAAAGTTTAAGATATGTTCGAGTTGCTTTCTGAAACTTTCAAAATTGCCTAGAGGAGATCGATAGAGGGCTACTACGATTATATTAATATTATTTAACTTAACTGCACAGAGTTTTAGGTCTTGTTCATGACTAAATTGGGATACATTTAGAATTTTATGTGGCAAATCATTCCTAACATATATACAAACTCCACCTTTGTGTAAGTTTTTTCTTGAAAATTCTGCTCCTAAAGAGTACCCATGTAGTGAAATTGGGTGAAATTCCTGTTGTGTCAAGTGATGTTCAGAAATGCAAAAAATGTGTGGTTGAAGTTTTTGAGAAGTGAGACTAATAACCAGTTCGTTTACTTTCTTTCTAAGGCCCGTTATGTTTTGATGAAATACTGACAAATAGTTTTTATTACTATTGCTATTGTGATTAATACTGTTATTGTTATTATTGTTATCAGCATTACTATTTATTATTTTTAGAGTTTATAATGGATTCCAAGATGTTTGTGTTGGTTATAACATTTTCCTTAGTCTTACTATTTATTGATACGTTAGCACTAATCTCGATAGACTTTAGGGTTCTTTGCTTGTTATACCTGGATATTTCATTTAACCTAAAAAATTCCTATTGGTTATCACAACATTGCCCATAATTATGTTAGCAATTAACTGCGAAAGCTGCATTTTGCCTCTAGAATTGAGATGTAAACCATGAGATGTATAACCTTCTCGCTCTCTACCATTGACGTTTATCACATCAATGTGTTAGGCAGCAGGGCAGCACGCTCAAGTCGCAGATTCATCTCCCTCACCCTGCTACGAAGTTGCAGCCTGCCGTGCCTCTGGAAAAGTCCCACAAACTCAACATTGGTATGGCTGCTGGATTCCCTAATGTCACACAGACATTTTTCTATTGAATAGCTACCATCTCTATCCAGGCTATTCCCTGGTCCACCCACTATTAGTATATGATCCCTCTTAGCAAAACTAGAAGTCAGTTTTACCAGATGTTCAGCGACTTGAGAGAGCCCAGTACTAGATTTAACTATGCCAACTGCATCATATTTATTTCCCAAATCCTCTTTTAGCAGGGATTCTATTCCCCTCCCATGGCTACTCCCTAGCAACAAAACCTTGCTTTTAGTACAATCTTCATCTAAGACCTGCTTGGGTGGATTAGGGGACTGATCATCAAGAACACTGAATCTCTTGGTCAGTTTAACATCATGCTGTTCATTGGCAGAGAAACACCGTTTCCTCCTCAGATTTCTTCTGGAAGGCGCCTTAAATATCGGCAATTTAGATTCCAAATTTGCCGAAGGAGCAAGTAATTTTCCTGTAATTTCCTTTTCGAATAATTCCAGTCGTTTTCTGAGGACAGAAATGGTTTCCTCGTGCTTTTTAACCAGTTTCTTAAGATTACAACATTCGTGAAGAGCCATTCTACACAATCTGTCACATCGCCACTTACAGTTTTACTACATACCCAGTGAAACCAGCACTTACATCGCTCACAAAAAACACCCTGGCTAACCTTACGACGACATGCTCCGCAATTTCCACTTAAATCACACACTTTAGCACCCATGGTAAAAAAACGCTTCCTACAAAATACACACTTAATTCAGAAAGAAACGGTAACGGTAGTTTTGTCACAAGATTGGGAACGTAAAACCTATATTAACACAACGCACAGTCAAATATCACTCTAACACGTAGTAAAATGATATTCACACTTTACTCTAATTTATTCATCAAACACAAACTCAAAACATACCTAGGTGAAACAAAACCACAGGATATTTAGTCGATATACACGCAAAACACTAACACTTAAATTATTACAATATGGCGGACTTCACAGCTGATTCCCGGACACCAGACTTATCACTAATTTACAAATTACAAAACAATGCAGGGTATGTTTTGTTACACACGCTGTTTTTCACTGCTATCAACACTTCACCAAACTACCGTTTACCTTTTATAAATATATTATTACCGCTAAAAAACAAAAATATGCGAGAGCTGCACACAAGCATTGTACCTCAGAAGCCACCTAGCGGCTAATAGAGAAAAGCAAAATTATATCCTATGCAGATGATACAGCTGCTTTATGCTGAGGTTCTAGGACTGAAGAATTGAAAGAAACTGCAACAAACATTATTGATACATTTATTAAATACTTTAAACAAAATAATCTTAGAAGCAACCTATCTAAGACTACATTAATCAATTTCAATCTAAGAAATGTAAATGATGTACATAATACTCCACAGTTATCAGAACACAGGATAGTTGGTACCAATAAACATAATTTTTTAGCAATCGTGCTGATCAAAAGTTGACACGGCTGCAACACATTAATTATATTTGCAGGAAAATAAGCAAATCGCTATACCTCCTTAGGTATTTTTAAAATTTCTTAGAAATAAGAGAATTAAAGTTGACATATTATGGAGTCATATACCCACATTTGATATATGGGCTGGAGACAGTGGCGTGTGGTAAAGGTATCGGCCAGGGTAAGCAATCTCATTGTAAATGGTTAAACGAAAATATGCTGAAACACACATGCTATTAAAAACAATAGTATCACTGTTATCCTGTACATCACTTTGTAACAAAATATTGATGATTTGCCTTGTCGTATTTGAAGCAGAGTTGGATTCTCCTCCCTCTCTTGACAACATCGTCAATCACAAGATCATAGAATTTGGGATCCGGTTGTAGATTTACCAGAAGCTCCTTCTCTAGTGCTATCAAATATAAGTTTGAAAGTCTTTCCTGTCCCTAAATGTTGTGTGCCTATTTTTATGGTTTTTTGTTTAGAAAAACTACATTCAACTGCAGCACTACTTGCTGGAATAGTTAATACTAACTCGCACAGTTTTGTCACTTCACTGTACGCTCTGTTTAGTTAATTTTTTATGAAGGCCAGAAGATCATTCACAGATTTATTACGCATGTCTAGTGACAAGTAAGAGACAGAGAGTTGTGACCTCAACGCAACAAAGTCAAAGAGTGTCTCATAGGACTCTTTTAGTGATTGTAAAGATAATTCTGGAAAAGACGATTTGTATTTGTTGAAGTTCTTGAAATTTAACAATTCCAGAAAACACAGAAACTCAATATTACCTAATCTTTCTCTGAGATGGAGCAGAAGCGTATCCAGAACCTCACAATACAAACGTTTGTAGTGATTTTTTCTATTCAAACCATCACTACTGGTATGACGTTTCCTAAGTGGTGGATCACCAGTGCCTTCTTGAGCTTCGTCCCATACTTCATTGAAGGAATTGCACTTCTCTTCTAACGCCCTCTGAAATTCTATAACATTCAATAAGCAATATCCAATATCAGATGACTTTGCTTGGAGAATATCATACAGTGTCCGTGATAGGGAATATTATAGCAAACATCTCTAATATAAATTTGAAGGTGAAATCCTCCATTGTGCTTACAAAACCGCGTGCAGCAGTATAAATATCTTGATCCCATTTCTCATCTGCAGTTTCAATAGTTTCAAACAATGAAATTCATTCATTCAATTCATGAAATGTATTTACATATTGTTTCCACCAAACGAGAGCTGTAGCTCCAACGCGTTTGTGAAACACGCAGCAATCTTCAGTGCATCTCATTATCCAGGGCCTCGGTTCTCTTTGAAGACTTAGAAAAAAACTGCTGCTATTCTATTAAGTCATGAAGAATATCCTGCATTCTCGAATGTGTGAAATCGCCTGTGACAGAACCAGATTTAATCTATGGGCGAAACAGTGCACAAATAGAACTTGGGAAAATGATCCACGTACTTTTGCTTGAAGTGAATTTAAATGGCCCACCATAACAGCCGCACCATCATATGTCTGAGCAACCAACTTTTCCCCAAGGTCAAATTCATCCATGAGTTTCTTCACAATTTTGTATAATGCATCAGCTGACCGATCATCTGAATATTCATAAAACGGAGAAATCTTTCTTGAACGCCACCTTCAGCTCCAACGAATTTCATTATTGCAGAAAGTTGGGATAAATTTACATCATCTGTACTTTCATCCAAACTAATGGCAATAAAACTGGTCTCTCTGATTTTTCTCTTTATCTCCATTGTTAGAACATTGCTGACTGACTCAATTACGTCGTTCTGGATAAGATTTAATAGCCCAGTAAACACTGTCCCCTTTTCCATGAAAATTCTTAACTTGTGGTCTTATAGACAAAGCAGGTTTACAACCTCTACATAATTCCCCTTGCTGCTGGATCCTAATGACTCATCATGACCCCTAATGCTAATTCCTGTTTCCCCAAAAGACAACAATATCAATCAGGCGTTTTATTAATTCTCTATTTTCTCTTACTCGTTCGTTGTACTCGTACTGATTTTCCCTCACTTCCTTCTGAGTATCCAGTAAATGGCCAGTTTTGGATTTGCCGATTGTTTTCAAGAGAACGATGGTTTGGAACTGAGTGCTCTTCAAACTGTGTTTTTTAATTGCTTTATGGATATTCCCCATGTCACTGAACTCGCCACTACGCCATACATTTTCTTCGTTTGCAAACGGGAGACAACACCAGCAATAAAGCTTTTGTTTATGCGGACAAACAGTGAGCCATTCGTTAGTAATATATAACTGTGAATTGAATTTTCTTACACAGCTTTTCATTGGAGTAATGATGTTTAGGTCAGGCATTGGTCTTCTTTCCTGCACAACTTTTATCTTTTCTCCATAATTTCTAGAAGAAAAACTTCGTGAGATAATATTGCACAATCCAACCATCCGCGTCTGCAATTCTGCTCTCCAAAGAAAGCGAAGAACCTATGTTTCCTCCCCTCTTCAAGTTATTAGGTCCAAGCTGCAAGCACTGGTGTACGCACGGTTTGAAAATGCTTACCTTGCAGAGGATAATTTTGCTCTAGCACGGCACGTGGTAAAATATCTGAAAATCTATCATAAAGCAACTGTTAACAAAATGTCAGTGATATCGCACCTGTTATCGAATAATAAAGCTAAAGTCACTCATTACTTATGTAATCGCTTTAAATACACTTGTTAAACTGCGACAATGCTGGAAGATCATTCGCCTTGGCCCGCACTGAACACATGAGCTTCCCTTGAGCCAGATGGCGCCCGAACTGACCCGAAAACCCTCGGAAACGAGTCCGCACGGACAGAGTACGTTGTGCACGCATGATTTCACATATTGAGATCGTATCGCTGTACAATAAAACGGAAATCTTACTTCAGGTCAACTCCAGTAGCCAAGCGCTTAACATAGAAACAGAACGTGCTGCAGGATAACATAATATAAATAATTTTGTAGCATTGTACAGGGCAAGCACTGCTTATCTTGCGTACATGGATCACACGCCACTGGCTGGAGATCTGGGGATGCAGTACTAAATCACACAAGGAAAGACTTTTTAAATTACAGAAGAAAGCAATTAGAACTATATATCACTTACACCCTAGGGATCCAGGCAGACAGTATTTCAGGGAAGAACAAATTCTTACAATCTTTTCATATACATATATAAAGTAATAATATATGCACTACAAAAAGACAACTTAAGGCAATGGATCTGTGAAAATTAAAAAATCCACAGTTTCCTTCTAATTGCTTTGAATTTTTTCAATACACTCAGAATATAAAATAATTAGTATACGCAAAATTTCAATGCCATATGTCAAACCATTTTTATATTATTAATATATCTATTAATAATTAATCACTTTTTGATATGCTCATATGAAAGGACCCTTGGACTCTACAGTTTATTGTATCTCTCCTAAAATTTTAATTTGAGTTCAGTATAGAAATATACAGAAATTGTCATACCAAAATTGCATTCCATGTGATTAGTTTAAGAGGAAAAAATGTTTTGTAAACAATTTATCAACATTTTCATTTTTTCAGTATGAGTTCTGAAAAATATTTAATTTCAACTCCATTATTTAATATGTTTAACTAGCACACGACAAACTTTAATGCTTTAATCTCTGAAGGTCTCCGAAAAATTTCAAGCTAATAAGTTATAAACTAGGGTCCAAGGAGCATTTTGAATAGTGAAAAATGCTGGGAAAAAAAAAAAAAAAAAAAAAAAGAACTGAGAAAAATTAATTTTAAAGTTTAACAGTATGTTTTTGTAAATCCAATCAACTTAAAATTCCTCAGCACCATATAAGGGACCCTCTGTTGCTTTCTTCTTGGCTTCAGTGGCAGTTTTGAGAATTGCAAGTTTGCTTGGGTGTATCTTAATATGAAAACTTGCCTTTCGCTTTCGCATTGTTCACAACATTTAGAAATTTATTGTTCTTAGCTAACCTCTACAGGGTGTACTTTCACTAGTTTATACACAAAATACACAAAATCTACTTCTTATGGCTCTACTATGGATTAACGAATAAGTTAAAACCTATTAACCACCTCCTATTTTTTTTATTTTCTTCTTTAACGACATTGTCAATTGCCAGGATCACATCAGCGTCACCGGTGTGCCGGAATTTCGTCCCGTAGGAGTTCTTTTACATGCCAGTAAATCTACTGACATGGAGCAAACTATTAAAAATTATTTTGTTGTTTAACGACGCTGTCAATTGCCAGGATCACATTAGCGTCGCCAGTGTGCCGGAATTTCGTCCCGCAGGAGTTCTTTTACATCCCAGTAAATCTACTGACATGGAGCTGTCGTTTTTAAGCTCACTTAAAAACCATCGGCCTGGGCCGGGTTTGAACCCGCGACATTGGGATCAGTAGGCCAGCGTCTAA
>CM060962.1:131830001-131832501 GCA_030765045.1 Tenodera sinensis
CAAATGGCTCTAACGATTTTGATTAAAATGTCATATGTTTGAGACATTTTTATGCCAAATGAAATGCATATCTTGAATGTTCTGGCTATAGCCCGTGTAGTCTATTTACTCTAGACCACTTTTGCATAACTGGTAAAGCATTAGAGATAGACCAAATCATACTATACAAAAAAGTAGATCTTGCTAAAATACACAATTTATGTCTGAATAAATTTTCTTTAAGGGTGAACCATTTCAGAGATATTCCTTGTTATGTGTGTGAGTTTTGGAAAACTTAAAACTTTCCTGAAATGGATCATCGCTGTTCATTTTCTTATATGTTAAGTGTGCAAAGAAAACAGAATCTCAAAGCTTTAAAAGATTTTACTATCGCATAAAGCCTACTGAATTTTAATATTCCCCTTGCACCTACAAGGAAATAAGCAATAAGATATTTTTTACAAATGTTTATCTTGACAAACACGAAGAAGATATAGCAATAAGAGTTTGTAAGAATGGTTAGTACAAGAGTAGAGAAAGTGAGTGCAACACATCAGATTTTTTTAAAACAATAACGTACCATGTTATGAACATCAAAGTAGATCCAGAAAGAACTAAGAGACCATTTTTACCATCTTGAAGTTTAATTTAGTACCTCGAATAGTTTTTGAGAAAACAGGTCATTTATGTCAAAAATGTTCTTCAGAGGATAGGCTGCTTAAAGCAAAAATGGAGAAAATCAACTTGCATATCTTTGCACAGAAAGAAATCAATTGGCTTGAACTCACAGAAGCTGCCATATTTAATAATAGTACCAATTTGTAGAGCAAATCTTCACCCTAAAGATGGGCTAAAGTTTACCTCTGTACTTCAAAGTATGTAGAAGTTATGATTTATTTCTGTGAAGAGGGTCAGAATTTATTATATAAAGTGGCAGATACAGTGCCATTTATAAAAATATGTTTAAACTATAAATATTGCTCTGTAATGATAAAATATATACTCATTATCATATTTATTGACTACAAGAAATCATACAAATTTATCGCTTTCGTCATTAGTAGAACTATATACGAGTACATATATAGTGATAAATACTACATTGAGGTATACATACAAACATGTTACCCAGTATTTGCTTTAGCTGCTGCAGAAAACCTCGGAAAAAACCTCAGCTAGGCACCTTAGAACAGGATATATACAGAATGGAAGTGAAATGATCCACCAGACTTTAACAGCAAATTTCTCATGTTGTGAATAACAAGAAAGTCTAATACCAAAATGTTGAAAGGTTTATAGTTTTCTAGAAAAAATATGTTTATCAAAAAATGTATCATCACCAGGCTGAAATATTATTGACTGAAGGTTCTTGATTTATGTCTATATTCATAGAAAATTGAATAAACAACAATTTTTTCCTTTGGCGTATTTCAATAGATTCAACAGTTTTTGTGTAAATTAAATTTAAAAGAACCCACAATTTGTTGCCTTTTTGTTGCAATAAATTGTGAGTTTTTTTAAAAATTTAATTTACACAAACACCATTGAATCTATTGAAATACGCCAAAGGAAAAAGTTGTTGTTTATTCAATTTTCTATGAATATATCCATAAATCAGGAACCTTCAATGAATAGTTTTTCAGCCAGGTGAGATAAATGTTTTTGATAAAAATATTTTTTTCTAAAAAACTATAAACTTTTCAGCAGTTTGGTGTTAGACTTTCTTGTTATTCACAACATGAGAAATTCGCTGTTAAAGTCTGACGGATTTCACTTCCACCTGTATAAACATTTTATGATAAATTTAAACAGAATATTAAATTTAATGGAGAATGATCATTGTCTTGAAGGCAAATCGTCAGGCATCCTCTTGAGCTGAAGAGCATCTCTCAGGTGAACAGGATCCATGCAACAGACAAGTTCATAAGATTGATTAACATTTAAATTTTCCGATACAATATTCAATGTATTCATCTAGGGAGCAACACTATTTTTTTTTTCAAGAAACTCACGTAACTCTACTTTACATTTGTTTAAGGAGGTTATATGTACTTTTCAATAACGCGGTAAATAGTTGTATAATTCTAAACTGTTATACTTGAAAGATGTTTCAAATAGTTTGGTTTTGTGGCTGATAGTGTGAAGTTTGTTCTTGTTCTATGTATTACGAGAGTGTATTTCCCCATTTGTGACATGTGATGCATTCGCCTTCGGATAAATTAACAATTCTTTTGTATACAAACATGGTAAGGTCAAGCTATTCAAGTTGTGGAAATGTTCTCTACAACTTTTTTGTTTTAGGGACACCAACTAAGATTCTTATTGCTCTTTTTGAAGATTAAATATTTTCTTGCTATTTATTACATTTCCCCATAATAAGGGGCAACTCTGGGGGTAGTGCCTCTCCGTGTCATGGCACTACCTTAATAAAATGAAAAGATATGTCTTTTAAATTATTTGTATACTCCATGTTAGCATCGAGAACACGAGCATTAATCTTATTACTCTTAAACGTACAATG
>CM060962.1:131837501-132137501 GCA_030765045.1 Tenodera sinensis
AAAAACGCAGGCTTACTTAGCATGTTCTTTCACCGGGAATCTAATTCTGCTGTGAAGTTTATCAGTCCTTGAAACACGCCGGGATTCAATGAATTTTGACTTATGTCGTGTCCCCTGAGAGCTACTCGCATGCTCTGCAGAATTTTATGCAGTTAATTATCTGCGACAGACATATCTGTTCTTAGTAATTTCCTCATTGTGTTTTTCCACGTTACACCTAAAAGCACTATCTAACTGCTGAGATATATTTTCCTAGAACATTTAGTTCTGATTCCAATTCATATGGACCATCAGCACGTCCACCAAGCGACCGTATCATCACAACCATTATCTGTCCAGGTGCCACTTCTGTCGCTCGCAAATAATAAACATTTAAAACAAGAGCCGGTTGTTACTTCACAAGCACATACCCACGAAAAAGTTGAATACACACTTTCATTAAATTTCCTTGTAAGGGTTTTCCCTTTACCATTAGCCATCTGAACTAAACAGATTGATGGCAGCGGTCTGCCTACGTTTTTAATTTTCAGCGTCTTTTCCAAGGATAAAATGGATAGATTTATCTCCTTTATTTTCGCAACGTCATTAATTTCCACAATTGCACACATTGAAATTTACTGCCAAGGACAGACACATAATTATGCATACAATTCGCTACCAGAAACACAAACCTAACAAATAAAAAACATAAACACAGTAACAAAACAACTATCCCAAACTGAAGCATTGGCCTTAGTAAATTGTAAAGATCAATAGTATGCATTTATAATGGTTTAATAAAAAGATATGCAATGTGTTTGCAACATTAACATTACTGTGAAGCTAATACAGAAAATGGCTACATTATATTTAGAAACGTAAAGTTGGCTATACCGCTGGCAGGCTGATCCCAACTTCTGCGAAACGAGAGGAAATGGTCGTTCAGGAAGGAAATGAATATGACTTGCACGTGAACGTAGTGCGCATGCGCTGTAAGAATCGCATCGCTCGAGTTTGTCGATTGTACCGCATTAACTCACCGTACTCCTAAATACAGGGACCGCCAACTGGCATGAACGGCGTGCCTATACAGTTCGCACGGTGCCGGCGTGCCTGGTCGTTGCTGGCGAGTGCTAGGGAGATATGAAAGTGGCGTTCCGTAATCTGCACTTGTGTTACCGTTAAATAATTAAGGACAGGGTAGTAGCGAAGCAACAATTCAGAAACTGTAAAATACCTAGTTTAATATCTCTCTGGTACTTGTTATTAAATTATAGATAAAACAACCCAATACCAGTAAGATTATTATAGCCTTCAATCCTATACAACCAAATGATGGCATATAAAAGTAACATTTTTAACTGTAAGAACGAAACAGTACTTTGTGGAAATTAGCACAATGTTGATCCTGAAACAATTGAAAAATATAAAATAACAAAGTAATATTTACAATACAGTGCAAATATAACACAGAATACTTCATATTAAACGAATATACACGTTTCAATTAAGAATTTTATGCATTCAGTTTTTTGTAGACACTCTTGCCTTCTGTCATCTTTTGGTTTTCACAATATTGGCCACATTTGGAGACAATGGAACACAACTCTGGACCCTTAACGCACACTTCAAGTTATGATCACTGATGTTGGCTCTCTTGGGGTTTTTAATGCGTTTCATAGCTGAAAATAAGGATTCACATACATAGTGCAAACCACACATTGCAATCATAGATGCCGCACGCCTGTGTAATCGAGGGAATCTTGATTTAGGAAATCTCCTGTAGAAATCTAGCAAACTTCCTCTGTTTTTGTAACTGTCAGCTAGCTCAATGTCACATTTCAAGCTGATAAGCTCCAGTTGAACATCCTTGGGAGTAGCATCAATATTCATGCTAAACGGTGTAGCGAATAAATCAAAATCCATTTTTAAGCCCGTGAGATCGTGAAATCTTTCATCAAACGCACGGGAAAGCATGTGCAGATTTTCAACATAACATCCCACTTCTGGGGAATCACAATCATGGATCACACTTTCCAATTTGGGAAAATGACAAGGATCGCCATTTGACAGTTGACGTTCCCATAATGAGAGCATATTTTTAAAAGCTTCAATGCTATAGAACATATCTGTGATTAACTTGTTTTTTTCCCTTGAAGTGAAACATTCAAAGTATTCAAACGTTCACTTATATTGACCATAAATGCAAGATCACATTTTCACTTAACATTCGTGAGCTCTTCCATAGATTCTCCGCACATTTCCATGAACAAGCGTATCTCATCCAATAATTCAATCTACTTAAAACCTTGCCTCGACTGAGCCACCCAACTGCTGTATGATAAGCTATATCACCATACTCATGCTCCAAATCTTCTAAGAAGCTTTTAAATTGTCTGTGTTTTAGACTGTGCGACCTCAGTTTATTTACATTCTTCACAACCAGACTCATTACATTACGTTGTTTACATTCAGTGTTTTGGCACGTAAGCTTTCCGGATGAGCTATGCAATGAACTGCTGTTATTTCTTTTGCTAGTTTATTTTTCAGGAGGGTCACAAATCCAGTGTGCGAAGCAACCATAGCTGGGGCACCAGTGGCGGTTCCTGGGTGATCGCATGCTCGCAAGTGTACACCCACTAATTTTTCCTGTATGTGAACGTGTATTTAGCTCTATAAGTATGTATACGAGAAGGTAAAATGTCCAACGTTCTTCTATATAAACTTGCTCGTTTAATCTCCCGGCGCCTTCTTTCGCAAGGCCAATGCATGCGGTCAACACCGTAGGCACGCATAAACTAGATTCTGCGACTCGCGAAGGAAGCTTTTAGGCGAGAGGGCGCAGGGGAAGAGGAGTAGCTTGTATTTAGGGGTACGGTGAGTTAATGCAGTACAATCGACAAACCCGAGCGATGCGATTCTTACCGCGCATCCGTACTGCGTTCCCGTGCAAGTCATATTCATTTCCTTCCTGAACAACCATTTCCCTCCCTCTCGTTTCGCAGAAGTTGGGATCAGCCTGCCACCGGTATAGCCAACTTTACGTTTCTAAATATAATGTAGCCATTTTCTGTATTAGCTTGACAGTTCTGTTAATGTTGCAAACAAATTGCATATCTTTTTATTAAACCATTATAAATGCATACTATTGATCTTTACAATTTACTAAGGCCAATGCTTCAGTTTGGGATAGTTGTTTTGTTACTGTGTTTATGTTTTTTATTTGTTAGGTTTGTGTTTCTGGTAGCGAATTGTATGCATAATTATGTGTCTGTCCTTGGCAGTAAATTTCAATGTGTGCAATTGTGGAAATTAATGACGTTGAGAAACTAAAGGAAATAAATCTCTTCATTTTATCCTTGGAAAAGAAGCTGAAAATTAAAAACGTAGGCAGACCGCTGCCACCAATTTGTTTAGTTCAGGTGACTAATTGTAAAGGGAAAACCCTTACAAGAAAATTTAATGAAAGTGTGTATTCAACTTTTTCGTGGGTTTGTGCTTGTGAAGTAACAACCGGCTCTTCTGTTTTAAATGTTTATTATTTGCGAGCGACAGAAGTGGCACCTGGACCAATAGTGGCTGTGATGATACGGTCGCTTGGTGGACGTGCTGATGGTCCATATGAATTGTAATCAGAACTAAATGTTCTAGGAAACTATATCTCAGCAGTTAGATAGTGCTTTTAGGCGTAACGTGAAAAAACACAATGAGGAAATTACTAAGAACAGATAGGTCTTATTGCAGATAATTAATTGCGCCAAATTCTGCAGAGCATGCGAGTAGCTCTCAGGGGACACGACATAAGTCAAAATTCACTGAACCCCGCCGTGTTTCAAGGACTGATAAACTTCACAGCAGAATATGATTCCGTGGTGAAAGAACATCTTAAGCAAGCCTGCGTTTTTCGGGGAGCGTCGATAAAAATACAAAATAATTAGGGAGAAATTTCTAAAGCAGAGTACATTGCTGTAATGGACGATGAAACATCTGGCATTTCATCTCTTTTTCAAATGGTGATTGTGTTTCGTTACTTGTTACCAAATGGCAAGACAGTGAAAAGATTCTGGGCATTTTTAAATCCAGATGGACAAGATGCAAACGCTCTCTCCCTGTGTGTGAAAAATGCGCTGTAGTACCATAGTATGTGTGAAAGTGAAAAAAATAAAGTCGTCTCTCCTGCCAGGGAAGGAATTCTTCTTTGACAAGCTGGGGAAATTATTTAACGGGAATGGAAATTCCCCCCCCCCCCGATAATTCGAACCCTAATGCACACCCACTGCGAAAACTCACGAGCCGCCACTGTGGGGCACCATCGGTGGCTACCGATTTGACTGTATCCCATGGAATCCCTGCATTCTCCACAACTTCTACTACACAATTCAGAAGGTCTGATCCTGCTGTTGTGCCTTTTATTGGCACCAGATCTAGCATTTCTGCCACAACTTCCAAATCGTCATTTACTTCAGGAATAAACATACATAACTGAGCCATATTTGATAAGTCAGTGCTCTTATCAATGGCAATAGAGAATGCAACGAATTCTCTTGCTCTTTCAATAAGTTGTGCGTAAATGTTGTCCACCAAATCTTGAATTCTGCGTGAAATACTATGAAGTGTCAGACTGACACTCTCGAACTGGTGAACACTGACAGGGGTGAATTTACTTGCAGCTATAAGCATACATCGTTTAATAAGTGACCATCGGAAAAACTACTTGAAGATCTGGCAATTTCTAGTGCTATATCGTAAGTTACATAAACTGAGGTTTCTGCCATTCCGCTATCCCCTTCTTCCTGTTCCTCTTCCTGCGATGTGATCTTTTCTCTGAGCTTTTGCATCTCTGCAGTGCGTTCTTCCTTTTCTAGGGCCGAATAATCATTAGCATGCAATGTATTAAAATGTCACTGTAGATTAAATCGTTTCAGCACTTGAAATTTTTTCTGGCAAATTAAACAAATAACACCACCGCTACATGGAGAAAGTATTCAGCTTCCCATTCGGGATTGAAATAATGTGCCGGCGTGGGTGTCCGCTTTAATGAGTGCCCTTCCATATCAAACTGACACTGAAGTACGGACCACCACTGCTAAGGGAGACAAACCGACCGCTACCACTGCGAAGCACGAACTGAGGCAACACGGTGCTTGTAGCTCAGCACATGCACCGCGGCAAGCGAGTTGACTGTGGCTGCCTAAATACAAGCTACTCCTCTCCCCTGCGCCCTCTCGCCTAAAAAACTTCCTTCGCCAGTCGCAGAATCTGGTTTATGCGTCTCTACGGTGTTGATCGAATGCACCTTTCTCGCGAAAGAAGGCGCGGGAAGATTAAACGAGCAAGTTTATATAGAAGAAAGTTGAACATTTTACCTTCTTATATACATACTTATATAGCTAAATACATGTTCACATACAGGAAAAATTAGTGGGTGTGCACTTGCGAGCATGCGATCAGCCAGGAACCGACACTGATAGCGTCGTTAAACCACAAAATAATCTAATTTGATCTATTGTTGTTTTTCAAGTATCACCCTTGCAGGTACATCTATCAATGGTTGAAGGGCATAGATATTTAGTAGTGTAATGACTTTTCATCTTTCACTGTTGTGTACTAAAAAGATTATATTAAAGTCCCCAAGCAGAATTATAGTTTTGTTTAGCTTTTGAAAGTGATTAAGAATAATGTCAAGCCTTTCAATTAAAAGGTTTAAGTCACTTGATGAATTCCTGTAAATGCATATTATAATCAGTTTATTTGCAACCTCTATAGTGCTGGCCTCAAAATGTTCTACTATCTTTAGTGTCTGAAATGTTGTTATACTGGGTGTTCTGAAATTCATGTTACAAACTTCTAGGGCTAGTAGAGGGGACTGAGTAGATAATATTTTAAATAGGAACTCATGTCCGGAAACGAACCGTTTCCGTGCTACAACCATTACAAGGTATCGAATTTGCCGATTTTTATGCAACCTGATAGACAGTACATGACGTCAGGCGATCACCTGATGTCACATAACGTTTCCCCTGCTGTGGTATCATGCCTGGAGTCCCATTCACGTATCTGTGCAGCTCCCATAAACATGGCTGAGTACTCATTTGAAGAATATGGACATGGTGTTAGTGTAAGGCGCCGCGGAAGGGAATGGAAGAGCAGCTGGTCGGCTGTATCAAGAGACAACGCAGACTCCACCACATACCCTTTTTGCCAGAATTGTGCAACGGCTCCGAGAACGAGGTACCTTCACCGTCGATAGGAACGACTGTGGTGCTCCAAGAAGACACCGCAACCCCGAATTTGAAGAAGCTGTACTACATTACGTTGAAGAGGACCCAACAAGTACGCGAACTATTGCGCATGCGATGGATACTTGTAATAACAGCATCGTGTGGACGGCTCTTCGCGAGCAACAACTGCATCCTTACCACAGGGTACAGGCGTTGCAACCAGGAGATTTTGTACACTTCTGCACGTGGTGTCTGCAACGGTGCGTTGATGAGGCCCAATTTCCACTAAGAGTTCTGTTCACCGATGAATGCCAACTCTTGAGGGAGTGTATTCTCAATTCTCGGAAGAGTCAAGTCTAGGCAGACGAAAATCCGCAGGCGACTCATATCAGGGGATTCCAACAAATATTTTCCATCAATGTCTGGGCAGGTATTGTAGACGGTCATGTGATGGTGCCATACATTTTCCTGCCACGTTAACAGGTGTTTTGTACTTGATCTTGCTACGGAACGTATTGCCCCTGTTGTTGGATGCCGTGCCATTGAATGTAAGGCAGGAACTGTGGTTTCAGCACGATAGTGTACCGCCGCACTTTACACTTAACGTTATGGAACATCTTGACTGAAGATTTGGGCAAAGATGGATGGCCGGGGTGGTCCTAATGCATGGCCCCCACAATCGCCAGATTTAACGCCATTGGACTATTTCCTGTGGGGTCGCATGAAGAGTTTGGTGTACGAGACTCCTGTAGAGTCCCAGGAAGAACTACTCGCACGCGTTATGGCCGCTGCACAACAGATTAGAGGAACACCAGGAGTGATGGCGTGAGTGTACCGGAACCTGATTCGTCGGTACAATGTGTGCAATGACGTTGGTGGCGTCACATCGAGCCTCTGTTGTAGAGAGCAGTTTCAGTGCAGTATGGGACTCATCAGGAGCAGAAGACAAACAAATTTCTTTTTTCTACTGTTGACACAAGTATTATCTTGATCAATGTAATAGTTTTGTTTCTTTGGTATTACGGTATTCGATTTTCCTATGGAATGAGTTAAACGTCATTTAATTCTGAACCTAACGTCACACAACATTTGACGTGAAACTCTTCTGACGTCATTTTACTGCCTATCCGGTTGCAAAACAACGCCGGAAAATCCGATACATCGTAAAGATTGTTTCACGGAAACGGTACGTTGCCGGACATGGATTCATGTTTAAAATATTGTCTACTCAGTCCCTTCTACTAGCCCTAGAAGTTTGTAACATGAATTTCAGAACACCCGGTATATAGGTTTTGCATTTGAAGACTTTTTTTACTAATATTAATGACCCACCATTTCTTTTTACTGACCTACTGTAACCCTGCACTAAGTTAAAGCCTGGTATTTTAAGTTCAGTTAATTCACTTCGAGTTAGCCAGTGCTCAGTTATGCATATTATGTCAACGTGTTTTAACTCCCCTCCCTCTATTAAAGCTTCAAGTTCAAGAATCTTATTTCGGATACACTGTATGTTTTGGTGGAACATGTACAATGTGCATGTCCTTTGGGTTGTTCTTTGGTTTTCTGTATTATGTCCAAGAGTGTTACCTGTAGAAGTGTTCCCTAATAGCTCAGAGCTTTTACTGTCAATTATATTATTTTCAACTATTGTATCGCTATCTAAGTAAACTAGTTTTTTGGCTTGTTGCATCGCTGTCTCAGTAAACTAGTATTTTGGCTTGAGATTGTCAATGACTACTCAGAAGGTGGCCAAATGTTTTAATTCCCCTTCTATTAAGGTAAAGCCTATCTCTGCCTAAGTCCCTGTCACAAACCCATGAATTACCATCTACATAAATACACTGATTTTCAGCACATACCTGATCTATCGATGCATTTATCGCATCCACGTATCTGAGATCTTCATCTCTACGCCGAAGTATCCCACTGATGCAAATCTTTGCTCGTGGGAACATTCTCTTGCCGGTAAAACCCAAATTTTTCATCTCCTTTGTGATCCCTGATTCCTGACAACAGTCACAATGAATCCTAACTGTACTCTCCAGTACTCTGCTAGGGAGCAAGCTGGGCCTTGGTCAGAGGAAGACAGGTATCGCTGCTGTGACGTCAGCTCACTCAGCTCACATGCTCCCATCGAAAGTCAGTTGAAGTGTGACGTCACAGCGGGGAAGAGGAAACGGCGTGCGCGACCTCGTAACTTTAATGCTGACTGTTTCAATTACGGAGTCACAGATTATAAATAATTACATGTCGGCTTTATACCATATATATATTCTAGTTTATGTGAACAGTCATGTTATAATGCAAATAGAACAGAAATTATAACTGTTTTGCCTGAGCTAGAGGAGAGCTACAGAGAGAACAATTAGGTGGACGTTTGCCGTTTCGCTTTTCTTTAACTAGTTTGTCAATGTTAGGACGTAATGTGCGACACATTTGTAGCCGAAGACTGCATGTTAGATTGTGATCTGACAATATGCTTCGGGACTTTGACTTAGAAAGGTTCATAACAGAAAAGAATTGTTCGCACACATTCGTAGAACCAAACATACATAATGTCCGTGCAGCAAGGGCATACAACCTCAGAAATCTGGTTTGAGGAACATTCTTATAAAAATCAGCCAAGTCTTTCTTGTGTTTATATTTGTGCCTCAGCAAATCGTCGCACTGTAAATTTATCAATTCAATTTGCTACCTGCTACATTGTTAACATCCCATGAATACGGGGTTGCAAAGATCTGAAACGTAGTTGACAATATTTCTACATCTTGAAGCTTGTTCTCAAACTAGGGTGAAACACGGGAAACTGAACACAAACACAAAACCACTACACAACGTCAACACAAAATAAAAACAAAATTCGCACTAACGCCGTTAAGATCCCTCACACAACAAATAAAAAACCTCTGACTAGGTTGAGGAGGGTTCTCCCTAAACATGTCCAAATAAAATTTTTCATATTCATTCAGTTTCGTGCAAGTGGTGCCGCTCATCTAGGCACCATAGCAATACACCGCTCTCGCTGACGTCACATGAACGTACAAGCTGGCTCTTCGTTTAAATACGCCACACGCTCCGAAGCGAGGCTGACGTGAGTATTTCCCGCCAGCCTCGGCCCGAAGTTGTCTTCCCCTGGCCTTGGTCAAGCCCTGTGGTCAAGCCTGTCTCCTAGCTCCCAATCCTCACTCCTCTTGTTACGCTCGCCGAAGCAGCCCTATTTCTCACCACTGAATGCGCGGGTGGTACAGGCGGTACTGATGCAGGCTTTTACCTTCCTACTCCAGTGGATGGGTTTATTTAGTAGGTATGGCCATCTTCAATGGCGACTGCTACAGCACCTTGGGGTCTCGTAACAAGATTTTTCCCCTCCACCAAAAAAAGAAAAAAAAAAGTGCATTCCGTCCCGATGTTGTTTGTGCCGGCGTGGATTGTTACGACATACCGGTCATCATTGTTTTCCTGCAGTTTCATTTCTATGTGACAAATGTGTGCACCTGGATAACAGTATACGTTAACTTCATCTATAAAAGAAGCAGAATTGCGAGCTATGGAATCATCCAGTATAATGGCCGTTTTTTTCACAAACCATCGGTCGTTGTGCAGTTCGTCACTTTTCACTGAAGACGCGCTTTCAGAAACTAAGGTATGTTCATTTTTATTTTCTTCCAATTCTCCTAACACATCGAAATTTTTTGTCATTTTCAGCTGGTACTCCCAATCTTTATAGAATTGGTTTCGTGGATTCCTAGGTTGCTTCTATTTTCTGCGGTTACGTGTCTAGTTTTCATTCCCGTTATGCTTCAAATTTTCATTTGGTGTGTCCTAGGTTGGTTCACCGTTTTGCATCTTTGTGATATCTATCACTTCTTTGTCCATCAGAGCTCTATTTTCTTCTCTCAGTCGACTTATTTCATCCTGAGACGCCGTCAGATCCTATAAGAGGAGCTCCATTACTTTATGAAGTGACGCCATTTGATCACGAAGCTTATTGCAGCAGTTTTCTTTTTCAATTTTACTTACTTCCCTTTGGCGAACCCTTAAGTCTTCATTTTCTGTTGCACATCTGTTGAAGATGAATGGAATTGGCGTATCACTATCATAATTTGGGCACTTATTACTGGTAAATTTGTTATCTGACGATCGGCTAACCGGGTTAATGCACGCATTCATAAGATTGCGTAAAGAAACTAAGAAAGTTACTTATTGGTAACTGCTGCTATTTAGTCTTCCCTTATGCCTTTATTGTAGTAAATTAATAAGTTGTTTTGCTAATATTATCTCTCTTTTTCCAAAGGTCAGTTATACAATTAGCATAAGGAATGTTTCAATGTTGTTTGAAACCATTAAGTTTATTCTTTGGTTTGGAGAGCCACATTACAAGATCATTTGCAAAGAGAGCAAATGTAACTGCAGAACTTTGAATTTTCAATGGTAAGTCCTTGATGTGTATGTTGAAAAATGTTATACTAAGCTCTGCATATTGGGTGATCCAAAGTGATTTGGTCTGCATTTGGAGATGCTACTATCATATCTGATTGTGATAATCAGGGTTAGGAATTTTATGTGAAAATTTCAGACGGGAAAAGGTGCTCAAATAAGATAAAAAAGGGACAAGTCAGCTACTTGTAACTATGGACACAATATAATTCTGTCTGCTAATTATACTACTTTCTCTGGTAACAGAAGTTGCTGAGCCTTGGAAATTGCACCTGCATCAGCTGGATCTAAGGAAAGCACAAACTTTAATTTTGTCAAAATTCTCACACAGTAGAGCAGCACACTCGATCCAAGATCCCCAGCGAGTAATGACCAGGAAATTTGGAAGGGGCAGGCCAGTGCTTTACTTGCAGACCACAACACGGAAATAAAGACTTCAATTGGTTAACAGCTGAAAGCATGTATGGAGCCTGGTCCGTAACCACAAGAAGAAGTTTTTCAAACTTGATACCAGCTGGCCAGAGTTTTTGACGAAAGTCCATAATTGATTGCAACAGCCCTTCATAAATTGAATTCATGTAATATTAATGGGGTTTGTATGCCGGTTCAAATACTAATTCTGTTAATAGGAATGTTATACATAATTATAAGTATATCACATCTAAACTCAAATTTTAAGATTGAATTAAAGCTGTAATCTTGCAGTAATGTTTCCTGAATGCTTCATAAGAAAATCTTTTTTACACAAGTTTTCTGTGAACTGACAACCGTCTTAACAATGGGATGTGGAATTTGACAGAGAAATGAGAATAACACATTTTAAGGTAGAATCAGAAATGAAAAATTCAATATCAATAAAAATTCATAGCAATGTCTATGGCATTTAATTTCTCATTTCTGATTCTGATCCTACCTTAAGTTTTTGTAAACATGTTTTTGTGTTAGAACAATCAAATATCATTAGTTGGCCTGATATATGGAGAATAATACATGTTTTGACACTTATTTATCCCTTTGAAATCATCAAAATATCACTACTAAATACTGGGAGGCTAGAAGGAGAACTGTTGTTTCCTTGGTTATTTCAGGAGCAAGATAGGCAAGTGCACATTTAATGTTAGACTATGTAAAATTAAATTTTTGCAAATATGAAACCACAAATGAATCAAGTGACATTCAAATTTTGCCATGCTTAAGGCAGGCTACACTGAAAATGCCAACTTCTTTGATAATCAACCTATCACTATGAACATTTAACCACATAATTGGGAACATCATTCTAAACTTGCAGCAAATTTTCATGTTGCTACACCAAATATTTCAGTAGTTATTAATTACTTTGTATGAAAATATTATAAAAATTACTCACTATATAAAATGTTCCACGCATCAAAAGGTATGACATTTTTAAATGAATTTCTGTTTTTGACTAGTACAGAGCATTGTTAAAAGACCAACCAAATATAAAATGATTATCGAGGCTTATGGGCTGTGGTCTAGTGGAAAATCTCCTTCCAGACGTTTTGTTGGAAGCTGCATCGAACATCCTCAGTGGTGTGACTGCAGTACTCTGCTAGTCTCTGCGACAACTGATACAGAGCACAGGTTTTATCGCATAGCCTGTGTGGGTGTATGATGGTTGGTCCGGTCTTTGTTTATTGGCTTGAGGGCTGCTTCCATTGTCTGTGATTGTTGTCGATGGGCTAACATTTATTACCTGGCAAAGCGTTGAGGTGTATTGACCTTGGTGGTCGACAGGCGCGGCTCCTCAGGGTAGGCAGGGTAGGCACTGCCTACCCTATTGTAATACATCAACAAATAATGTTTAACTATGATTCTGCATTTTATCATTTGAACCGTCATTTTCCCCTAAATTGCAGTTCAAGAAAAGCTTTCTCGGTTATAATGACCAGCGCATGGTCAAATCCTTTAATCTCAATTCCGATTCATCAAAACTGCGCTGCGTGTTTGAAACGCACGGCAGAAATGATACGCATGGAACCTGGGTAGTGGAGAGCAGGCTAGCTTAACCTCTGCCTGCCCGGCCCCATTTCCTCAGTACGAGGCCCTTGAACAGGGATAAGGAAACATTCGGTCTGTATATGCACTCCGAGCATGCGTAGATGCGTCTGCCAGCAGTCCGAACACTTGCCGGCCCAAATCCGAAATTATGCGACATTTTCCGAACAGCCATACTCCACGAACGAAGATCTCAGAGATCTGCATCTGTCGTTATCTCTGTGTAATACTAGTATGACCGACTTAATTAGTGAACTATTACAAATTTCGCTTTCGCGGCGCACTGACAATGAAAAGAGGAGTGTTTTAGCTATTTAACACAAAGCTGCAGTCACACAATTTTTCAATTTCTTAATCTATTTTAGTCATGGGCGTAGCGAAACTGGGGCAAGGGGGGCCACGGCCCCCCCTTGGAAGTTGGTGAACTTAATGTGCAGTCAGTTACTGACTTTTAAACTATTATTTTAATTTTGATGTAAAGAACAATTTTTGTTTAGCACAAATTAATACGGTTATCTGCAACAAATACTATAAATTTTGACAGTAAAATAATGATTTAATATTATATGATTGCAAATTTCCAACATGTGCCTCCCCCCCTGGAAAAAAGTCTGCCGACACTCTTGATTTTAGTTTTGGCGGTAATTCGTCTGTAAGTCACACTCATTCACTCTGCTCTTATTAAACAACCAAACAATATATTGTTTGCGTTATCCGCAATGACTTCGCCCCCTATATTTCGGATAAACGGGGTTTATTATTATTATTGTTGTTGTTGTTGTTGTTTTTTTTTTTTTTTTTGTTTTTTTTTGTTACTGTTACACTTTGCCTACCCTAAAATTTTGACTGCGAGCCGCCACTGGTGGTCGAGCGCTACGATCGCTTCTTATCTTGTTTATTAGAAGAGCGAAATATCAGTAACTTGGAGTATAGTCAGTGATAAAACACAAATAGATGATCTCTTGCACCTGCCGATATATGAGACGTTGCTGTCCTGGAGATATGATTGCATCTGAACAGAGTGTATGCACACCGTCTAGCCATGTTTATGCAATAAGCTCACGTAAACAACTGGGCAGTTTCACATTCTTTCTGATACGCTTAATGGCTTTGCCAGGTAATACTGTGGCTGAGGCTGTTGATGGTGTATGATCTTGAATTTCTCTCCGGTCATGTTTTTTTGAGTGCTTTGTATAATGCTGGATGCTAAGCTTTATGTAAGTGCTTTGTTTCTTCCTTTCTATTGAAGATAACTATGTTTTTATTTATTATAGTGCACATATATTCATTAGTTTTTCTTAATTATAAGTTCTTTCAATAACCATCAATTTTGATGTTTTACATTTGACAGGTGTCCCATGACTACTACAATTTTTAATTTTTAATTCAGGGGCTCTCAACATCTGCACTTTCAGTGAAATCTCAAGTGAGTGAGTGTGAGTGAGTGGCGTTTAAGGGCCCGTTGACAGCTAGGTCATTTGGGCTTGGTGAAATCTCAATTGACTTCTTGGGTAGAAAACAATACTTGCTCTACCTGCTGTAAATAAGTGCTAGAGTAAGCAAAATTGGACTCAAGAGCATTTGCAATGATTGGAACACCCTAGAATACCAAACAAGTTTTTAGAATATGATCATGTGTGTATGAGATGGAGAGACCAGGATTTTCTTCATTGGCAGGATGGAACATTACAGAAGTAAAGCTGGTGGTCCAGGTACATAAAAGACCCTCAAGCTTGATGAAGAGGTCTCTCAGAAAAATTAAGCTGCCGACCAATATAGTTAGGGTGCTAAGAACCACAGTAGTTAAAAAGCATCTATAAATGAAAACTCAGTTTTAATTTTCTCCACATCATTTGTTTATTTTCCTTTGCCTTTGTTCATGTTGCCATAGCGCAAACATTCCAAACATCAAATTTTGGCTTCCAGCAACACTGTAAATCATAAAAGTAAAATGTCTATAAGAAAATTTAAAAAATGGTCAATCCAAAATTAAATGTAAACATTTCTAACGCACGTGCTAAGAGATGGAATGTTCAGAGAAAGGAAGTAATTTTAAGGGAATTAGCCAAATTTTGAAAACTATTAGCAGCAATCTAACTATGAATACAAAATGTCATTGGCTAAATAGAGCAGAAAAGGAAACAAGTAAGTTAATGAAAACCTTAAAAGATTCAGGTGCTTTGAAATGGCGCGATGAGCAGGGCCATTATCCTGATGAAGGATCCATCCCGTTTGAGCAAAATTTGGTCGTTTTGTTGCAATTTTCCTCCTTAATGGCCCCTTCAGTACCTCACAATAGTAATTCGCAGTAACAGTACGTTGCTTATCCACCACATGATTGTAAACAATACCTTGCTTATTATTATTTATTTATGCCAACAAACTTACTGTTGGTGTTTTTAAACACACAAGCCGTGTGTGGGCAAAGTTTAAGAGGTAGAAGGTCTGTGGTTCAAATCCCAGTTGTGGCATTGAATTTTTAAGTTCCAGTTCTACCTCTTAATACCTTGCTTATCGAAAAAGACAAGATGCATTACTTTTCCTTGCACTTGGTTGAACTTTCGCCTTTTTGGGTCTTGGACTTGAAGGATGTTTCCATTGGGCACTTTCCTGCTTTGTCTCTGGGTTAAAATGATGAAACCAGGATTTGTCGCATGTGATGACTTTGTCTAAAAAATCTGGTTCTTGCTGAAGCCTTCCATTCCATTGCTGACATGTCATCACACGGTGAGCCTTCTGTTCGTCACTGATTACACGAGGCACCCACTTTGCTGCAACTTTTCTATGCCCCAGAACATTTCGTACAATGTCTTCAGCTGATCCGTAGGATATACTCATAATCTCTGCAATCTTGTTGTTGATGTTAGCTAATGCTGGATTTCTGACAATGAAGTCATTAATCCTCTTGCTCTCCAATATTTTTCACTGATGATATTGAAGAGAGCAATAGCAGTAATAGTAACCGCTTTTTAGAGAGCACCATATTTTTATGTTTTGGCGGTCACATCGCTCTCTCACAACACCCAGAATGTCTGGAGGACCACACCTGTCGTTGATTTACGGGTCTCACCGACCTGACCGGGAGAATTATCAAAATAAATTCACCGACCATATCCTCTGATCACCAATCAGAGGACGTATTACATGCCATGACAGGTCAGCAATCTTTGTCAATGATAAACGAGTCTTCCCGCAACATGACATCAATTGTGTTGATGTTGATGTCTGTTTTCAAAGTTGACGGTCTTCCAGGACGTGGAGCATCCTCAAGGTCATTTTTACCCTCCCAAAATCGTTTATACCATTCAAACACTTGGGTTTTCCCCTTTGCTTGCTCTTGCTTGCTTGCTCTTTGTTGGCTTGCTGCAACATTTCTAATGTTTGTGATGCAGTTTTGTCAAGAAAAACGCAAAATCTAATTGATGCGCGCTGCTGCAACTTGAGATCCATGTTGGGTACAGTAAACATGGCCTCACACTTCTCCTGCTACCCTCCAACTGAGCACGTCTAAGCCAGTGACATGTATGCCATTTCATCACTCAAGGTCATACCTCTCCGGTACTACCAACACCCATCTCATGCACGGGCACTTTAAAATGCAAAAAAAAAAAAAAAATTCAGTTATTTTTTGACACCCCCTCGTACATGACCACCTCAAAATAAAATTTAATGAAACTTCTGTTTTCTTCTGTTTTGATAAAGCAGCATTATTCACTTTTGCATACAATAGCAAATTATAATTCAAACTCTATAGTATTGGAAGAGAAAAGTCAATGTATGATCATGTTTGTGACTTAAAAAAACATGCATAGTGTTGTCTTGCATAAATACATTTAAAAAGGTGCTTATTATCGTGGTATACCCCAGTAGCATTGAGAATAGATTGACAATAAAGAATAGGTTCACAAAAAACAGATTAAAGGAAGATGAGATAAAAAAATAATGCTAAAGATTTCAAATTTACGATTCAGATTTCTTAAGATTTGCACCACATCCTTAATGTTTAGTTTATGCAGGTTTCTGAACTAACGAGGGAAAAATAAAGCCAATTACAAGAAAGTTCACATATTTTTGAATAAAAATCAACAATTTTTCCAAACAAATAAGCAAAAACATAAATTTGAGTATTGGTTTCAAAATCTGTGAAATGAGCCTATCAGCGTTCTCAAGATTTAATGTCACAAAAATATCTCATCTCTTGAGCTAACCACCTGACAATGCGGCACTGAGCCACGATAGCTGCCTTCTTGCATTGCGAAGCCTACTCCAGAGACGTTTCATTGATCATTCTTGTGGCTCAATTTGTAACGTCAAAGGCTAGTCACAAAGGTCATGGGTTCATTTCCTATCATGCAGTTACTAATTTTGCTTTGTTTTTTATTCCACCTGAAGAAGAGCATTACCATTACTATGATTTCCTTATTCCGCTCACACCAGAAATCTTGAATAGAGTACACAATTATTCCTTTGCCACTTTCAATTTTGCCATGAAAATTTAGGTTACAATTTCGAGCAGTTCCTATAAAACTGAAGTAAAGTCTTAGATCTTTTTATGCTTTTACTCTTTCTTTGGCCCTTTAAACTACTTTCCATTCTGAAGTGCAGCATATGAACATATTAAACAGGTTTCAACATTTTTTCTTTTTTGGCAAGAATTGTAATTAGTTGTACTGACATGCTGAAATACAACTGCATACATTGAAACATAATATAAAATCTACATCAAAACAACATTAATATGCTCTACTCAAAATAAAGAAAAGAAGCGAACAAGACTCGAACTCAAAAACGTTGATGACCTTAAGCTCGAATGCTAATGTTATAATCATTGTGCCACAGAGTTATGCTCTAAGATGTCCCCTCCCTTTTGTGTGTTACACTCTTGAATGGTTGATATTAGTGGCATACTGGCACTTTAGACACTGATAGCCATAATTTCAAAACTTGAACAAACGGGTCACAAGTCTCCTATCTCAAATTACTTGTTTAAGACATCTCCATATCCTCTTAAAATATTTTGATGTAGTTCGTTAACACCCTGTATAGTTATAAGTGTATGCTTCTGATTCATGGGAGGTTAGGTTAGGGTTAGGTTTTATATGTATACTAGGGATGTGGAGCAAAACAAGATGCTATTTAGTTAGTGGCAGTTTGCAAACTTGTAGAAGAGGAAAAAAAGGTAAATAATAAAAGTAAAGATTGTTATAATATTTTTCACTGAAGCAAATTAATTGTACAATATGTACAATCTAATAGTCACAATACTAGATGCAACTTGACATGGTGTAGAATGTCTTAACACTGAAGCAAATTAATTGTTCTATGAGGGTTAGTGACAACACAATCTGCACCAAATGCATGTACACACTTAGAATGTCAACAGAATGAAGTCATAGTGTTATTTGTATATATGGTTTTATCATCTTGGCCCTGCTTACTTGTAGTTTAATAACAACTTTGATATCTTTTGGATTCTTCACATGACTGAGTTACACATACAATTGTCCATGAGTAAATACCAGCTACCAAGTTTCTTAAATGCTGCTCTTGTATCTTGTTTATACTCATATAAAATGCTAGCTGTAATGGGAACTGTAACCTTGACCTAGAAATTATTTTTTGTTGTTGTTTAACTATGCTGTGCCAGGATCACATCAGTGTTGCCAGTGTGCCGGAATTTCGTCCCACAGGAGTTCTTTTACATGCCATTAAACCTACTGACATGGAGCTGTTGTTTCTAAGCACACTTAACAACCATCAGTCTGGGCTGGATTTGAACCCGTGACCTTGGGATCAGTAGGCCAGCATCTAACCAACTGAGCCACCCAGACCGACAGGCCTTGACATAGAGAAGGACATGTTGGGATCAGTAGAAATTAACTTCATTCTTGGCATGAAGATAATACAGTATAATCTCATTAACATGACTCCAAAAGGACCAAAAAATCAAGAGTTCATGTTCAGTGAAAAACACAGATTTTAATATCCATACATGTATGGTAATGTGTAATACACTGCAGCATCAATCACTTTGCATTACTGTAGACTTATAACACTATAAAGTAACTGTAAAAGCACAAGTACTCACAAACTGCACTGTTTTCTTGCAAAAAACTCAAGCATGGTTTGCTGACATTCACAGGAACGAAAATATCTTGTAATTTCTACTCTGCAATTGCTGTTTTCTTTGTACCACTGTTCAGTTCATCTAGAATCTTAAGCTTTACCTGTAAATTTAGAGCTGCCTGTTTCGTCTTTGCCATGTTTCGCATGCTACCATTTGAGATTTTTATTCAGTGTTTTAACTTGATTTGGCTATGCGTAAAAGAACACCTAGCATCAAACACATTTCTAAATGTTGATGCACACACTATTGAATGTATTTGTACCATATACACTAATTGTTGAGGTTATAATCATGGCTGCCAACCTACAGTATGTTAGAAACAAGTAAACAATGGGTAGTTAGCTTAGTACGCTCATTTCGGAAAAAATTAACACTGAAGAATACTGTAACATCAGAATTTTGTGTTACAATAAAACTTAATCATGCTTGGGACTGAAAAAGAGTGCATAGTCTGCATTAACCGATAAAACTTCCCACAAGAACTAATGTGTTTCTCTGAGACCAATATTTCTTTCGCATTAACCACGAGTTCATCTTAAGCGAGTTTGTGCTAATGAGGTTATACTGTACTTCTCTTTCCAGCTCCCATAATAATTTGCAATGTTACATATGTTTCCATTAAGGCACGCACCACTCAGAACACCAACCATTCACTAACCCTAATTTCAAGTTCATATTCCTGGTGAACATAACAATAGCATGAACTTTCAGCATGAGTTTGTGTGGTAGCGTTCTTGAAGGGGTAATGGAATTCAGGTATGCTAATGGAAGGTTAAGCCTTTCTGCTGGGTCATCCGTGATGATGAAGTCCACACTGAAGTACTTTATGGAAATACCTTCCATTAAATAGGACGCTTAATTTATATGGCAGCAACTATAATTGGCAATACAGTTCTGAAACTGCATGAGAATTGAAAAAAAATTGACGTTTTTACTTTTCACTGTATTTATGCCCCATACTTTAATTTGGTACCTTTGATTTACTAATATTGGTAGTATTTATCACTCTGTACAGCCCTTGAAGCACTCCTGGGCACTCAAAACTCTTTTTCCAGAATTTTTCATTACTTAAAATGGTTCACATGTTAAAATGCTTGGTCAATTAAGTTATAATTGTCAGCAAAACTTCATGAATGATTACTTATGAGAAACATAGTTATCTTTTTAAATTTTATAATTATATTATTTTTATTACATATTTTCATAGCCTGATATTCATAAAATAAAAAAAATACCAAAATGCAAACGACTTGTGATTCTTTTTTAACACAGTTTTCCTTGAATTTTCGAAAACTCCAATGCAAGGTTGTTAAAATGGTATGTTAAAGGCAAAATAAAATTCTCAGTGGGATGTAAAGAAGCGTGACATGTAGAACATTCTTAATTAACACAATTGAATTAAATCTAGAACAACAAAAAATTAATATCTCTGAAGCAGATGCAAATTTCTGATTGAAATTTCCTATGTGATCTTTATATTCCACATTGTGATAGAATTTTCAGGTTACTCAAATGGAAATTGTGGATTTTTAGGTTTTTCACAGGTGCATTGCCATAAATACCAAGTTTGGTATTTAACCGACTTTTCGATTTTGAGTTTCTTGTTTGTTGTTTGCACGCGCACACACGCACGCACGCACGCACGCACGCACGCACGCACGCGCACACACACACACACACACACACACACACACACACACACACACACACATCACACATCACACTATCCACACTTAGTAGACCGCCTGGATCATTGGGTACGTAGTGGAGGGGCTCAGTACCCGATGATCCAGACGGTCTACTAAGTGAATCATTTTTGACTACTGGTAGGCAAGAGGTGAGGGGAAGCAAAGAACATTCCATACGGGGTAGAAGAGGCTCAGTAGTCTTGATTGACGACTCATCTAGGAGAAGAGGACTCCGAAATCACACTCCCCCAGGGGGTTCTACTATGGTAGTTACAGGTTTGGCGTACCCGGGGCCCCAAGCTATACTCTCAATTGGGTTCCTCTAAGGGGTGAGAGGGCACCTGCCAAATGCCCAAGCAACTTTGGTCCACTTGTGTGTTTGACCTCGCGCCTGATACCTCCCTGTACACAGTCTGATGGATAACCCGCAGGTTGTAGGTGGATGGGGAGACGCAAGGGGTGACTGGGTAACCGCGTGCGTCCCAGCCCCTGGTTATCATGTAGGATCTGTGTTCATATCCGCTGATACAGGTCAGTCCCGGGAGGGGCCATTGCATGAGCTGATGCACTCCTGAAGGCGATTGGGTCCCTATGTCTATACATTGGGAGGTGAGACCCTAGGGTGAGCAAGGTCCAGGCCAGGACTCTCACCTAAGCTGGGGTGGTGCCCAGGAAGTGAGCATGCCATCGGAGACATTTGCAATGGTGGAGGATAACATCGCCATGAGTTCTCAAAAAACGAAAAACAGCAAAGTTAGTGTAAAGGAAGTAGTCGAGTGTTGTGGTCCTCGCTACTTGGTTATTTCTAGAACTGAGGAAGGCAAAAAGCTTTTATCGGTGAGCCCATTTGTAATCCAGAAGAGCCTGGATAAGATAGCTGGTTCAGTGAAGTAATGCACGGATCGCGCAATGGCACACTCCTGGTTGAAGCTCTTTCAGCACACCAGGTAGCAAAGTTACAAAAAGCAAATATCTTAGCGAGCTATCCAGTACGCGTTGACCTGCATAGAACATTGAACTCCTCACGCTGTGTGGTTAATACTCACGCATTAGACAGACTTAGTGTTGAAGAGATTAAGGAAAACCTAGAAGATCAAGGTGTTACCTGTGTTCATCGGGTTCATCGCAAAGAAAGCAGTGAATTGAAGCCTACTCATACCCTGTTCCTGACCTTTGATCGGGTAGATCTCCCTCAAAGGATAAAGGCAGGATAAGAAGTGATAGAGGTAAGACCATACATCCCCAACCCGATCAGGTGCTTTAAGAGTAACCACTTTGGACACACAAGTGAACTATGCAACAGAGCAGCTACCTAAGTCAACTGTGGAATCATCGTTCATAACGCTCCATGTTCATTGCCTCCCAGTTGTGTGAACTGCAGCGGCGAACATCCAGCTAATTACCGAGAATGCCCTTGTTTTATGAAGGAAAGGGCGATCCAGGAAATCCAAGTCAAAGAGGTGTCCTTCTCAGAAGCTCGGAAACTCCTGCATATCCGACATTCCCCCCGTCCAAGAACACCTCTACAAGGTCACCGTCCAAATTGCCAGTCTACATCAATGGCAAGAATGAACCCGTTATTTATGTTGCTTCACCGAAGAAATTCAAGAAGTATGTAAGATCTGACTTCCTCAAAGAAGAAAACCTGTCTGTTCCCAGTAAACCAAAGGGAAAGAAGAGCCAGCGTTCATCCCCTCGAAGATCCTTTTCTGAGGATTCCTCTGGGATGGACACAGACCGGCGGCTTTCATCTTCGCTGGTTTGAGGCTCTCGAACCGAAGTTTACTATGGGGAGACACACCTCTTCGGTAGAGGGAAAGCAAGAAGATCCTGCCTATGCTGGGAGAAACCCAGTGAAAAAGAGGCAGGATAATGCTGAAAAGAGTGCAAGCCCAGAAGATCACAAAAGGGTTAAATTGAATCCACAACCATCTATTACAAGGTAATGCTCAGTTACCTTGGAAGGGCCCTAATGACCTAGTTGTCAACAGGTCCTTAAACACAGCTCACTCACCCGTTACCTTAGAAAAGTATCCCACAGATATTAATATGGCTATCCTACATTGGAACATACATGGTATCAGAATACAACGACCAGAACTTGAGCTTTTGCTCAAAGAGAGCGAACCCTTGGTTGCATGTTTGCAAGAGACTAAGCTCTGTCCTCAAGACACTTTCCATCTAAGGCGATACGCCCAGTATGGTGTGATGTTACACCAGAAGAGGGTGTTCCGGCACATGGCGGGGCTATGATGCTTGTCAGAGATTACATATATATGCAATCTGTACCATTACGCTCTGATATACAATTAGTTGCCATAAGGATCCTACTGCCAGACATCCATTTCACCATTTGCAATTTATATTTGCCTCCATCCCATGACGTCTTGCACATTGATTTAGAATATCTAGTTTCTCAGTTATCAGCACCGTCTCTGTTGGTGGGAGACTTCAATGCGCACCACCCACTTTGGGGCTCAAGTCGCGCTTGTGCGAGAGGCAAGCTCCTTGCTGATTTCCTGGACAGTTACAACCTAGCTGTCCTGAACACTGGAGAGCCTACATTCATTTCTGACTCTTTCAATAGTTTCTCACACCTTGATCTTGCTGTTTGTTCACCTCAGTTGGCAGTCTCCTTACAAAGGAATGTCATCTCTGATTTACACTCTAGTGGCCACTTTCCATGTCTTATTAGTCTCTTAACGCAAGATACATGTTCCACACATATGCCCAGATGGTGTTTGGACCATGCTAACTGGAACCTTTACACCCAGTTGGCTGTCTTTACGTACAACGAGCACGACTCAGTGAATGATTTGGCGCAGCATCTCACGAAGACGATTCTTTCTACTGCTGAATAATCCATTCCGTGGTCGTGCTCACACCCCCGTCAATTTCCTGTCCCCTGATGGACGGAAGAATGCCGGAATGCCATTTGTGCTCGAAGGCGTGCTCTTAGGGTTTTATAACGTCACCCTACTTTGGATAACCTAATTCAATACAAGAAAATGCGCACCAGGTCCAGACAACTCATTAAGGTTAGCAAAAAGTCATCATGGAGCAAATTTGTAGCTTCATTTAACCGACACACACATTCCTCGGTTGTGTGAGATAGGTTAAGGCGTGTTGCAGGTCGATCGACCCATATACCAATTGCGGGACTGAAAACAGCCACAGGAGCTGTTGTTGATTCATTTGAAGTGGACAACACGTTTGGCAGTGCTTTCGCTCAAGTGTCTAGCTCGGACTACTCCCCTCAGTTCCTTCCAATTAAAACTCAGGTGGAATCCAAAGGCTTCACGTTTCGTTCAAGAAACCTAGAAGATTTGTAATCATCTTTTCACCATGGCGGAGCTAGAACATTCTCTTAAATCTTCGCAATTATAAGCACCAGGACCGGACGGTATTCATGTACAAATGTTACAACAGCTCTCTCCTGAAGTTAAGGCATTCCTGCTCGAGGTCTATAATCGTGTTTGGCTTGACAGTATACTCTCAGAAAACTGGCGGGGGGCCACCGTTATTCCCATCTTGAAGGCTGGAAAGGACCGTCATCTTCCCTCCAGCTATCCTCCTATTTCCTTCCCTCACCAGTTGCATTTGCAAGGTGATGGAACGCATGATCAATGGACAATTGGTAAGGTGGTTAGAAAGTCGTAACCTACTGACTAACATTCAGTGTGGTTTTCGACAACACCGTTCAACTGTAGACCATCTTGTGTCAATATCGACACAGATAATGGACGGATTTATGAAGAACTGTCAAACCGTTGGATATTTTTTTATCTCCAGAAGGCTTATGATACGTGCTGGCGAGGAGGGATTCTACGTTCCCAGTATGCCTGGAACATACGTGGACTACCGCTGTTCATTCAGGAGTTTACGAAGGACCGTTTTTTCTGAGTAAGGGCTGGTTCGGTTTTCTGCAATTCTTTAGATCAGGAGGAGGGAGTACCTCAGGGTTCGGTACTAAGTGTCACGCTCTTTGCTATAGCAATTAACTTCATCTTGAAATGTGTTCCACTTGGAGTTTCGTCATGCCTATTCGTAGACGACTTTGCTGTCTATTGCACTTCTCAGTGCACAGTGTTCTTACAACGGCGGCTGAGGCAATGTTTGGACAACCTTTGAGAATGGACCTCAAAAAACGGCTTCCTTTTTTCAACTGAGCAGTAAATCTGCGTTAATTTCTGCCATCATAGGAGACGATTAACACCTTCGGTCCAGATTTACTTCCCTTCACAGATGAGACGCACTTCGTGAGTTTGATCTTGGACAGCAAGCTTAGTTGGTCATCGCATATTGCACAGCTAATAGCACGATGTGACTGTTCCCTAAATATCATGCGAGTACTAAATGACAAATTGTGGGGAGCAGATTGGACAATTTTGTTGCGAATGTATCGCGCACTAATCGGATCCAAACTAGACTATGGGTGTATTGTTTATTCGTCAGCACGACCATCTGTGCTGAGAAGATTAGACGCGGTCCACAATAGGGGCATGCGAATAGCAATAGGAGCTTTTCCAACAAGCCCAGTGGTGAGCCTTTACGTAGAGTCCGTAGAGCCTCCTCTGCAATATTGGTGTGAAATTCTCTTGACAAATTATGGTTGTGCGCTTAGATGTATGCCTAAGCACCCAACATTTGCTTCTTTTTACACCACCATGCAAAGAAAAAGTTATAGGAATAGCACCCTTAATCCTAAGCCAGCGGGGTTTCGTTTCCAAGATCTTCTAGTGAAGCTTGGAGTGGAACTGCCTAGGATGTTCGCCAAGGGCGAGAAGCTTTACCCCCTTTGGCTATCTGGCACGCTCCATGTAGATCTTGGGATGACTGTACACTGGAAGTCCATGATGCCTATTTCAAGTATCAGTACGTGTTTTTTAGAATTTTTGTCAGGCTACACTGACCGTTGATGTATTTACACTGATGGGTCAAAGAGCACCAACGGTGTTGGATGTGCTTATGTTTATGGAACTGAACCACATACATTCGGTTTTCCAAATAGCACTTCCATTTTTACTGCAGAGCTGTATGCAATTTACTGAGTCATTTTGTATGTGCGCCGTCGTAAATTAGGTTACTGCCTAACTTTGAGCAACTCCCTTAGTATACTGCAGAGCCTTCGTGAGCTGTACAACCCCCACCCTATTGTACAACATATCCAGGATGACCTCCATGTTTTACACGCTTCTGGTGTTGACATGGCGTGTGCATGGATCCCTAGTCACGTAGGTTTGCCGGGGAATGAAATGGCCGATTCGGCAGCAAAGACGGCAACTACAGAATCCCGTATTAACATCTCACGTGTTACTTTGGAATACTTTAGGCTTGAAGTGCAGAGAGGTGTGCTGTCGTCCTGGCACGAAGAGTGGTCAGCTCTCTGCGGCAATAAGCATAGAGAAGTGAAAGAACTTCCAATAAACTGGGTAACTTCCTGTCACACATCTTGCCGCGAGGAGGTTAGTTTGGCTCGATTAAGAACAGGGCACTGCAATTTTTCGCATGGTTACCTATTTAAAATGGACCTTACCCCTCTATTTCTGCTGTGAGACAACCTTTTGTTTGTCCTTCACGTGCTGCTAGAGTGTTCCTCTCTAGCGCACCTTCGAGATTCTCTGCAGCTGACTGCCAGACTTGCAGGGTCTTAGCTGATGACAAAACAGCAGTTGATAGAGTTTTTAAGTTTTTAGCGGATTGTAATATCAATTTCAGGATTTAAAAATTTTATATATTTGTTTATGCTTTTTGACATATTTATTACCTTTTTTATATCTGGCTATTGCCACTGTTTTTTACGTTTATGTGTCTATTTTCTTTGTTGCTGGTAATTTC
This sequence comes from Tenodera sinensis, assembly GCA_030765045.1. Lineage (NCBI taxonomy): Eukaryota > Metazoa > Arthropoda > Insecta > Mantodea > Mantidae > Tenodera > Tenodera sinensis. The sequence continues at coordinate 131,863,811 of CM060962.1, forward strand.
ATTTTTGCTTCAAATTTATATCTGGCTATTGCCATGAATTTTTTAAGGGCGCTGATGACCTAGAAGTTGAACACACTTAAACCCACAACACAACACAACACAACACAGCACAGCACAGCACAGCACAGCAGAGTACAGGTGAGCACAGCATAGCACAGGTGAGCACAGCACAGCACAGCACAGGTGAGCGCACCGCACCGCACTGCGCACACACACACACACTTATGCTCTCACCATTTTCTAAAAATCTCATGTGACATTCATTAATTCACTTCTTATTTCATTTCTTGTTATTCCAGATAAACTTGAATTCACATTTATATACTTCATTATAGTACAGTAGATAAAGCAATACATTTCTAATGGGGGTGTCACTATGACAGCTTTGAAATTTGAAACTCTTTATAAGACCACTAAAAGAATTAAAAAAAATAAAAGTACAAATATGAACTTTCCAGCTAAGAAAAATATAAGTATTTTAAAATTGAAACCCATAATAGGGAGGACTTCAAAATGGCTAATATCACAAACGAATCTATTTGTCAAATTGTGCATTTAAACTGAGATCTACATTTTTTGTGCAATAAGACTTTGTGCTTCTCTTACAGTTTACCATTTATTTAAAGATCAAATAATGGTATTTTAATAGAATACTTAGAGCTTGGAGCCATTTCTAAGAAAATAAAAATTATAAAAAAATGTCCATGTAAGGGGTAGCTTGAGATGGAGGGATTTTCTTGAATCTCTTTGTGTCGTATTCTTGGAAAGTACTTAGTGAGTGGTGGTGTTTAAGGGCCCGTCGACAACTATTTCATTGATAAAAACAAGCAAACAACTTATTGTCTGATTTTTCAGTGGACGTTGCTGCATTCATGAAAAACTTTCTCTGCTAGGGAACTTGTCACTTTCTGAAGCTTTTCTTGAGGATATCGCTTTTGTATTCATTTTCTTTTTTTATATGGGATTCGCCTATTGAAACTAAAGTCTTATTAATATCCTCAATATTATCAACATCTTGCACAGACACAGAACTACCTGAAGAACAAATGGAATTTTCACTTTGTTCGTTTGCGTGGCATATACTTGATTTATGTCTACCATCACAAGAACCAGAAGCTTCAGATAACATTTCATTTGACGTAGAAGGAAGTTGATATACTTTTATGTGGCATGAATTACATATTTTCACATCTGGAGACTCTGTTAAATTTAGTTTTATCAATAAATTGTGACTTAAACATCTTAGATTATTTTTCTTAAAAGAGTGTTTAGGAAGTTTAAAAGGATTCAAACATATGTCACATCTTATGTGATGTTCGCTGCCACTCATGCTGTAGTAAGCTTCAATGATATGACTTCTCCCACTGAAATTAAATATGTGACCAGTTAGTATTTCATCAGAATGGTTTCTGTAAGGATACTATCTAGAACTGATAAAGAGGAGATGTAGTTACAATGAACATCCTTTACTCGCAGCTGTGTAAACAGTTGATATAAGTTTCGAAGATGTTTACTGATATTGACAGCAGCACTTGCCTATGCTGTGTATGACATGAACTGACTCTAATGTGGGGCTTCTAATCAGTCTGCAGTGGTATTTAAACTGCAAAAAGGAATCCTAAGGACAACCCAACAAACCCGTGAACGAACTAATCATATTGTCACTATCATGTATGTATATATTCTGACGAATCACAAGTCCAATTAGATTTTATGCCACTTTATTTCCTCTAAAACTGAATCATAATTCATGACCTTGCAGCTCACTGCTACTCTGTTCTATCGTAACCTTGACAGGAAGACTGCTCAACTGTTCAACTCACTCTGCCAATTCTACTGAATGACTGACTCAGCACTCATAACTGACCTCAGTCTGTGCTGTCTTGTATATAGTTGAGTATCAAGCACCGGCAATTCTTTTAGAAATCGTTTCATGAAGCTTCTCATAACCAACTTCTGCACCCAAAGCTTCTCAGACTGTCCGGAAATGGTTTGTTCTTAACTGCCGTTGTCGCATGCTATGTAGCAATGTAGTGTCGTGAGATAGCTGACTTTTAGCCTCCTTTGACATGTGACTGCTGCCACATATTCTAGAAACAGTATCCTTTGTTCATGATAATTTGCTTATTTAAAAAAAAATAAAGATATCCACTCTCATAACATACATGCTACTGAATCAATTGATCTACATCTTCATAGAACCTTCTAAAACGACTGAAGGAGTAATTTTATACAAGATACCCTGTATGCGATTTAGTAAATTTTTGTTTGTTCATGTTGGTGCAACATCAGTAAGCTTAGAATTCATTAAAGATGGTTGATGTGTGATAAGAAATGCATGTTGTTATTTCATCAGTTTTTCCAAGCATTGGACTTGAAATAGATTAAATAATAGTATCAAAGTAAAGAGACAATCCATACCAGACCTCATAAGTGTTAGGAACTCTAAACATGATCCTAGACAGCTGGATTACAAATGGCAAATTGTGATTATTACATAAGTTGGGTTATAAGATCGCAAAATAGCAATGTATGAAAGTAGCGGAAAAACTGGTTTTTGCTAAATATGGAAAACTTTGCGCCGCTCATGTATTTTTTCTCAGTGGATTTCACAAGGAAATTCAAGAATATGGCGGACAAACAAATAAAGGAACTTGTTAATGCTCATGTAAAAGCAGGATTAACACACTTGCAAACATTTGTACAACATCAAAATACCGAAGACATCTTAAAAGTGAAGTTACGAGTTCTTAGACTACAAGAATTGTGGGAAAAATACTACTCCATTCAAGATCAAATAGAAACATTGGAAGAGAAGCCAGAAACACATGATATGGAAAGAAGAATTCGAAGCTCGGTATTATGTGTGCATGTGTGTATGCAAAGGCTCATTGATGACCATGAAGCAAGTCGTATACCATCATTACCATCACAAGGATCGGTGCATTCAGCAGCAGGCATACATATAAAACTCCCAGCTATCCAGCTACCTGAGTTCACAGATAAATACGCAGTGGATCAGTTTTAAAGCCCAAGTACATGAGAATGAAGAATTGTCTGACATTCAAAAATTTCATTATTTGAAATCAACACTGAAGGGGGATGTTGAACAAACAATTAGTAGTATTCCTGTGACGCAGCTAATTATCATATAACCTGGGAAGTATTAACAAAAAAATTTTAAAACAAAAGACTCATTGCATCTTGTCATATTAAAGGTCTTTTCGAGTTGAAGGCAGTACAAAAAGAGTCTGCACAAGAGCTCACTGAGTTAGTGAACAGCGTTTCAAATAATGTAAACGCTTTGGAAGCACTAAACATACCAATTAAGCTAAATGTCATTATTGAACACTTGATAACACAAAAACTAGACAATGCAGCCTACAAACCTTGGGAATTTCATTTAAATGATACACCATTTCCTCGGCTGCAAGAATTCATTTCTTTTTTGGACAAAAGATGACAAGCATTGGGAAATATGGCAGCTAGTAAACAGACGTCGCCTGATGCAAGAACTCATCGCACAAAATCAGATAAGCACCACAAGGATAAATACATGAACGTTTTCACTTCTGCAGCTAGTTCCACTTGTCCGAAATGTAAGGCAGCACATGCATTGTACAAATGCGATGCATTTATTCAGTCTCCAGTTAGTGAAAGAAGAATATTTGTTTCAAAATCAAGGTTGTCTTTCAACTGTTTAGAAGAAAAGCATATGGCACAAAAATGTTCAAAGACAGGACACTATAAACAATGAAATAAGCCACACCATATGCTGTTACATCAGGTCTGGCAAGAAAATCCAGCTACAGAAGAATGCCCGACCAGTCATGATAATGAACGAGAACAAACTCCTACATCCCCAGACCAAAGTCAAGGAAGCTATTACAGCAATAAGAAGCAGGGATCAAGAATGTGTCCCAGAGTTTTACTTGCACAGCTGTAGCCAAGGTGCAAGATGTAAGGATACAGCAACATTTATGTTGAATACTATTAGACAACGGTTCACAATCTAGTTATGTTACAGAAGATTTAGCACAGCTAATTGGTTTGAAACAGAAACATAATGTAGTTTCTATAAATGGTATCAACAATACTTCTGCATCGGCTAAACATAGCATAGACATTCTCTTGAAATCAAGAGATGAAAATTATGAAGACACAGTGACATGTTTCATTTTACCGAAGGTGGCAGGAGGGTTACTTAGCTCCCATGTAAATATTGCTCAACTGAAAATTCCCAAGAACGTTAAACTTGCTGATGAAGAATTCAACATTCCTAGTAAGGTGGATATGTTGTTAGGTTCTGATGTCTATCCTTATTTACTGAAGAAAGGACTGTATATAATCCAAGATCATTCTGTAGTTCAAGAAATGCAGCTAGGTTGGATTCTGCTTGGACGTTTACTAGATATTGAACCAAGGGTCAAATTCCACTTCACTGTTTCTCAGAAATGAAGATCTGAATGGACAACTACAGAAATTCTGGGAACAAGAAGTCATCACAACTCATTACTCCAAGGAAGAAGAGGAAGCTGAGCGACACTTTGTGGAAATAACATGATGAGACAACACAGGGCGATTCATCGTGAAGTTACCACGCTGTTCATTTCCATCATCCTCTTGGTGATTCTTACAAGTGTGCTGAACAGAGATTTTATCAGTTGGAGAGGAAACTATCAAGAAATTCCAGCCTACGTGACAGCTACACCAGCTTCATGGAAGAGTATTTGGAATTGGGGCATATGGAACCTGTTGATGAAATCCAGAATGGCAACATATCGAGGAAGAACGCAATGAATAAAGAAACTTTTTTTTTACCACATCATGCAGTTTTTAAACTGAAAAGTTCAACTACAAAGATACAAAGTCTTTGATGCTTCTGCAAAAAGCAGTACAGGAATTTCTCTGAATGATACATTAATGAGGACCAGTGATCCAACAGGACCTTGTTTCTATTATGACAAGATTTCGACGTCATCCCTATGTTCTCACAGCTGACATCTCAAAAATGTACTGACAAGTGAGAGTACATCAAGATGATTATGATATGCAAAAGATTCTTTGGAGAAGTTCACCGCATGAAGACTTAAAACAATATCAATTAGTAACAGTCACTTATGGAACAAGTCCAGCAAGTTTCTTAGCTACACGGTGCTTAGCACAATTGGCTTCGGATGAAGAAGAAAACCACCCCAGGGCATCCCAAGTGCTCAAGAGAGTCTTCTTTGTCGATGTTTTGACGGGATGTTCAACTATTCAAGAGACTACTGAACTTCAAGAACTTCAGAAACTGCTAGCAAGTGGTGGTTTCGAGTTACACAAATGGTGTTCAAACAGTAATGTCATCCTTGAACCAATTCCAGGTGAAAAACAGACAACTAAGCAGTTGTTAACATTTGACAAAGGGAACAAGGCCAAGATGCTTGGTTTGGTTTGGAATCCAACTCATGACAAATTCCATTTGATGTACATGTGAAATCTAGTTCTGTGATGCTAACAAAATGCACTGTTATGCAAGTTATCGCATCTATTTTTGATCCGTTGGGACTTGTTGGTCCAGTGATAATTGAAGCCAAAATATTTATCCAACAACTGTGGAAAACAAAGATTACTTGGGATGAAGAGTTAGCAAAACTCCAGATTCAATGGAATTCTTTGTATGATGATCTGCAAGCACTGATAAGCATACAAGTAGATATGTTTTATGTTCTGGTGGAATATCAAACATTCAGGTACATAGTTTTTCAGATGCCTCTGTTTATATGTTCGATCAGTAAATGTGTCTGGTGAAGTTACAGTTAAACTGTTTACAGCAAAATCAAGAGTGGCACCGATCAAACAGATTTCCCTATCAAGATTAGAATTGTGTGGGACACTTTTGTTAGCCAAGTTAATACAAAAGGTGATTCCTATTTTAAATTTAAGTATAGATGAAATTCATCTTTGGACTGATTCAACAATAGTCCTAAGCTGGATCTCTAGTGAACCTACTAGATGGCAGACATTTGTGGCCATTCGAATAGCAGAAATTCAAAGGTTGACCGAGAAATGTATATGGCATCATGTATCCTCAGCGGACAATCCAGCGAACTTCCTAAGCAACAGGTGCAGCCTACACAGCCCTTTTATAATTCTGGAGTCGATTATGCTGGTCCATTCAGCATGAAGGTTAGTTTTGGAAGAAGCAGAAGCATCCAAAAATGTTACATTGCCTTATTTGTTTGTACGAGTACAAAGGCAATTCATTTGGAACTTGTGACTGAACTGACAGCCAATGCATTCATCGCTGCCTTAAGACGATTCATTGCAAGAAGAGGTCATTGTCAAAACTTATTCTGAGACAATGGGACCAACTTTATAAGGGCAAATAAAGGCATAAAGGAATTATGGCAGTTGTTTGCTTCTGAAAGTTTTGCAAATAACATCAAGAACATGGCTGCTTTGGAAGGTTTTTCCTGGAATTTTATTCCACCTTGTTCACCCTATTTTGGAGGGTTGTGGGAGGCTAACGTGCATTCTATGAAACATCACTTGAAACTAGTGTTGGGTACAACTCCATTGACATATGAAGAGCTAAGTAGACTTCTCTGCCAGACGGAAGCATGTTTGAACTCAAGGCCCTGACAGTTCTCTCTGATGACCTTGAAGACCTTCAGCCTTTAACACCAGGACACTTTTTAGTATGTTCATCACTCACTGCATGGCCTGAACCAAACTACACTGACATACCATTAAGTAAACTAGCAAGATGGGAGAGGCTTCAGAAAAATCAACTTGTGTGGAAAAGATGGTCTGCAGATTACCTGAATTCCTTACAGCAATGCCAGAAATGGAGGTCAACTATGCCAGATGTGAAAATTGGAACTGTGGTGTTACTGAAGGACAATAATATCCCTCCTCTTATGTGGAAACTTGTACCCAGGACTTGACAACCATGTTCGTGTGATAGATGTGAAAACTTCCAGTGGAGTCCTCAAGAGACCCCACACCGGTCACACTTGGATTGCAGCACTGGAAACACAAATCCACCAGCTCAAGTAGTTCTATCGGCACAACACAGAGTGGCGCTGGTGGCACTGCTAGACCCGTACGAAAATCTGATTGGCTGATTCAAGTTTTGAGGTTTTGTAACGAAAACAAACGTTTGGTGTTCTGGAAGCGTCAGCTATGTTGTATGTTGATATAATAAGTTTTCTGTCGCTAAATGATCTTCGACAGAGGTAATTATACATTTGCATTGTTTTTACTTAATATATGTGTGTGTAATATTGGTATTTACTATTAATATTGGTGAAATACGTAGCAATTAGGTGTAAGATGCTTTTAACAGGTTATATCAGTGGAAGTGTTAACATGTATTTAATTGATAATTGTATTCATTTTTATTTAATTTTCAGCCACGCAGGTAGTGGGATGTGCCTACGATACATTCCTTGCAGCATTGCAGTGTAAATACCCAGTGGAAACTAAAGCTAGAATCTGAAGGTACGTTATTTATTTTCAATAAGTTTTAAGAGCTTCTTACTGTACCAGTGATATTGGATGAAGATAGTGTATTTAACAAAATGTTTATCATAGCTTTTTACGCACATGTGGCAGTTAATTGCATCCATTTGTTGCACAAGTTGTAAAATACATAATTGACCTACCCTTAGAAGATGTGGAATAGTAATCAAAATTGCAGGATATTATAAGAAATATGTATTTTAAAAAAATTACACATGGTTGTTGTGCAAAGTAATAGGCACATGATGATTTGACTAAGACTTTTTACTTGGCTGGAGATAATCAAGTGCCTCTGTTTGCGGTTACATATTTTAAATTATATTAATAAGCAAATGCAGCAATAACACTACCACATTAGAAAATACAAATGGATGCAACAAACTGTGGATAATAGAAATCGTGCTCATCATAACCTATTTCAACAAATACAGAATTGTCATATGAAACAATGAACAGTCATTGACATTGTCTTCAAGAGTTGAGTGTTCTGTTATTTGCCGAACGAAACTAAATTTACATAAATTAATTTATATGTACATTAATATACAAGTATATTAACATATGATTGATATTTTAATGAATGTCTATAAAACAAGATAATCATACTCTTGATATCTAACTCTCAAGTGGTATTTGCCAAACCGTTAACCGAATTATGTGTTTAATAGAGCATATTGATATTATAATAATATTGGCTAAAGTTGTCATGAGAGTGTTAAGATTGCAAACCTGCGACTTTTGGCAGAAAATTTATTACTTGCTAGATAATCATATGAACAATTGCTGAAATTGTTTCTAATTAAGCTTAGTAGGTGAGCTACAAAAAGAATGAAGTTGTGCACGTTTTGTCTGAACAGCACACAGAACTGGTTCCGCACACTGTGCACTTTGTCACATGACTACAAATGCCGATAACTTGATTCATCTTGAATGTAGCTTGACTACTAAGCCTAATTATAATCCATCTAAAATTATCTATATTTTAAATGTAAATAAGATAATGGCCTAGCCCTTCTTTACCCAAGGCACTTTCATTACTTAAACTTTAGTTATACATAAATGTTGCTATTCGTTGCATTGTTTTTTGTTTATTTCTAGGATATGTATGGTGGAAAGTTGGAGTTAAAGGTATTCCTGTGATTGTCGCTGTATAACTTCGCAAGCTGTGCCTTTTTGGTGTCCAGTGCTGGTGCTGAATATAGTGAAATGGTGTGAAAGTGTTAAATGACGTGAAACTGTTAGAGGACATTTGTTGTCAGGCTAATAATGATCTAGTGATGACAAAACAGGTGTTCGCATATGGAAATACAGTGTTGTATATAATATATGTAGAAGAAGCCTCTTTGTGAGGTTATTTGTGCTTGTTACGCAAATATGTCAAATTGTGTTATGCTAGAAGGAATAAATAAAAGTGTCAAACTTGTGTAATTGTTCCCATTTCCCTGTCAAATACCACATCCTAATGTTTGGTTGCATTGAGGTAGCTCATTAAAGTATAAAATATTTTACTTTATGCCATGCATAGTAATTAGTGGCAGCGTCAGAATTGAAAAAGAAACATCTTGTTGCTATTAAGAAAACTAGTCATTTGAACCTGCAGCCGTTACAGAACTCATTAATATTTCATAAAAGATATTGATGTACAGACTATTGGACAATTTTAATAAAAAGAAATTATAACAAATAAACTGCTTTTATACCTGCTTATCTGTCAGTTTCAGCTGACTGTCTGTCCTAATGCCATATTTCTACCGCTGACGCATCAAGTTTAATATGTGAGCCTCCATAGTTGTGATTACAGTTTTTAAGAGTGCCGAATTTATTAAAGCACATAAAAGTTAATTTGCGTGAGCTTTTAATATGCAGCACCCTTAAAAACTGCAATCACAACTATGGAGACTCATATGTTAAACTTCACGCGTCAGCGGTAGAAATATGGCATTAGGACAGACAATCAGCTGAAACTGACATGTAGGCAGGTATGAAAAATCCTGTAAGAGCTACTGGCAGCGTGAGCATTCGGGAGCGCGATTTTTCATACTTTAGTTCCAACTCGCCGCACTTGGAGCGTTTCGATCGCTGTTTTGTTGACAAAGATTTAACACGTCGTTTCCTTTCTTGCTACAAGGTGTTCTGTGAGAGACCCTTAGTTAAAGTAGTGCCCCATCCTTTGGGCAGTGATAATTGATCGGATAGATCAAGGGGCGGAGTATGTACATGATTTAGTAAATTTTTGTTTGTTCATGTTGGTACATCAGTAACCTTGGAATTCATTAAAGATGGCTGATGTGTAATAAGAAATGCGTGTTGTTATTTCATCAGTTATTCCAGGTATTAGACTTGAAATAGAATAAATAATAGCACCAAAGTAAAGATACAGTCCATACCAGACCTCATAAGTGTTTGCAACTCTAAACAATACCCAGTTCTTTCAAGTATTGACAGGCAAAATGTTCAAATGGAAAGTAAAAGCTCTGTTGGTAAAATATAAATTTTGTAGCAAAAATGAATTTCTACCGACTCAAACTGTAAGGTAATTTGTAAAGATCACGTACATTCTGTAGATAGTTTGTAAAATTGTTGACGAAGCCATTTATAAATATATGTATATTCAGTGAATAAACTCTGTTCTATTCTATTGGGAACACTATCATGACTAACATGTGAGAGAACAATAAATTTTATGTGAATAATTTCTAGAATAGGTTAGAAAATAACCTTGTCATGCAATTGTCAAACAACGTCATCTCCTTATTTCAGTGGTAGCACCGCTGCATACCACATGGGAGACCCAGGTTCAATTCCCGGTACCGGCATGGGGACTTTGTTCCGCTGGGAGGGCTGGTTCATGGTGCACTCAGCATTGTAACAATGTCCCTGAAGGGCCAATTGAGGAGCTACGTGATTGAGAAGTAGCAAAGAAAGACTGCATAACCACCTGGGAGGGCTCGGGGCAGAGGTGGAGGACACAGCAGCCACCCAGTAGGCCTTGGCACAGAAAGGGCTGTTGTACCATGGGGGGATTAACATTGTTAAACAAATTCTTTCCAGAAAATATTACCTAAACATTTCTAAGTTCCTAGTTACTTAATCTGTAATTTGATATTTCTGCTAATTGGTAAAGGTTCCTTAAAGTCAATGATACAACAATGTTACGTTAAATTATTGATTTATTGTTAATTAAAATTACAATGGCCACGGAACAATGCTGACACAATACAGAAATGATTGTTTTTTTTATACACACTACAATCACCAATAATGTGGTTTTATAAATTAATTATTAATACAAGGAAGGGTGCAGTAGATTTAAACATGTATAAATGACTTATGTGACACCAACCTTACCCCTACGTGAATGTGGGGAAAAGGTGTGTTTTTGCTACCTAAGGTTTGAAACATTTGCTAGGTTCTTTGCTTTTAATGCCAGTGTTTGCCTTTTAAGTGTTAAAAGATAGCTACTTAAATGTGAGATTAGATTGGCATCACACTATTGAAGTCATTTACAATGACAAAATGATACAGAGAAGCCACACTAAGCCTTTTTTTATTGAAAACAACACATTTTTCCCCTCCAGCAATTGCAATATGTTTTATAGTCATCTGCTTTACTTGCGCATAATTTAAATTCTGTGGCCATTGTAAAAGTATTTATACCATTGTCTCAAAGGGGAAAACTAATTCTAAATATCTTTTCATATGAAGATCCATACTCAGTATCCTTGATAGATATTGGCTCAAAGGAGGCTTCTCTGATCAAAAATAATTTGAAACAGGAATGTGCAGTAAAGTTGGAATTATAAAAGTTATTATGAAAGCACAGAAGGAAGCAATTTATTAAGATCTACTGCCCAGAAATTTGAGTCCAGCGTAATACATTTAAGTGACACACTTTCAAAGTGTTTAAATTTGCATTTAACCTGAAATATCAGTAATATGACAATCACCCACTGGCTACTGTGAATCAATTGAGTTGGATATTTAGGACTGACGTACAAAATAACATACATCATTGTTATAATCCTTAAACTGCCATACTGAACTGGCACTAAAGCTTGCAAATTCATAAATGTTAGTATTTAGTAATGAAATGTGTACAACATAGAAATAAGATCTTTAACTACACACATTTTTATTTGGTGATAATCTATTCTGGTTAAGCTGCCTTAAGCACTGCAAGCACAGAGAGTGAAGTTTGTTATGAAGTGTGGGAGTATTGGAAAGCTGGACTCAGAATTCCAAGCAGGCAACTGAATGCAGCTCAACTTACTTTTCTTCTTATAGCAAAATATTTTTAATTCTATGGCAACATTATCGGTAATTATTATTATTATTATTATTATTATTATTATTATTATTATTATTATTATTATTATTATTATTATTGTTGTTGTTATTATTATTGTTAATTTTTTAAAATTTTTACTTGTATCAGAACGTATCTTTTAAGGCTTTATTTCATATAAAAAAGGAATCGAGACCATCAAGTAATGAGTAAATGGGAGGGGAGTGGAGGAAAGAGGAGAACTAGTCTCCATTCAGTATTTAGATGTTGATAGATTTGAAAAATTAACGAAAATGGAATATTCATTTGCATACATTGTTAATGATCTCTATTTGGATCATACTGTATGAACATCATATCACATAACAATCATAGTGTACCACAGACTATACTATTTGACTAGTCACTGCAGACATTTATTTGTTTTTGCATATTGTTGTTTTTCAAATCCACCAAAATAAACCAACTACACAAATTGAACATTGAATCACAACAGTCAAGCTGCTACACATCATTTCCTTTTTATTTTTCTTAGAAGGAAACAGTTTTCAGGTGCTGTTATACAGTTATTTACCTCGACAATGTTGCACATATACAGAAGCTATGTGAAACAATAGTAGTATGATTATTTCATACTACAGCAATTCCATCTCCCCCACCTTTCCCCTCAAAACTAAGTAAAAAAGCTTCACTTCTAGGAAAACTGGTTTTGAAGCTGATACCTTTCTGTTCATTCCTCCCACACTGCAGAGTCTAAATATAAGAAAATAACATATAGATAATATGCATTACATTGTTACAAAACACTGCATATATTTTTAAATACTTTTATGCTTTATATAGGAGGAAGTAACTTTACTTCTGACATAAGTCATGAAGATTATGACACAAATTTGTTCAAATGCTGCAATATAGAGAAATACAAACACAATAGTTTCTACCTATGCATTTATAGTCATGTAGCATCATCATGGCCTGCTGTTCTCCCAGTGTGTAGATTTCTCTTTTAAATATTTAATTTAAAAAAATTAAAGAAAAATTTTCAATATATACATGAACTACAAAAATGACAACAGACTGTTATGGTAAACAATCAAACTAAATACACTAATTGTGCTTGTCACTTTAAACAACCAATGCTTATCACTGCCTCCTCACAAAGCTACCACTGGATACACATAAAAGCTGCTCTATATACTACTAGCTACAAGATCTTACATTCCCTTGTAGCTGTAAAATTTTCACATCAAATGTAACCCAAGTTTTGTACAAAAAAGCTTATCTTTAATAATAATCTGTTTATTTTGTTTCAAACATTTACAACTTGCATACAACACTACTCATAATGTATCCCTTCATGAACCACCACACACCACTATACTTACTGTCTATTATAACACTAAGATAATATTAATAATGACTGATTATTATTAATATTTAGTTTTTTAATACAATTAGAAAAATTAAAATCCTATGTATGGCTGGAGGGAGCATTTTATATTAATTCTTTAACTATTCCACCCACTAAAGTCTTCCACTTTCAAAATAAGCCTTTCCAATTTATCTTACACCATTTATTTAGTACTTATTAATACTTTGAAAAAACTACAAAAAAGAAAGATATAAAAGAATTAAAATATGTAACTAAAATTCTGGAATGATGTAGACAGTTCCAAAATAACACATCATGGCAGTAAATAAATTTTGTTAATTCGTACAGCAGAAGTTACATACCACAGGCAGTTTAGTTTCTTCTTAACATTTTATACACTATACATGGATAAAAAGAGGGGAAAACATAATAATACTAGTTAATTAAAAAAAGTAAGTCAGCTACCTTCAACAATACTGTATAAAATAAAAGCTGCTATAAACAAGCAAAATATATTAACTGCATAAAACATAAATTACATAAAGCTTGGTCAATATGTTGCAGTGATACAGTCTCTCTAAACCAGTAAGTCTCATTAGTTGGATTATTAAACTTGACATTATTACTTATTATTTAAAATAGTTATGCAGATTACATAATTCCTTTCTCTTCATTAATGCTTTTACAGTAGTTTAGCTATTATCATCAATATATAAGCACACATTATGCTTATATACACAAAACTGAAAAAAAGGGAGCCATCAATTTCACAAAGAGTGTTTTTTGTTTAACATTTGAATATGAAACAAATGACCATAAAAAGTGACAGTCACTACCTTATTGTTAATATTTTCTTCTTGTGGATATAAATGAAATTAACAATTCATTCAGCTATGTGGCCAGCAGCTAACTGTGGAAGGAATTCTTGGTTGTTTTATATGGCAGCAATTACTCCTTCACTTCAAAATATTTATATGTTGGATTTTCATAACCATTGATCTGCATGTTGGCCACATGCCGCTCCTCTGGTGTGGCAGCTTGGTCCACTTCAACAAAGCCCTGCAACATTTTCACCCATCTGAATATAATTCAAACAATACTTATATACTTTTTTCAGAACATCTTACCTTTAAAAACAAGACTATCATCTTACAAGATTTATGGCATGATAATGTTCATTTTTTGCCCAGCATATTCATCTCAGCACACAATTTAAAGTGCAAAGCAATAAATGTCAAAACCAAGGCCTCAAAATGGGCTGCAGCATGTGCCATAATGCTCTGAAAGTTTAACGTGGTGGTGGTGGTGGTGGTGGTGGTGGTGGTAGTGGCAGCGGCTGCGGCGGCGGTGGTGGTGGATTTTATAAACATCCATAAAGTTTTTGTAGGTTCATATTTTATAAAGGGACAGAGTTATCAATGGCAAACCTTTGACACATAAATTGTTTGCAGACAAAAATTTCTGTGGCACTAAATTTTTCAGTTCCAATTTTACCTCTTAAACATTGCTCACACATGGCTTGTGTGTTTAAAAACACAAGCAGTAAGTTTGTTGGCATAAGTAAATAATAATTATCATCTGAAGGTTATTTAATACCGGAACATAAAGTACTTGCGATAGTAAGTCACCACTGGGGTAATTGTCTCTGATGTGAGACTGTCTTTGTGGTTTAGCGAGTGAAATACAAGGTTGTCATGGTAGCTTAATGGTTAAGTGGTAATGGTAAGTGGAGGGTCTGTGGTTCAAATCCCAGCTGTAGCACTGAAGTTTTCAGTTCTAGTTCTACCTCTCAGGAGTAAAACATTTCAAAAATTGAAAATATTGGAAATGTAGTAAATTTATTTGTTTGTCACGTGTTTCCAAGATAAAACTTGCTATGAATAAACCGGGTAATCTGTAGTTAAGAAGTTAAATCACAGACATATATTCTGAACTCAGTAGATGAACTAGAGTGAAATATGTCTGTCAGCAAATCCAACTCCCCCAGCCCCCATATCCAAGGCTCTGTATAATCCGAGGCACTAACACACAATTTTTTTAAACACTGATTTTTGCCTCACTATCAGTCTCTACAATACCCAACTAGTATATACCTGATGCATTTATTACACATTTTTGTTAAAATATTGAATGAACCAACTGAAGTAAGTGAGGAGGGAGACCTAGTAAACACAGTATGAAAGATGTCATAGTAAGGGTTTCACTGTATGGAGAAGACAATGCGCTATATGGTACAGGGGCGGCTACTATGTTAAAAAGGCAAGAAATGCATATTTTTAATTGTTTGTATACTCAGAATGCAGTCATGCTTACTATTGTTCAAGGTGCAATGGAATGTCTTGCTTAATAACAAAAGATCACAGAAGCTGAAGGAAGTGACTAGTTGTTAAGTTTGCAACAGGATTATATTCTAAGGATCCATGCCACCTTGATTTTGGCACCGATGAACAGCATTGTGGACATTAATTCTGCATGTAGCATCAAGTAAGGGAATAGGCCATATCGTGCCAGTTAGTACAATGACTGCCAAAAAAGCTCACTGCACCTCCGGTCTAGATCACATTTATCGTTGTATGAAGCCATGGCCATTTCATTGGTTGCTTTAGACAATATACCCTTGTACCATGGCCTAAAGCAGCCAATGCAATGGCCATGGCTTCATACAACAATAAATGTGACATAGAACGGAGGTGCAGTGAGATTTTCTTTGGTGGTCATTGTACCTGTCACAGCTATCGTTGGCAGCATATGTCAATCAAAAGTACCAACTTCTACATATACAGAGAGTATGCTGTATTGAAAAGTGAGAAATAAGGCACTTGTCACTATTTTGCAGTGTAAAAGTTTGCAGAAAATTCTGTTTTGTTACATCACACTTGTCATTTATTTCCCATTGTTCATACTTAAAATTAAATGAATCATTGTTTTCTAATAATATTACCTGCATTGCCAATAGTATGGCAGACAATTAAAAGAGAAGTATACTTCTGCTAGTAAAACTAAAAACTTAAACACATAATGCAATGTGATAATTTCTTTATTTAACTAACACAAACAAAGTAAGTCTTCTACAAGTAGCCCACGATCTACATTATCGTTAGAAGACAAGATAAAACTGAAATACATAGGGAGACCTGCTTCTGACTCCACATAAATATAGAACAAAAAATTGAAGCTTAACTGCATAGGATTTAAATAGGACATTTACACAAAAAATAAATGGTTCTGCAGATGTGAGGTCAAAAATGCTTTATTCTGCTTTCCATGCATTTTCTTTGGTTGTGATAACCACTGGTCAGAAAAAGGTGTGGTGGATTTAGTTCACATGTGTGGAAACATTAAGATACCTATATAAGTACCTTAAGTTGATAAGTTGCTTGCTAATCTGTTTGTAAATTTTATGGTAGCTTGATGTTCGCTTGAGAAAAAATTTGGCTAAACTTCCAAGTCTAACAGATGTGATTAGTTCCACATTGTCATCATAGGTGGCACTTAATGCCAATTGATGTAGACAATTTTTTTCATTGCACTAGTGGTGGTGATGTATGTATTGCATCAATAACTGGGCAACATTTCAACCATTTCTTTCATTTACCATCAGATATCCCTTATCCAGTTGTTAAAGGATGTTATTAATCACCTTAAAACAGAAACATCGGCGAAGTACTGCTGGCACTACCAGTGCATTCATGCTTCAGGCACCACTGATATGGAACAACAGACAGAATCGACATCATGTTACTGAAGCGATGGAATGACATTGTCACAGAAAAATTATGCCACATCCTGAAGCAGAAGGCACTAAAAGATTTCTTCAAAAAATAACTCCAAAATGCATGTGTTGTTACTTCATTCTAAATTAAACACACACACTTTAAAACCATACAATAAGTAATCTTACCTTGAGCAGTTATTGGTTTGAATTTGCCTTTAAGATTTTTTCTAATGTGCTTCAAATAGAGTTATCCCAAATCTGAGACAACCTCACCCTGATTACCACACATTAGCGAGACTATTTACTGAAAGTGAACATTATTTCATGTTGTTATTTTCCATGCTGTTGCACTTGAAAGTTAATTGGAAATTAAGCACACTGCTATTTAGCATAATTCTAAAATCACACTAGAAAGAAGCACATGTATAGGTGCTCATTCTTACCAAAACAGGTACCACTAATGAAACAGATGTGGCTTATGCAATCCCAAATGCTAACAAGAATATACAGTTAAATGTTACAGCCAACTATCCCTTCTACAAACTACAAAGTGAAATGCAGCATTCTGTACCTTTTGCATCATAAAATTACCTGATTCTGAGGTGAACGTGCACTGCGTCTTCTCAGCACTGCGATGCCAACAATCACAGCTGCCATTAGAGCAATACCGGCAAATGCAAGTGTGAAGTAAATGCTCTTGCTCTCACGATGATATACTTCTCGACGAATAGAGTATGTCTGCAACACAGCATAACCTCTCAATAACTTTATTTTTAAACATGAAAAGAGGTTATAAAAGCTTGGGGTAAACAAAAGAAACTAGAGAATAGGTACAATAATGATTGGAAGTTTTTTGGACAATGAGGTTAAACATATTAATACTGAAGGTAAGTGACGTATTGTGTAAATAAAACTTCCCTTCAATATTAAGACAGTAGGTAGTTTAATTACTTAAATATATGCCCGGAAAACACTAATTAATAGAGATGGGATTAAATACTTAAGTGGACTGAGAGATTGAATGGTGTTAACCTCTCAACTGTAGCTTGAAACTTCTCTAAATACTCTTAGTGCCTGAGATGGGTAGAATGGAAAGTATAGAGAAGGAAATTGAGTTTGGGAGAATTGGAGTGAATGAGATTACTGGAAATGGATATTATTAATAAATGCTCATTTCATCAAGAAAGGAAAGGAAGTAGTGAAGGTTTATTGGCCAAGACTTGTTAAGATTCTGAGAATATTATAGGAAACTGGGATGGGTATTTGGTATGGAAGAATGGTTATTGAGAAAGGATTTTTGGAAGAATAAGATTATGGTTTGAAGATTAAAAAAAAAAGTATAAATAAAATATTGCTACTTTAAGAGAAAAAAGCTGTCTTAAGTGTTCAAGAGTTTGGAGAACAGAACAAGATAAAACATCATAGAATGTGTAGAGCAGAAGTCAAAAATAAGCTTTTTGCTCAGCTACTCTCCTGAAACAGCTAGTTCAATTTCCACTGTGTGGCCTGCCCTGGAGTACAGGAACTATCTGCATTTACCTTAAGTCTGTCGAGGAAAAGTGCTGGGGGGCAAAAGCTACCAGTATTGTTTGTTAGACTGCTATCTTCCAATGATATGCACGAGCCCACTCTAAAGATTCTATGGACAGGGTTTAGGTTGAAAAGTGTGAGAAGTTACAAAGCAGAGGATATGTCTGGACTGAAGTGCAGTGACAAAATTAAGAAAATTCTTTAAGAGGTGGAATCAGGACTGAAAAAATTCAATGCCATAGCTGGGATTTGAACCACGGATCTTCTGCTTATCGAGCGGCTGCTTTAACCATTAAGCTACCATGGCCAACTTGCAAGTATGACATTAAATTCCCCAGCTGATTCGTACTTTCCCTGTAGACCACAAGGGAATCTCACATCAGAGATAAATACCCCAAGGGCAACTTACAAATTGTAAGTAACCTTTAGATGACAATTAATGTGTCTTTAAAAACACCAGCAGTAAGTTTGTTGGCATAAATAAATAAATAATAATTAAGAAAATTCTGTTTATGTCTAATTTATAGAAATGGATAGGCTTATCATAATGCATGGGTCATTAAAAAGTTAGTGGCAACACTGCCTGCATTTGGCGCTATCAGCGGTAAATCATGTAAGCTGATAACAATGAAAAATAAGAGCATCTAATGTTTGTTAACTGTGAGTTTGAAGACAATTTTATTTAATAAGACATTTTTAGTAAGTTTAATTGTAGGCTGTTATCTTTAGTGCTCTAAATATGTTTAGTAAATAAAACAAAGATGTCTCATTAAAATTTAGGTTGCAAGAGGTATCAACGCTCAACAATGCCATACAGAATTATTGGAAGCTTGTGGTAGACAGACTTTACCATATTGTACCATGGCTAGGTGGACAAATGCGCTTTGTAGAGGAAGGGGAGACTTACCACTTAGAAGAGTTCGCTATAGAACCAGACAGGCAATTATAGCAGCAGCAGAGCAGTCTGTTTGAATATTAGGACAACAAGATGCTGTGGATGGCATCTGTTGGCTCCCTGATGTGTGGAGGTGAGTTCATGTTGGAGGAGATTACTTCTAAGCACTGCAATAATGTGGCTGCTCCAAAAATGTTTTATTTGTTGTTAATTCAAATGTTGCCACTAATTATTGAATGACCTTGGTATTTTCTTCTCAAACCGGCACACTTGAAAAATAAGCTGTCATACAATTTTGAAAATATGAAGTCTTAATTATTATGTAACAATGCTGATTTTCTAAGAACTGTGGCATAGTCCGCTATAGCTTTCTACTCCTCAACTACTTGGTCCACTTGGCTGTATATTATATAATACTAAAGTAAGCTCACAATTACAGAATAGATAACATACTTTACTATAGAAATAAAATTAGTCACTGCAGAAACCTACTTGTCAGCTGGTTGAAGGCATTCGTATTTGGTACCAGTGTGGACAGTTTTTAGAAATGGTTTGTCATTCTTAATTTTGTCATAAAATTCGCTAGAGCTGAGTTCAATGCTTAATTTACAGATCATTAAAGCTTTCACTGTGGATTCTGCCATTTTACCTCTTTCTTCAGACCATATATTGCTCATAATTGAAAACATGCTTTCAACAGGTAGACAAAAAATGTGCTCGACTAGACGCTGAAATTACCCACAGAAATGTTTTGATTCTTGAAATGCCTGAACAGTTGAACCCATTTTTCTTCAGAATTCAAGTTATTAGTTTTCCAGTTGTCACAGTCTGAAGGCCAAAATGCTTTGGCAGCCACCAATTCATCAAACAGCTCATCCATTATTATAGCTGGTTTTCCAAGTGTTTAATTGATTTTTTCAGAAATATCTCAATTTTGGGCCATGTAATGTCACTTTCTTTATCCATGAAAATGATTCTCCTCCACCAAAACTATTGTCCCATAGCTCAATAAGGGGGGAAGACATTAGTCATAAAAAATTGTAGACCCTCTTATTATATTAACAGAATTGATACCAGATTCATCCTCAAGTTTCTTAAGAAATTTCTTAAGTTTCTTGTGGTATAAATTGATTGTTGCACCTTTCTTGAAGATTGTGTTTGAGATTTTCAATTTCAATCACAATATCAGTTGCACTAGCTGTAGTTTTCTCCATGGCCAAGATTGTTTTATTAAAGAAGAGAGGCTGTCCACAAACAAACCACAAATACATTTCTCTACTATCAGTCTCAAAGAAGTCTTTTATCATCTTTGGGCATTATTCTTGAGATAAAAAACAGGATTGAGGTTCTTTATACATGAAAAGAAATCTGTCAATAGCTGGAAAGAGAAAGAAATCGGGTGCTGCTATGTTGTTAAACACTTTTGTACTGAATTTGTACAAAGTCACAGAACTCTAATTGAGTAACTGGCCCTGTATAAATGTAGAAATATTTATATACTTTTACTACAAGAGCTTCTATTTCAATAGGCAGCACATCTACTGCAGTTTGCAGACAGTTGTGGACTATATGAGGACCACCATTCTTGCCAATTCTTTCTTCAGTTTAAAGTAAACATTATTTATGCCTTTGCCTTTTACGTCTCCAAAATATGTGTGAAAATTATCACCACACAGTCCAACAACTTTCTGTACTTAGTTATTTTTGTTTAGAACTGACATCAAATAATTTGTCAATGTACCTGAAGTTTGACTAGGAACAGACTGAAATTCTAAAAGTTTAACTTTCATTCCTTGTTCTGGCACAAAGTACCGTGCAACACAGGGGACAGTCTTAATTGCTTTTCTGTTAGAAGCATTGATTGTTAGAGTCACAAAATTTGGTGTATTCAAATCATCATTGAGTTCTTTAACTACAATCAAATTTATAATAGTGCCTCACACTTTGTTTGGGCAAGACTGAACTTTGATATTTATTCTGATGAACAATCTGCTGTTTTGAAACTTAACACTAGAACCCCGGTAGCGGTCATTTTGACCGTTCTTGATATTTAAATAAGTTTAGTTCCGCCGGTTTTTAAAAACGAAGCTTGGCCTTTCATGACTTTTCCTGATATAACCTCTAGTTTTATATAGCATAATAATTTTCGGCATGTCATTATTTACGTGGGCGTTTTTTCATGTTTGACCATGAACCCCGGAGACGGTCATTTTTGACCGTTACAATTTTGTTAGGCTTTCGCTCACACTGTCAATGGATTTCTCACTGTCACTAATCTGCTTTGTCCGTCTTCATACCAACTGTTCATTATAGCAGTGTACGTTGTGAATCTATGCCTGTAATATGTTTCGTGGTTTGAAACCAGATGAAATCCTGGCTATATTTCATGATATACCAGACGATGTATCAGAAGATGATAGTGGTGAAGATGATTATCAACCTCCAGCTGAATCAATCGGAAGATGAGTCGTTCAGTGAAGATTATTTGAATGGTAAGTTTTATTCTGCTTTCTTTAGATATTGCATAACATGAAACTGTATTCCTAATAGGTGCATTTATGTAGTTAGTCATTTTCTTGTTTATACACAATATACACATATATTTGCTTTGCTTATTTATTTTCAGAAAATCAAATTTAAGATAACATTTCCTGTAATTTTTGTGCTGCGAGGGAGGTAAGAAGGTATGGGCATAGCTCGATACAACCATCATTTGAACATGACTTGCAGCACTGTGTACTCCATGCAATTTGAGTGCGTCACAAGCGGCAAGTGAAAATAGAATGCCTACTAGTAATACTAAAGTTTCAGGTAATGCAACCACTTCAACACAACCAATAATAACAAAGAGGCAGAAAAAGGCAACATGAAGAGGAAAAACTTCCTGCACTTACAAACATTCTTAGTAGAGATAAGGGTACTGAGTGGCAGATCATAGATCCAGGTCACAATCCTGGTAAAACAGAGCAACATAATGTTGTTGAAGAAAAAGGAGGCCCTACTGCTTATGCTAAGAGACATGTAAGGGACAGCAGCCCTGCATCTGCTTGGAAGTTGTTCATTGATGAGTCGATTCTTCAACATATCAAAAAATCTACCGAGATTGAAGCAAGAGAGAAGAAAAATGACGAGAAACGAACTGTTTCCTTGGATGAGTTAGACGCTTTCATCAGCGTAATTTACTTGCAGGGTGCACTTGGGTGCGGAAACCTTGAACTAGTTGAACTATGGTTCAAAAAGTGGGGGCCACTTATATTTTCTGATACCATGGCAAGGAACAGATTTGTGGAGCTGATGAGATTTTTAAGATTTGATGTCAGGCCATCCCGTTCTGAAAGGCTAAAGACGGATGCGTTTGCTCTAGTTTCAACTATTTGGAACAAATTTATCGAAAACTGTAAGGCTTGCTCTACATACTAGGTACATTCCTTACAGTAGATGAACAGCTTTATCCTTCACAATGTCGCTGTCCATTTATTCAATACATGGTCAATAAGCCTGATAAATTTGGTATAAACTACTGGATGCCTAGAGATGTGAACTGAAAGTAACTCTGTAACGATATCCTATGCCTGGGGAAGGATAATCAGCGGCCTCAGAACGAATCTGTTCCAGAATATGTTGTGATGTCTCTAAAAAATCCTTTTCTAAAAAAGGGACGAAACGTTACCACCGACAACTACTTTACTTCACTATCACTAGCTAAAACACTGAAGGAGTTGGGCACTAGTATCGTAGGAACTGTGAATAGATCGAGACGAGAAGTTCCTGATCACCTTAGAAATTCCAGAGCTCCTTTTTATGATACCATTCTCATGAAGAAAAACGATGGTATTTTGCTAACCAGCTACCAAGGAAAGTCACAGAAGAATGTAATTATAATGAGTGCACTTCACAACTCATGTACAATATCGCCAGTCTCCAAGAAGCTTCCTGAAACAGTTCAGTTTTACAAGAGTAAATATGGAGTGGATATGATTTATGAGATGGTACGATTATATTCCGTTCGTGCTGGTATCCGCAGATGGCCGATGCATGTTTTTTTCTAACATATGTATTGGACCTAGCTACATCAACGCTTGGATAGTGTTTCGAGAAATAACTGGCAAGGAACTTTCACGCTGCAGGTTCATCCTTCAACTCGCTGATGAACTAAGAGAAACCTACTGGGGAATTAGACAACATTGTATACAGACTAATCCAACCGAAGAACATCCAACCCCTAATCGCCGACGACGGTGTCAAATAGGTCATAACTCACACAGAACAAAGCAAGAAATTCCTATCATATTTGCAAGAAACCAGTATGTGGAAAATGCACAGCAGAAGTTGGAAAAGTTCTTACGTGTGTAAAATGCAACGCATAAGTGGATGCTCATAACAATGGAAGGAACTTTCTGTGTAAGTGCTAACATAGTTATCATACTGTAATAGGTTTACTAAAATAAAGATATGTGTTGCAATATTACTGTTCTATTATACACAAAGTTGTGTTATCACATTCATAATCCTAAATATCCTTAGTTGCACTATTACACTATATTTCGCCTTTCTGAGAATTTGAGCTATTTTTTTTATTTGAATAAACATACTGTTGAAAAATAGAGATAAATAAAGGACATATGTTCATTGTACGGGCTGTTTCTATATATACTACCAAATTAAATGTGTTTTTTTTTTCCTCCTAACTCTCCATTAGAGAAAACATTTAGCATAGAAAATTCGAATGTATGCCCTAGAAAGGCAATTTTCCAATAATTTACACATACACAGCGACAACATATTGGGCCTAGTTACCTAATAATAACAATATCACACTGGTAAGAAATAAGTTGTAAACTGTACATGGAAAAGGCAAAGAAAAAGCGAACGGTCAAAAATGACCGCTACCGTAGTTAATGGTAGCTAGCGAGCGCCGGGGTTCTAGTGTTAAATCATGAGCAGCAATGTGGAACACAAAAGTAACTTCCTCAGCAGCAATTACAAGATCTTTGTCAATAGGACGGGCACATTTAAAAAAATGAGGAAATTGTTGAGTACCAACAATTGCAGTTAAACTGACTTTATGCTTTGCAGTTTTCAAATGATCCTTTACGTCTGAACGTCTGCCATGAGATACTGAAATTCAGACAAACACTGTTCACACTTGACATTGTCCACATAGCCACACAGGTTTTTCAAAAATGGATACTCTTTCTTTAAAGTATCGCAAATGTGCTGTTTCTTTTCGGCATCTTTATGTTTTTGACACACTCTTGGAAATACTATCTTACATATTTAGACTTAAGCACAATCTATGAATGCTGAGCACTATATCACTTAATGTTAAACAGTTAATCACAGCATCACATTACTAATACAACCAACAAAACATTCATTACAAGTTAAACTGTAGACCAGTCATTGCTATCAACCGAGTTTGTGAAAGTGTCAAGTCACAGAAACGATGATGACAAACTTGGCTTGCAGACCATTCCGTTTCTGACATAATTTTTTTACTTTCTCTACTCGTAAGTAGGGGAAGTATTGTATTCCACCCAAAAATTCGATCTCGAGATTTCACCGGAAATATATGTTTTGAGACCCCCTGAATCCAAAAAGAAGCATTTTTAGAAAAAGGTCTGTGTGTGTGTCAGTCTGTGTGTCTGTGGACTGCATAACTCAAAAACGAAGTCAGTTAAAAACCAAAGTTGGTATTTAAGTTTAATGTCTTTCAAGGATGCGACATGAAGATTTTGAAGAAAATAGCCTCACCCTAAACTACCCTTTACATGGAACATTTTTCGAAAATTTTCATTTTCTTGAAAATGGCTCTAACGATTTTGATTGAAATGTTATATGTTTGAGATATTTTTATGACAAATGAAATGTATATCTTGAATTTTCTGGCTATAGCCCCTGTAGTTCTATTTACTCTGGACGACTTTTGCATAACTGGTAAACCATTAGAGATAGACCAAATCATACTGTACAAAAAATGTAGATCTTGCTAAAATACACAATTTAAGTCTCAATAAATTTTCTTGCAGGTTGAACCATTTCGGAGGTATTCCTTGTTATGACTGTGAGTTTTGGAAAACTTAAAGCTTTCGTGAAATGGAACATCGTTGTTCATTTTTTTATATGTTATGTGTGCAAAGAGAATGGAATCGCAAAGCTTTAAAACATTTGACTATCGCACAAAGCCTACTGTATTCTATCATTTCCCTTGCACCTACAAGGAAATAAGCAATAAGATAATTTGCACAAATGTTTATGTTAACTAAGACGAAGAAGATATAGGAATAAGAGTTTGTAAGAATGGTTAGTACAAGAGTAGAGAAAGTCATGTGAGTGCAACACATTAGATTTTTCATAAACATTGTGTGTGCGTGTGCATAGTAAATTATTTTCCATCTGGCTTCCTGATATTTGGAGATTATATGTTCTTGGATCTTCAGACTTTCGCATACTGCTAGATGGTTTTTACCTATATCCTCTTCTTTGGTGCACAACATGCATAGGAGAGAGGTTACTAATCCTATCTTGTATAGATGTTTACTGAGACAATCATGGCCTATGAGAAGACAAAAAATAGCAACAGTTGACTTCCTTGGAGAGTTTGGAATTGAAATGAATTTTTTTCCATTTCTTGCCGGTTGAAATTTTCAAAAGAGGAGAGATATCTTTCAAATTTCAGTGTGAATGTATTTTTTATTATTCGCTTAATTGACATGAATAGGATTTTTTTATTTAATTTATAAATAATTTTGGGTCCTTTATTTACTAACATGTCCACTTCTTCATTGTCAGTTATTCCACAATGAGCTGGAATCCATTGGAAAAATATTATTTTATGTAATTTTTGTGATTGGATTAATATATTATCAGTGGCGTAGCGTGGTGTGTGGACTTGGGTATGCACTTTGAACTCATGTTCAGGGTATGCATACATAGGTGAAATTTCTAAATTCTACAATTACTTGCAGATTTTGTTCAAACTCATATCAGATATAACATAAGTAAGGAATAGTATACATTCAAATTTTCATTGCAATCTTTAACACCTTTAAATTTATTATCTTTTCTAGCTATTCTTCTGGCAGCATACCTGAAATGCTCCACAACATAAAGATTTCAAAATGCTGATAATTTAAAATATTATTCTATTACAGATAAGTAATCTCAAAAGAATGTTCAGATAAGAAATGTTGTACCTAATGATTTGGTTTATTAAATACAAATTATTAGCTTTGAAAAAATAAGTTTTTCACAATTTTTATAGCTTTCATAGAATTTTATAATTCACCAACTGGTAAATATTAAAATTACAGAAAAATCACTCCCAATATTTATTTCTGCATTCTCAGTTTGTTGATTACAAGCACTGAGATTCCATATTCAGAGCAGTGGGTTTCTAGGAAATGCAGCATTCTCTCTACAACACATGTTTTCCTCATAGTGGACCACACAGATGCACATATTCAATGTGCATACCCTGCCTTTGGTTTCTTAGTGTATTTTTCTCTTACACGTTCACAAAAATTACTGTTCCAAATGCTGCTTGTTGTACTCTGATATGTACAGAAGCTACAAATATGAAATTAACCTTCACTGCCAAACAAAATACTGAAAAACTTAATTTTTAACCTCATTAACATTAACAAGTGAGATGCACTTTTCTGCATCACATCCCCCACACATGCACATCATTTGACATGACTGGCCTGAGGCACAACCACTAGTCGCTCTGTTTCAATGCTTGGCGTGATACGCTAACAATACTAATTGACAGCAGATTGTTGTGTGAAACACACTCCTCAGCAAGCATTAGTCAATTGGATTAGTATGCAGATAATAGAAAAAGTTAATTAAGGAAAACTGGCAGGGTATGCAACACATCACCCACATCCATTGACGCTACGCCCTTATATATTATGCATTTCATTTCAATTTTTGGATAATCTGTTGACATTATAGCTTGAATTGCAGCTTTGGAATAAGATAAGAAGACTATATTAGTAAATTTGTTCTGTCTATAGGAGTTTTCACGTTATGAAGGCACAATGGCTCTTACGGAGAATCAGCGCAGCATTGCATTGCTAGTTGTTTTCTGAAACA
Source organism: Tenodera sinensis (assembly GCA_030765045.1). Taxonomy (NCBI): domain Eukaryota; kingdom Metazoa; phylum Arthropoda; class Insecta; order Mantodea; family Mantidae; genus Tenodera; species Tenodera sinensis. The sequence continues at coordinate 131,891,217 of CM060962.1, forward strand.
CTGTTCAAATATATCGCTGTCCATTTCATCATGATAATCAACAGAACCTTTTTTCGCCAAGAAAACAAGTTTTGCACCCTGTACAAATCGTACCATCGGCATGCAATATTACAAATCGTGGTCCGCAAGCAGTAGGTGATTTAAGACCAGTGGATAACCTGGCCAAAAGCGCTTCTTTGGGAGTCTTTTATAGTCCTATCCTTCCAAACTTTTGATACAGTGTACCCAACTCAACTTTCATCAAGATACATGATTTTCCTTACCTCTTTGCTGAATTGTTTTATTTTCCATAAATAGGAATGTGGCCACACTATAATATAATTTGTCTCAATCATAAACAATTTATTTCCTCTCTTTTCAAAATGAAATCCCATTTCCTTCCCTAAGCTATAAAAGTTTGAATACTTAAAATTTGGCAAGTCCTCATCCTCATTGACTTTTTTCAATACGGCCAGAATTGTAGGGGGAATACTTTGAAATAGAAATTCATGAAATTTGTGCTATATTTGCGTTCAAAATCATTATATTTTAATCTTTCTGCTGGTTTTCTATGTATGCTGCGGTGTAGTGATGGGACCCTTTTTACAGTCTTTTCTTAATATAAAAAATGTAGGCCTACTTACACCATGTCACCTTATGAAGTTCACTAACAATAAACAAGTCACTGTGTCCGGGGTTGTTTTTCTTTCAATAATCATAAACTCTAAGAATTGTTTTTCGCTCGCCACGTTTAATAATTTTGCCCTTTTTTCTGCGATCCATTCCACAATAATCACTTAACTGCAATGCACATGATTACCAGAGAAATTGTAAAACTCGCTCACACCTCAGATTCTCAAAACCTATTGAAAACCTGCGCTGAAGTACAATGCCTTATTGGCCCTTCAACTGTCACACCACGTCTGGTTTTCATCTCCAAGACATGAGGACTGGGTTTTGTCCGTGGTATGCTTTGGGTACCGCAAACATTTGCCTTTAAATGGTGATTCTTGGATACTTTGCAACTGGAGATGTTCTATATATATATAAATAATTTTGTCATTTCCTTGACAACTTTGTCGCTGAAAGTTTTTATGTGGACTTACAGAATGAAAATTAGCCAGCGACAACATTTTCCACTATATAAATGAAGAATCTTAACACTTTGTTTTAAACTTTATTTTTTTAACTAATTTAGACTAGTTGATATAAAATAAATACCAATGTGGGCTATGAAAGTCGTGAATAATCCAGATTGTTCGCCATTGCAATTATTTCGCTTTAAAACCATGTTTTGACGCTTGAAGTGAGAAAGATGTTAAAATATCTGCTTTCAACAAAATTTTAGATTTTATTATTTTAAAAAGTATACAATTATATCAAAGGTTTATCGTTCATACCATAGTATTCTTCGACAAATCTCACACCGAAATGCATGTTCATACTTTATCTTAGTCGCATTTGAAAAGACGCACATTTGGCAACGGCACACTTGATTCTTCCATAAGAATAGCATGGTCCATAAAAGCCTGTTGTGCCTTCATGATATGAAAATTGCTACTATGTATTCACTCTAAGATTGATCCGCGGGAAACTGAACCCAGGTGGCCAGTGCACAGAATGTATCCTTCCGCCATTCGCGCCAGAAAATAGTCACAGCACAACCACGTGGTGAGTGCATGCGGTACGTAATAGAAAGGACCAATCCCTTATACCGTCAACTTAAAGAGTGACTAACATGTAACTAGAGGTTAAACGCGATAATATTGATAGTTACAACAAAATAAACCTGTTGTAGCACTTTGTCAGTTGTTGGCGGTTCATTTTTAAAAAAGGAATTGTGCAATTACACGAATTGCGTTTTTAACAAAATTGTCACATTCTTGCATGGCGTATTTCACACTTTCTTCTTCCCTGGGTGTAACCACTTTTTCTTCACGAGCACTGTTTGTACTGGCATTCGAAACACCGGTGAACTCCATTTATTTCACTACTTCTTTGAAGGGAACAGTTGGATATTTCTCACATAACCTATAATATGCGTTCAACACTATTGTTTTTTTTCACCACTAGTCAATGGTTTGCCCGCCTTATGCTTTACATAAGTCGGAGAAGACGCAAGAACAAATTCACCGCAGCCGTCCGCCATGATCCTAAATAGAAACTGATGGCTGTAAATAATACTCGAATGCCAGGTAACTTACACGCGTTGCACGTTGGGACTTGTAGTTCTGTTTATCAATTTACATAAGCGTTAATTAACTTCTTAGGTATTTGTATAGAATATTATGTCATTTAAGGATAAATTCATTCGAAAACTCAGATTACTAGTGAGGGACTACTTCTCTGGACGCATTGCTACCGTGTTGTACCACGGTACGGTGGTCACATGGCTTTGTTTTGATGCGGACAAACCTAAGAGTGAATTGAGTTTATAGTAAAGTTAGTAAATTTTGTAATGATACATAGATAACATAAATTTCTCCATCAAAGTTGGTGGAATTGTCTCCAACATGTTTATAAATGGGGAATAACATACAAGTGGCACCTGCACCTTCATCTTGACTGCACAGGGAGCCATCGGTATAGATACGAATCCATTCATTTTCTAGAAATCTTAAATTGAGGTTTCAAGAGCAAATTGTTTAGCTTCTATAGGAGTGACATATTTTTTTGTAAAATTTTCAAGTAGGTCTAGACGATGGGTCACTTCTAGGATACTCAACAGATTATTGAGATCTATAAATGGTTTTCTTTCAGATGGATAATTTATATTGTTGTACAATACTTGTACTTCTTTATCACAGAATGTGAGGTTTTAAAGTGTTGATAGAATTATGGCATTTTTCCCACTTGTTATCTGGTAGTCTCATAATTTTTTTGCAGGTTAAAATGTTCTTAAAGTTCCATTGTAATAGGTTTATTGTGTTACAGCTTATAATGCTATAAGTGGAGTGGTTTTAACTGCTCCAGTTATTAATCTGAGAGCTTGATTTTGAGTACGTTCAAGTATTGCTATAGTTGAGGAAGATGCAGTTATATGAACTTCACCTGTTATATGTTGAATTGAGAGTATTTTTTGAACATACCCATTTAGTTTCAGCTGGTCTTTTTAATATTTTAAAACGATTGGTGGCTACATTTTCGATGTGACTTTTCCATGTTAGTTTTTTGTCAAAAAGTGTACCAAGGTATTGTACATTTTCAGTTCTAGGTTACAGGGCATTGTCAAATTATGATAAGGAGACATTGACTGATTTATTTCTTAATGAAGAGAATTGATAGTTGCTATTATCCATATTAACTCACATAAAGATGTTATTGCACCAAATTTGAGTTTGAATAAGGAATTTTGAAGTGATCAAATTAGACCTTCACTTTCTTGTGAATTCTTAGAATTCCAGATTACTAAATTATCAGCATATAATGCAGTTTTAATGTCATTCTGTTGTGTCTGTTCTGGAAGATCGTTTATATAGATATTAAAGTAGTACTAAGAACAGCTCCTTGGGGTAATGCGAGATTTGTTTTTTTATATTTTGACATTGCAGAGCCATAAGAAGTGGCACAATACCTTTCAGTGATGAACTCTGAAAGTCAAAGAAGCATGTTGTGTCTGATGCCAATTTGTTGTAGCTTCTTAATGAGGTTCTATGTCATATGCTGATTTTAAGTCAATAAATACAGCTAAAGTATTTTGATTTTTGTTAAAGCCTTTTTTGATTTCCTGACTAAGTTTGCTTCTTTGTTCATTTGTTGAATGACTTTTCCTAAAACCTGCTTGACAAGGGGACAAAAGATTATATTGTTCAAGGTACCAACTTAAGACAAGCTGAAATAACCCTTTCCATGATTTTTACCACCATACTAATATAATAATTGTGGATCAAGGCTTCACGGGTGATCAGCCGTGTTAGATTTATAAAGGTTGAGCTTTCGGCCATTGTAGACTCCATGGCCATCTCCAGGATGAAAAAGTCTCCTTAGTTTTCCAAATATATCCTATGGTTTGGAGGATGTGGGATGTGTTGTCCTGGCCAATGAGCGGGTGATGGTCTGTGATTGGGCCGGCTGTCGTGAGGTACGTGTATCCTCGGCTGAAGTGTTTTCCTGCAGGTACGAACTTTGTCCTGTGTTTGTTTACTTTGATTCCTTTCTTTAGGATCACCCCCCCCCCCCTTTTTTTTTATATGGTCAAGGAAGTTTTGGTGATGTGAAAGTTGAGTTAAATGCATTTGCAATTTTCAAATCATTTGTTAATTCCACATTTAATTGAATGTTTTGGAATTGTTTCTTTTTTAATATTTGAAATATAAACTCTTTTACTACATTTTCTATAATCAATATTTTCAATAAATGTATTGAAGGAATTTCTTTTAGCAGTTCATACTGCTTTTTTAAAAATTGCTACTTTGTTCTTCCAGTTAAGGATACTCTCCTGGTCTTTTTTTTGTTTCAGCTATATTTCTTGCTAACTCTCGTTCATTTTTTAAGTTCCCTAAGTCTTTGGTCCAAAAGGGGTTATACTTTTTAATTTTACCTTTAGGGATATATTTTTTGGCAGTATTTATAAGATGATTACAAAACTCATTATTGATTTTGTTAGGTGTATTATTATGAATTGTGATTGTTTGAGACACTAGTTCTTCTAACGCCATATTATAGCCCTTCCAGGTCACTTTTTAAAAATTCTATGAACTTTTACTAGAAGTTGATTTACGGGTATTATTAAGTGTAATTTTGGCTATCACTGCTAGATGACTAGAGCCCAAACTTGCTGAAATATAATTACGAGTTCTGTTTGATATATCTGATGACACAAATAAAAGATCTCGATTATACAGTATGCGCCAAAAATTACAGTACTGGAAATTATGTTACTCTTATTGTCATTATCTTACATATCGAGATGATAGTATAAGTGTTCTAAATGTGCTCGTTTGCACTGTAGGCAGTGTTCATAAAAATCACGCAGATTTTCCAACATATTCTGGAAAGCAGGTTGCTGCAGAGTCCTGAAGAACCAGACGATCTTCTGACGTAATGCAGGCACAGTTTTGGGTGGATCTGGACAATTGAAAACTTTCTCCTTAAACATTCCCCACACGTAAGCATTAGGTGGTGTGAGATCGGGGGAATGTGGTGGGTGGGGGAACTCAGCCCCGCGGGAAATTACTCGTCCTGGAAAGGTTTCTTGCAGCATAGCCATAGACTGTCGAGCGGTGTGGCAAGTTGCCCGGTGTTGTTGGAACTACTGTCTATTCATCTGCATGTTCCTGGCACGACAAAACCTTGTTAGATCCTGAATAAATGGCCCGATCACCATGTTCCTATAGCATTCCTGGTTAACAGTAAGAGGTGCACCATCATCATTAGGGCTCGGAAATTCATGCCCTAAGTAACACTGAAATATGCATGCAAATATGCTCTTAAAAACTTGAAAATATGCCAAGAAATATGCACTATTTAATTAAAACAATTAACGTCCCTTTGCAGTAGACAAGACGAGTTAGTATAACTAATAAATAAAGTTACCATATTTCTTAGAGGTTGAAGCAGAACAGGTCCTGCTGCTAGTATTAACTACTAAATTGCAGTTCACAACCAACACTTTGCACAAATTTTCAACTGTAAAACATTGTCTGTTGTCTCGCAACACTTTTGTAACACGAAAAACTTCTCTCCACGTCACAAAATGTTATCGGGGCATATTTAAATGATGTTAACTGCTTCACAAGTCTCTTGGTGTGACAGATGGTTTTCTTTTGAGGATGTCTCGAATATTGCACACTGTTTAGAACCAGAATTTTTTGAAATTACATAATTCACTTTCTCTTTCACTTTTTATCCTATGCTACCAGGAACCGAACTTAAATCACATATTGTTTTTTCAAAGACAGTAAGTGATTCATGTAAAGGAGATCCTACTGCTTCCAATGCCGTTATGGCTGTTAGTAACAAAGAAAAACAGGCAGATATGAAACTAAGATTCTCTTTTAACCTAGTGCCTGACAGAATATTTTGCACAGTTTCTATTGATGAAGCATCTTTCGAGTCCAATAAATTAACAACCTCTTTGACCATTTCTATGTGCTCAGGATAATATAAAACCGCATCGACCCATGCTCCCCATCGAGTTAACACTGGTGCAGGAGGAAGTCAAATATTAGGTGCTGTTGATCTAAACAACTTAACTCTTTTAGGGGATTTAACAAAAATTCTCTTTGTACTGGACACAAATCGATCTACCAATGGGAAAGAATCACGTATTGTCTCAGAAATGCAATGAAGAGCGTGAGCCAAACAAGTTATATAAATTAAGTTAGGAAAAATACCTTTCAGAGTTTGTCCTGATTTTACCATATAAGGACCTGCATCAGTAACAAATAAAAGTAACCAGTCGTATTTGATTCCACATGGACATAGTAATTTCAAAGAGTCCATCACAAAACTGGGTCACAGTTACATTGTTAGTGGCCGACAACTCGCACACATTAAGAAGATAGTAACAATGTCCTACATAAGTCTTATGCAGTGTACTTTCTTCAGGCACATGTTGTCAAGTGTACTTGGTAAGAAAGTTTTTAAATGTCGGATTACCCATTTTGAACAATGGAATATCAGCAGCTAAAAATGCTTGGCAAAAGTCATAGGAAAATTCTGTAACCCTACTTCCTAAACACTCTACTAGCTGTTATTGAACAGATTCTTTGTTTGCAAGTTTTCTGATTAAATTCTCCTTATATTTTGCTGTGTTTATGTGCTGAATTATTTGAAATCTTTTCTCACTCCCTACATTTTTCTCACACGCTCCACAAAACAGTACCCTATTATCTGTATATATTAAATCACCCGAAAACTCTTTCTGTAAATTAATTAATCTAGCACTCAAAGTTGGTTTTATTTTTGACATTTGAAGAGCTTTTTAACATTTTATGCACCTAATTTAATTTGGTGGGAACCAGTTCACAACACTTATGTTTGAAGACCACGACACAACTACTGGTGGGCAGGCAAGCGTTGCTATAATCGTGCTGCTCAAAATGTTGACCTGCACTTTATCTTTGTTAATATAAACCTCTCAGATAACGCACTGATCATTCTCTACACACATACATATAATGAAAGGATGGAAACAAGGGATTCACTGCATGACAACATGACTCAGCATTAGTTCTCGCCACCTCGCGAGTTGCATCATCATGTGCAATACTACCAACATGAAAAATATACAGATGGAAAAAATAATAAAAAACCATAAAAATTATTAAAATATGTAATATAAGGGGTATAATATTGAAATCTTCATGAGCTGCATCGTCATGTGCAATACTACCAATATGAAAAATTTTGTCCAGATGGAAAAAAATATTAAAAAACCATAAAAATCATTAAAATATGCCATACGGGGGGCATAATATTGAAATATTATGCATTTATCAAAATCAAGAAAATATGCAGTTATATGCACCATAAAATCATGTCCAAATAACTGAAAATTCCATAATTCGTGCACATAATGTAAAAGCATACAATTTTAACCCCTATGAAAAAACATGCAAGTGCATGAACTTCCTAGCTCTAATCATCATTCTCTATGAAATAAGAACCTAGCACACCGTTTCCTGACACTGCACAGCAAATTGTCACACGCACACTATGTAGCGGTTTCTGGACTATAGTGTCTGGCCTCTCAAAACCAAGAAAGTGAGTTGTTTGGCGATTGATAGAGCCATCCAAGTGAATGTGACTTTCATCGGAGAACCACACGTTGAACAATAAATCTGGATCCTTGTACACCATGGCCAAAAATCGTGCTCAATATTCTACTCTGATATGCCTATCGTGCTCTGTCAGTCGTTGCCCAACCTGTATTCGGTACGGAAATCCACCTATGTCTTTAAACAATCGTCGAAGTGACGTATTGCTGATGTTTAATTTCAGGGATGTTCACCATAGACTTCGCTTTGGAGACTGCAACACCTGATTGAGGACACGTTCATGATTTTCATATGTGGACACAGTTACTGGTCTACGACCTTCCCTTGCATTGACACAATACACTACCTCTATGACGAAATGTTTTAACAATAGATAGCATAACTGTTTTGCTAGGTGCTGGCTTATTGAAATGTTCATGATATTGTTCTGCCACTAACTTTAAACTTGGCCTGCCTTGGTAACCGTTTTTGTACAAGCAAAAATAATACTCCACTATAAATACTTTTTCCTCCATCGCGAAACCCATTGTCACTTCCAATCACAGAGCACAACATTCTTTACACAACTAACAATACATCATGGCGATGCAACAACACGCTCAGGCATGTGCACTGTGTGAAAATAAGTACTGTATATTTTGGCATATACCGTATGTTGAACCACGGTGGTGCATATAAGTGCCAGTTGGTTGATTCTTGAAAATAAGTTCCATGTTAGTGGTGTACAGCCATTCTAATATTTTACCAGGTGCATTAACATTATTATATCCCCAGTATTTAGAGTGAGCATTAAAATCTCCTACTATAATAGTTTTTTTATACATTCAATAGATTCAGATCTATTATATTGGTTGGTGGGTTACATACAAAATATATAGGGAAGTGTTCATTATTCTTCCATATGTTCAAATATGGTATTTCGGCTGCATCATTATTCATTTAGTGATTTGAATTTTGATGTTACAGTTCTCTTGACTCCAACTAAAATTCCACTTGCAATTTTTCTGTTTTTTGGTAGAAGGTAAGTTGTATAACCTTTCAGTTCAAAACTTTTTTTTTTTGTCTTCTGCAATATTGGTTTCCATGAGACCAAAGACATCTATATTTTCTTTTTGTAATAGTGTAAGAAGTTCAGATTTCTTATTATGGCTAAACCCCATCGCATTCCATTGCAGTATACTTAGTGTAGATATTTTTCCCAAATCACTCCCTACCCGGAGATCCTGGAGATCCAATATTACTACAAGTAGGCAGTCGAATTACTCCATCTTAAACTTCATATTGTGGAAGGATCACGCTTACCATTGATCAATGGATCCATCGAACCTAGCTGGGAGGTGTCATAGGCAACCACCGACCATTCCTTCTTCAGTCATTAGAAGGACATTCCTATGCTGTGATAAGCCAGCAATAGTAAATTTTTATAAGAGAAAATAGAAAATTAGAGAAGTGGAAAGATTAGAAAAATAAAAGACTCCCTAGCTCTCGGGTACCCTAATAGCATCGGGGTCGGAAGTGAACAGGAGATGACCAAGATAGGTCAGATAGAAAAGATAACCGTAAGGAGCAAAAGCAAGTAAGTAGAAGTAATGTTCTGCTCAGCTTGGGTACCTTGTGGTCCCCATCCACATATCCTCTAGACAGGGTCCCCTGAGGGCATTGAATTTTAAAGCAGGATGACTGACAAACTGGCCAGGACACCAGTATCAGACTGTTAAACCAGGACAATCCCGGTCAAACTGGAACATATGGTAAGCCTAGAAATGGAAAGCCAATATATCCTCTGGTACTTCAAAAAGAATAGATGAGAATAATAGTTATAAATTTCCAAGTAACTGTGTTACAGAGTTTTGATAGATTTGAGGAAAATAAAAGTGATATAAAAGGCATGGCTAATTAAAAGACAATGAAGCAGTTATTTACAATAATGCAGCTATAAAAACCCAGATGTTAAACCAGGCATTTGGTCCATAGAAAAAAGCAAGCAACATAGGAGGGAATGTAGTGAGTTTTACATTGCACTTATATTTCTTAGCTGAGAAGTTCCAGTGAACCAATAAATTAATAAACGAGATGGATTATTCTATAAATTCTCCCTCTGCCTCTCTCTCTCTCTCTCTCTCTCTCTCTCTCTCTCTCTCTCTCGTGACTTGTGTATAAAACAAAATCATCTCAATTATTTAGGTAAGCTTTATTGCATATAAGATATTGTCATAACCATAACTATAATTTAGCAACATTTATTTAAATTTCTACACATCAGTCGTAACACTGTGGGCAAAGCATAGCCATGGGAAGTACGCTTAACTTACTGATGTACCTGGAAAGGCAAGTGATGTAGCTCAATGAAGACATTAATGCCAAAATCAAGACATTTTAATAACACTGAAGTGTTACCTTAATAACAGCAGAGTTTCACGTTTTAAGTAGCCAGGTCCAATGATGAGCATAAATTATGAACATGCTCACACAATACTTCTCATGACTACAGCTCAGACTAGAGAGAGCAAGACTCACAATTAGAGCCACTAATATTTCCTGTAGCACCACCAACTCTTCTGGTTCTTGAAACTTCATGAATCATATGCCTATAGAAAGATCTGCACGAGTCACATCCTGTCAGTGTTGCCACATACTGATAAGACAGTGAAATCAGGTAGTCCAACACAACTCTCATGTGCTTGCCACAATATGTTGATAACAGTTATGTGGTATTTGTACATGTAGCTAATCTAGTTTTCTTGTTTATTTTTGAAATACCCTATGCTATAATTTGATTTTTTTTTTCATTTATTCCCTCACAACCTCTATTACGGTCAACACACTGTGTAAGTATAGCTATACTAAGGTGTTGGCTGCAGCATGTGAAAGAGAACTTGCCAAACTGCTTACCTACATTCTACTAATTTCAAAATAAAAGAAAGAAAAATGCATTTACCTTCATTGTTTGAACTAATAATGTTTAGGTTACATGTGCTTTAAAAATGGGCATTTGAATGAATTTGTGTTGGTCATGTGCACACCTATATAAGATTGAGGTACCACTCAAGAAAACTTTACATACAGTATCATTTCTCATGTGCAGGTGTTTTCATTCATGCAGTTACAAGCTAAAGCTGGCATCATTCCTCTAAAGCAGTGATGTCAAACAGTGTGCTTGGGTGCAAGTACACACTTTGGAGTTTAGCAGGTCCACGCTGCCCCTAACACCAGTACCTGCTGGCTACTTCGGACAGTGTTAATCAGGACTGCACACCATGGAAAAAGTGAAGCCACTTCCACATTTGCAGTCTCTTAATACAACACACAAATTAATAAGTATTGTGACATAGGATGCACTGTTAGAGGAGTTTGATGGAAGCGTTTTAGATTTGGAAGCTTTCAAATCTAAACTGGATGTCCTTTCCTTGCCCTATTCTGTTGATCCTGAGAATGTTCCAGTTAAACTTCAATGAAAACTTATGCTGTGATTCAGATCTAAAAAAAAAGTCATATAGTAATAATATTGTCAGTTTTCATTAAGTCCAAATTTCACAGATTTACTGCAGTAATTAGGTGCATGTTTGCCAGTAGATAAATCTGCAAACAATTTTTTTCTTTAATGAATTTGACAAAGTGTTGTATAAGAGAAAATTGTCTGAGGATAACCTTAAATCTGCCTTGAGGCTTCTTCCATAATTGTTTCCTCAAATATTAAGATGTTGGTGGAAAAGCACAAAATGGACATAATAAATGCATGATTAGATTCAAAGTGTGACCACAAGAATAGTTTTTAACATGGAGTTGTTTTAACTTTATGCTCCAGGAGCAGTATCTTTCCTTTTGAATTGTAAGGTTAAAATTTATATAAGTATCCCTTACATTTTGTGGTTTTAACGTTTTATTTTTGGAATATAATTTGTTTTTGAATAATTACATTATTATTGTAGTTCATACTAAAACCTTATGAACACAAAATCGATGTAAATAAATACTTTTAAACCAAGGAAGAAGAAGCACAATAATAAAAATCTGATGTGTTGCACTCACACGACTTTCTCTACTCCTGTACTAACCATTTTTACAAATTCTTATTCCTATATCTTCTTCGTGTTATTTGAGATAAACATTTGCAGAAATTATCTTATTGCTTATTTCCTTGTAGATGCAAGGGGAACATGGGAATACAGTAAGCTTTGAGTGATAGTCAAATCTTTTAAAGCTTGCAAATTCCGTTCTCTTTGCATGGCTAACATATAAAAAATTAATAACGATGTTCCATTTGACAAATGTTTGTTTTCCAAAACTCTCACAAATAACAAGGAATATTTCTGAAATGGTTCACTCTATAAAAATACTTATTTGGACATAAATTGTGTGTTTTTAGCAAAATTTACATTTTTTCTCAGGGATCTCCGTCTAGGGTATATATGAATGGCGACCACAAGGTACCAAGCTGAGCAGAACATTACTTCCACTTACTGGTGTTTTGCTCTTCACTGTAGCTTTTCTATCTGACCTTACCTTGGTCATCTCTTGTTCTCTTCTGACCACGATGCTATTAGGATTCCCGAGGGCTAGGGAGTCTTTATTTTTCCAACCTCTCCATTTTTCTAATTTCTCTTTAAAACATTAATTCTCTATTAAAATATTAACCCCTAACATGCTGACCTGTCACGGCATGTAATACGTCCTCTGATTGGTAATCAGAGGATATGGTCAGTGAATTTATCTTGATAATTCTCCTGGTCAGGTCAGTGAGACCCGTAAACCAACGACAGGTGTGATCCTCCAGACATTCTGGGGGTTGTGAGAGAGCAATGTGACCGCCAAAACATAAAAATATGGTGCTCTCTAAAAAGCAGTCACTATTACTGCTATGTCTCTTCAATATTTATGAAATATGACTTGAGGGGTAAAATATTCCAGAGTTAAAATAGTCCCCAATTCAGATCTCCGGGCGGGGACTACTTCTCGAGAACCAAAACATATTAATAGAAGATCTAACATCAGACTTCTTCAATGGAATGCAGGTGGTCTCACCCATACAAAAAGAATAGAACTCAATAAAATTGTATTTGACTATAACATAGATATATTTTTCATACAAGAAGCAAATCTAACAAATGATCAACTTAAATACTTCAATTTTACTGGTTTTTTACTACACCTACTACCCAAAAAGAGACAGATAAGTAGTGGAATATTAGTTGGAGTCAAAAAGGATATTAAATCCTCCTTTGAAATTGTTAAAGAAATGGACAACACAGATAAAAGGTGAATTAATAAAGCTAAATTTTTGGGATAACAAAACACATCTATATGTCTACAATATTTACAATCCTCCCAGGAATTAACCAGATCTCTCACTTATTGACCAATGAAATAAAACAATCGTAATTGGGGATTTCAATGCCCATTCCAAAAGATGGGGTTATGAAAAAGTGGATTCTACAGGGAAGATAGTGGAAGAATTTTTGAATACCACAACTTTTGAACTCATTTATAGTAAAGAAGATCCCACAACCTTCATACATTACTCTGGAGCAGGCAGTAACCCAGACCTCTTGTTAGCTACAACAGATATTGTTTCAAAAATTAAAAAACAAGTTATAGAAGATCCAAGTTCTGGTCACAGGGCAGTAATTGGTGATATAAAACTAGATAATACAAATGACAGTCAACATTATACGAATCTGTATTGGAACTTCAAAAAAGCAGATTGGAACAAATATAAAACTGAACTGGAACATAAATTTAAGGAACAAACAAACTCACAGCTGCATGACCAACCAGATCATGTGAACAAAAATTTCTGTAAAGTCATCCTAGAAACCGCAAAAAAAATATTCCTCGTGGAAGAATTAAACATTTCAAACCCTTTTGGAGCCCCCAGCTAGAAGAACTGAAAAAGCAAAGGGATATAGCTAGAAATACAGCTGAACAAACAAAAAACATATTGGATACACAAATATGGCGGAAGAAATGTGCCTCACTAAAAAAAGAAATTAATACAGCTAAGAAGAATCACTTTAATAATTTCTTAGAAAAAATGAATTATAGGACAGATGGTAACAAAGCCCATCAGTTCATAAAAAATGTCAAGGACAGGAAAGAAAACAACAGCACACCTATCATACACAACAATAAAATATTAGTAAATGATGCAGTCATAGCCGAAACATTCAATAAATATTATGCTAATTCACATAAAGTAACAAGAAATAATAGAAAGGAACGTAAAGATTTAAGAAAGATTTGAAACAAGAAAGAGAACATGATCCTAACACTCAATGCAGTATCTTTTTTCAAAATTTTAATATGCAAGAACTGAACATTGCAATAAATAATCTAAAAAACAAAAAGTCTCCTGGACCAGATCACATACATGCAGAGTTCATAAAAAGCTTGGAAAAACAGCAAAACAACAACTACTAAAACTCACAATCTATCTTGGAACACCACTGTACCTGCTGAATGGTGAAAAGCAATAATTGTCCCACTCTTGAAGAAACATAAAACAGCCTCAGAAATAAAAAATTATAGACCAATAGCTCTTACTGGCATAATAGCAAAAGTGATGGAAAGAATGGTGTCAAACAGGTTAAATTGGTTTCTAGAATCAAAAATTTAATATCCCCATGTCAAGCTGGATTCAGAGAGTTCCACTCTACAAATGAACAAGTCTTACTTCTCAGTCAAGAAATCAAAGACTCCTTCAGTAGAAAAGAAGATAATGTATCAGTTTTTATTGATTTCCAAAGTGCATATGATTCTATATGCAGAACAAAACTACTAAAGAAAGTAAAAAAAATAGGGATACAAGGTTCAATGTTTTCATGGCTATGTCATTTCCTAACACAATGCTTTATTGCTACCGGATATGGAATAAATATATCTAAATACAAACAAGTACACCGTGGCTTACCACAAGGTGCAGTGCTCAGCACTACACTTTTTAATATATTTATTAATGATCTGCTACAACAAATACAAGAATCAGGTGTGAAGTGTGCACTATTTGCTGATGACTTAGTGATGTGGACTTCAAAACCAAAAAGCAAAAGTACAGAACTAGAAAAAAACCATGCAACAATCCTTAACCAACCTACAAAAGTGAACCATAGAAAATTTAATGACTGTTAATACAACAAAATCAAACTACCAAATCTTTTCACTAAGAAAAAAACCACTAAAAATAAAACTAAATTTTGAGAGTCAACAATTACCAGAAACAAAGGAAGCAAAGTATTTAGGAGTTACATTTGATACCAAACTTACATGGACCAAACAAATAGAAAATGTAATACAAAGAGCAGAAAGGCGCCTTTCACTGTTAAAATGTCTAACAGGAATGAAGTGGAGATGTTCCAGAGCAACTCTTAACACAACATACAATGTATATATAAAGCCATTATTTACTTACTGCAGTGAAGTTCTTGTAACAGCAAATACACAAAAAATTCAAATCTTTCAAAACCAAAGTCTGAGACTAATTACAGGTGCTATCAAAACCACACCAATACCAGCTATGGAAATACTAACCAACCAACACCCCATTGAACATGAAATAGAAAAAGCAGCTCTTACTCAACACGAAAAGTTGATCAGACTCCCATTCAATACATGGAACAAGAGACATTTTACACATACACTGAAGACTCAGGAGAGCTTTCTTTCCAAAATTCAAGACATCAAGAAGAATATATAACTTCCTAATTCAAAGGAAAACTTCATATCTAAAGTCAATCCGACACAAACAGTAGACATGACATATTATTTACACCTGACAGAAGAAGTTAAGAAAAGTGATACTCCAACTAGTGTTCTAAAATTATTGGCATTAGAGACAATTCATACTAGATTTCCGGAACATGAATGGCTCCATATTTATACTGATGGATCATTAATATCAAACCAAGATGGAGCAGGTGCTGGAGTCACATGTCACCTCTTTTCCTATTACAAATCTTTAAGTTATGGAACTACAAACTTTGATGGAGAAATTGAAGCAATTCGAATGGCCCTACAAAATCTTTTGTAGAGAATTTCACATTTTCAGCAAGCACATTTTACAGTAAGCTCTCTCAGATTCCAGGGCAGCAATTATGGCAATTGCTTTCAAGCTGTCACCAAAAAACCAAACAATTATTATAGGATGTTGGAAAATCCTCACCCATCAAAGACACCTAGTCTTCCAATGGATACCAGCTCACTGTGAACTGAGTGGTAATGAGAAAGCTGATTTTCTTGCAAAAAAAGGGTACCAGCAGTGTGCAGAAATCTATAGTTAATCTACCATTTTATGCAGCTAAAAGATTAGTCAACTCTGAATTCAAAGAATTATTGCAAAATATTACTATGAAAAATCAAAGAATAAAAGATGGGAACTACCAAACATCGAAACAGTAATTCCTAGGTATCCTCGAAAAACAGCAGTTGCAACCTTCAGGTTGATTACAGGGCATGATTGTCTGGCAAAACATTTAAACAGAATTGGGATATATACTTCACCACTCTGTCCTCTATGTGATCTGCAAGAAGAAAATTGGCCTGAGACCATCTTCAAATATGCCGGACCACTTCTAGTGCCCCATCCATCAGTGAAAAATATTGAAGAGCATGAGGATTAATGACTTCACTGTCAGAAATCCAGCATTAGCTAACAACAACAACATTTTTTCTACAGTAAGATTTGGTCTATCTCTTATGGTTTACCAGTTATACAAAAGTCATGCAGAGTAAACAGCACTACAAGGCTATAGCTAAGAAAATTCAAAATATGCATTTCATTTGTCATAAAAAATATCTCAAACATATGGCATTTTAATCAAAATTGTTAGAGCCATTTTTGACAAAATCAGAATTTTCCATGTAAAGGGTAGTTTAGAGTGGAGGTATTTTCTTCAAAATTTTCATGTCGCATCCTTAAAAAACGATGTTAAACTTAAATGTGAACTTTGGTTTTAAACCGACTTTTTGTTTTTGAGTTATGCTGCCCACAACCCCCCCCCCCCCCCCTGCACGCACACACCAATGCACACCTTTTCTAAAAATGCTTTTTTTGGATTTAGGGCACTTCGAAACATATTTCTGGTGAAATCTCGGCATCAAATTTTTGATATTATATGTAGTAGAGAGAGTAAAAGGAGTTGACTTCATTCTCCCTTCCAACTTTATACCTATGTTGTGCTATGTTTTGCTTAATGCCGCCCCTATCTGTGTAGGTATCAGTCTTCCTTGCAGCACTTCATGCCCATGAGTACTGCCAAGGTCACAAAATTGTGCTTGGGTTGACGTTGCTGCCCTAAAGAAAAGTCTGATGCAACATTCATATGTAAAATGTAATGTAAAATGTAAACCCCGCGCGACAGCCCACGAAGGGCCAAGGCCTACCGCCCAGCCGCTGCGTCCCCCACCTCTGCCCACTACAGGCGTCATTGGTGAGGTGCAGTACTGGAGGGTGGGACGTGGTCAGCGCCCCGAGCCCTCCCGGCCAGTTATGCGGTCTTCTCGACCTGGGGCCGCTACTTCTCCATCAAGTAGCTCCTCAATTGCTCCCCCCGGGACCTAACGAGGCTGAGTGCAACATTCATATGACTTTCTTTATTCACTATCTTTATATACCTTTGTCAATTAAGACATTTACAGAAATAGATACAGGAAAATGAAGAATTATTAAAATCTTTACAAGGTGGGTTGCTATGTAATTCAATATTCTTTGCTCCACATAGTGAGAAAGAAAAGAGCCTTAGTACCTCAACAAATTTTAAAATATCGGCAAATTCAAACAATAGGAATGCATATCTCAGAAATGTTAATGCCATAACGAAAGTTATGTAACAAAGTTATGTAAAGTAAGTTTCTACTTATCTTTTATGGTTTAACAATTTAATACACTTATGCAAAATTCATTTGAACTGAAGAGGACTTTACAGGCTATTCAAAAAAAAAAAAAATTCAAAGTATACATTTTCTTAGTCATACAAATACCTTAAACAATAGCATTTTAATCAAAATTGTTAGTGACTTTTGAGAAAATAAGAAAATGGTAGAAGAATAAACATGCTATAAGAATTGCTCTCTGAAAGCTTGGACTTTGCAAGTTAACATTTAATTCAAAGTTTATTTTTATGCTTGATTCATCGTGAATGGTTTTATCACAGTACATATAATATAGCTTTTAAGTTTACGTTATGCTTAACACTTAGCTATCACTGTACATGGGGCCTTAGAACTGTATATGTCTAGTTTGGCAAAATTTTACTTTCTCTATCATACACATAGTAGGTAGAGAAGATATTGATTCCACCCAAAACTTTGATATCAAGATTTCACTGGAAGTACAAGTTATGAAGCCCCCTGAATACAGAATATTTTACTACTAGTATGTTTTGTTGTGATGAACCTTGTAAAATATTTTACTCTGATGAATAAATAAAATATTTTTTAGAAAAATGTGTGTGTGTCCGTGAACAGCATACCTGAAAAACCAAAAGTCTGTTAAATAGTATCTAAGTTCAGCATCTTCCAAGGATGTAACACAAAGAGTTTCAAGAAAATCCCTCCAGCCCAGACTACCCTTTATATGAAACACTTTTAAAAAAAATTTTGATTTGATCAAAAATGGCTCTAATGATTTTGATTAAAATACCATTTCATGACAAATAAAATGAATATCATGAATTTTCTGGGTATGTCCTCCAAAGTTCTCTTCATTGTGAATGATTTTTGCATAACTGGTAAACCATAAGAGACAGGCAAAATCTTACTAGATAAAAAATGTAGACCTCATTAAAACACACAATTTATGTCAAATAAACTTTTTTGTAGAATGAACCATTTCAGACATATTCCTTGTGACATGTTTGAATTTTTCAATACTTATACTTTACTCAATTGGGAAGTTGTTATTCATTTTTTTTATCTCTTGGCCATGCAAACAGAATGAATTTCAAAGCCATCACATAGCGACCAGCTATGCTATTGAAAGATTTGACTACCGCTTAAAGCCTATTGTGTTGTCCTATTCCCCTTGTCCCTATAAGAAAATTAGATAATTCCTGGGATTGTTTATCTCTATAAAGTAGATAGAGGAATAAGTGCTTGAAAGAATACTCTATACAAGAGTAGAGAAAGTCATAGAAGTGCAACACATCAGATTTTTTTGACTATAATTAGCTACATGGAACCTGCATAGAATAATTTACAAACATTTACAGATTGTCAGTAATCCTGGATCTTATGCACAGATCTTTTATCTGTCATCTCATTATATAAATCATAAATGAGCCTAAGCTGATACTTACTGGTTCGCCATGGCTCACATCATGTACATGAGCATGTGCAACTCTGGCAATTTCCTCCCTATGAGGCTCAGCTGCTGCAAGCTCAGGAGCAACTGATGATATATCATCTACTTCTACCACATGTTCATCTTCCATTGTCTCAGGGTCAAACTTGTCCCTTCCACTTAGGTGCTTTCCCAATGTAGCTTCCACCCTATGCTTTTCTTCTCGTAGTTCTACACGCTCCTTCTTGCGTTGCTCCTTTCGCTGTTTCTCCAGTTCTCGCTGACGTTCCTTCTCTATAAATTTCAAATTTTCTTCAGTAACCTTAAGCATAACAAATCCTTACAATATGACTAGAATCAATTTAAAACACACTGGTGTTACAAGAAGTTACATGCTGTCATAAATGGTTTATAAAAATATGAATATAGGTACACTAAATACTGTTTGCTAAGGAGACACACTGGTAAAACTACAACTTTATTTAATTTGAAGGAGTATGCACCAAATAACATTATTTTCCACTTAAAATTAAATTAATGAATATAAATAAAGCTGTGGAAAGATTTTGCTGGGTAAACCAAGAAGTCTACCTAACAGTCTTTCATTCAAGGATTGGCTTCTAACAATATTAAGCAGCACTTCCACTCAAGGCAGATAAATTCATTTACATTATATTTAGCTTTAAATGGATCTGTTCAGTGAGACTCAA
This sequence comes from Tenodera sinensis, assembly GCA_030765045.1. NCBI lineage: Eukaryota > Metazoa > Arthropoda > Insecta > Mantodea > Mantidae > Tenodera > Tenodera sinensis. Next base: position 131,910,899 of record CM060962.1, read on the forward strand.
AACATACAATGTTATAAAGAGTCAAGTACAAAAAATGTATAGACATCTTTTTAACCTCATTAAAACACAATGACGACATATGAACATCTATTGTTTTGTAAGAATTTCTTTCCTCAACCCTCATACACACATTTCTCCCTGGTAAGAAACAATGTGTTATAATGTACAATAGCTACTGTAGGAGCACTTCAAAAAATAATTATTTACCAAAAAGTGCATAAATACTGTGACAGTTATATTTTTCTAGGTTTCTGATAAGTATAAATTTATAGTATATAAAAGAAATGCGCACAATGTGCAAATAAATCTGTTCTTGCAACATGAGCTTCCAGGAAATGTCTTGCACATATGCCAATAGCAAGTCACATGTCTAGACTTCCATAAATTATGTCCCGTTGTATATTTGCACGACATAATCTATTGAAGTCTACACATACAAGTACCTGTTTTAGCATATATGCAACTCATTTCCTGGAAACTCGTGTGGCAGGAACAGATTTTGTGATTCCTTGGGAATCATGCTCTACCAACGTACACATGGAGACAGCTTGCCTGGTGTGTGCTGACAAAGGTTTCACTCAGCTACCTTGTCAGTTAGTATCTCATATATAAAGCCCCTGAATGTTGACTTAGCATAGAGTCAATTCCATGTGCTAGGACAAATCTGTGACACACTGATCTTTAAACAACTTATGGATGTGTCGTCATCGACTGGCCCAAGAATGGGATGACTTTGGATGCCAGCAACCTCCATAAAAGTAAAACCAACATCCATCGTTTACTCACCACCCCTTCTCTCTTCTCACATTGTAATGTAGTTTAGAATTTTATTCATGTAGATTAAAACTTCTTTATACCAGAGTCATATGTCTGTCTCTGTTAGGTATACCTTCATCACATACCCAAACACCATTGGAAAATACCCCCCTGAACCACCACCATCCACTTCCCTTCCAGTCCATGGCATCTAGTCCCTTTGGTGAAGACACAAGTCACATTCACTTACGTCACATCTGGCACAGGCATCAGCTGATGTCACAATATTCTATCAAGAAGCCAAGCATTTGGTTTTAACAGTTACTTATGTTAGTATCCATATGGGGAAGGGTTGTAGATATGACTCTGCTTAATTTAGAAGTAAATTATCTTTATAAATAAGGATATGTACAAGTCCTGTGATTCACATTTTATTTTCATTGGTGGTTATACGGAGTGGTCCAAAAGTATCAGAGCTGGTTGGTCCTAACAATCATTTCCTTTAATACATATATTGATGCTGTTTAATCTACTTCAAACACCCTTCCATCAGAACTGCAGCCTATACAAACATACTGGCATACATCAATAAATAAATAAACTTCAGTGACATTAAATACAGGGTGGGAGTAAAATAATCTGTCACATTTTAACAGCAAATTTTTCTTATCATGTATAACAAGAAAGCTAATACCAAAAAGCTGAAAGTTTACCGTTTTCTAGAAAAAAATACTTTTATCCAAAAAATTTATCACCAGCTAGTTGAATTATTGTTGATTAAAAGGTTCATAATTTATGTCTCTATTCATAGAAAATTGAATAAATGATAACTTTTTCCTTTGGCATATTTCAACAGAATCAACCATTTTTGTGTAAATTAAGTTTTAAAAATCCACGCTTTGTTGCCTTGTTAATTATGTTAGAACTGGCAACATAGCATCAGGTGTGTTTACTCTCTTCCAATATTGGTGTAGAATGCACAGAATGTTTACTTAATCACATGCAATTGTTTTTCTGTCAAAGTCACAAAACGTGCAAAGCCTGTCTACAAGTATTGAATACTTTCTCTAAACGTTTATTTCAAGTTAATCCCAACATTATTGTATACTCATTATTGCTAATAAATGTTAGTGATTAAAAGTATGGCTATTTTTTGTTTCTAAAGCTACCACGTAAACAATGGTTGGTCCGTGACTGTGGAATTCAATAAGCATCAAATTTATTTACCTATGTTTCTTAAAATATTTTGGTATCTCTCACACATACTCATGCACACAAATATTAACGGAAACATTAGGGTTGCAAATTTCACTAACTCGAGTTTGCTGGTGCTCATAAGCTTCTTTAAAATCATGTTGGGGTAATTGTTAGTGGAAGTGCTTCTAAAAACTTCTGCATTATGTTATACGAATTCCTTTTTTTGGACTGGTAATTAGATGAATATTACAAATAGAAGCACTATTAACAGTGCAGTATTCTTCATGTTTGAGGTCATTTTGAGTCAATTTTTTACACTCACCTTCACTTAATTTATTTTAAAAACAGGAAACGTTTTCAAGACCGTTCGGTCCCATCATCAGCCGTTGGGTGACTGACCCTATCATCTTCTTCCCCCTCTCTGCTACTATTGTCCTGTTGCCATCTAGTGTTAGGGATGCAGAGCTTTACCATTTCATTTTAAAGCTGGGATTTCGAAGTTAATCGCTTTATTGTTGTTTTTGATTATGTAAATGTTTTTCCCAAATGTACAGTTCTATTGGTGAATTTAGAGATTTTAACGATTTTATATTGAGGCCAATATTGTGGTTTTCATTCCAAAGGTGGTGTGCCACAGCAGACTTTTCCGTTTGATTTAATTAATCATCAGAGGAACCAATAGTAGAAGCAGATTATTCAATCAAATTGTGCCATGATGCGACACTCTCTCACCTTTAAACACGATTATCTAGTTAATGGTGCATTTAATTTAAAAAATATATATATTGGAATTTTTTGTTAATTACAAGTTTTTATTTAACTTGCAATGTTTGTATGTTTGTTCGGGTCAAATTCTTGCAATTGAATTTTGAAGCAGTTACCCTCAAGCGAATGAGCTGAAATATTGCATACAAATTTAGTTTGGATGACAATGTATGGTCAGCTATATGATGTCATTTTAAATCCAAAATGCAGGTAAAGGTATTTTTTTATGCACTCCCATGATATGGGTATCAAATGAAAGAGTTTGCTGAGAATGGGAATGAAATAAATTAACAGTAAAAAATAATTTTTAAAAACAAGCTTTTATTTAAATGCTCTAAAAAGAAGAAAATGAACTTTAAATTTAATCAAATCCAATAATTTATTACGTTACACAATTTATATGATATAAAAGCTTGTCGTGAGATTTACCTGTGTAGATAAACAAGAACACAATATGTAACTTGATCTTGACATAAGTAATTCTAAGAAAAAAATATGTTTTTTATAAAATAGATAAATCTCGCGACAAGCTTTTCTATGACATAAATTGTTTCATGTAATAAATTGATGGATTTGATTTAATTTAAAGTTCATATTCTTCTTTTTAGAACATTTAAATAAAATGCTTGTTCTTAAAAAAATTATTTTTACTATTAATTTTTTACATCCATTCTCTCACCAACTTCAGTCCGATGGATTATTTCATTTCAACCTGAATGTCTTGCACAGTGTTGCCTACCAAAAGACATTGAATCTTGTTACAGGTCTAATAAAATTCCTCTACAAAAATACAAATATATTTTATAATAACAAATTATAGCACAGACCCTTCTCTAAAGGTGTCAGATGACCAAGATGATAGATTAATAGTAGGAGTGATGGCAATACTGTACTTGAGTAAAGCCTATTAAGGTGCTTAAGTAAAATATGATAAGCATAAATCAATGACTACTACTGTAAATCACTGAAGAGATATCCACCCCTGCTGTTTATAGTGTTCCCTTAAGATTCTACTGTCACTAGCACTTCTTGAAAACTTGTATATGGAGTTCCCAAATTTATTTATATGCTCACCAGCTATTGGATATAAAATACAGCAGTTGCCTTTGTTTTAAAATCAATTTTTACTTTTAAGAGGCCATTCAAGAGTTTGTGATTTTAGCTTGTCCCTTTTTTGAGGAGAACAGCTTAATGTCATCTATCATGTAAAACACTCTTCACTTATCAGAGTAATAATTGAGACTTTCTAGAACTTTATTTTAGATGTAATTATAACTTTTTTTAATTAAAATTGACAAAAGTTGCTACACTTTGCTACTTTTTCCTTTTCCACCACTATGTCTCCTGAAGATTCATATTCTGCTATGGTTGGCAACACTGGTCATTGTCACAGAAGTGAAACATTGAAGTTAAATCATGTAATTGCTAAAAAGAAGATGTTTGTGAAAACGTTTCTCTTTTATACAGGGTGGAAATGAAGTAATCCGCCAGACTGAAGGAGGTGAGAAAGTGGATGTACACTAACAAAAAATCCCAATAAACTTTTTTTAATTAAATGTGCCATTAGTTAGATAATCCATTTAAAGGTGAGAGTGTGTGGCAACGTGGCACAGCCTGTTAATCGGCTACTCACCTTCTACCGGCGTATCAATGAACTATTCTAATGCTCTATAGAAACTATTTAAGTAATGTTAGCCATTTATTGAATTCAGATGTTTTGTTGCACTTTGTCAGACCAGAAAATTATATGAAAAAGTAAGGTTATGGCTGACTGCCCCATATGAAAACATTATTTCAACCTTATGTTGTTGTTAGCTAATGCTGGATTTCTGACAATGAAGTCATTAATCCTCTTGCTCTCCAATATTGTTCACTGATGATATTGAAGAGAGCAATAGCAGTAATAGTAACCACTTTTTAGAGAGCACCATATTTTTATGTTTTGGCGGTCACATCGCTCTCTCACAACCCCCAGAATGTCTGGAGGACCACACCTGTCGTTGGTTTACGGGTCTCACTGACCTGACCGGGAGAGTTATCAAAATAAATTCACCGACCATATCCTCTGATTACCAATCAGAGGACGCATTACATGCCATGACAGGTCAGTATGTTAGGGGTTAAGATTTTATAGAGAAATTAGAGAAATGAAGAGGTTGGAAAAATAAAGACTCCCTAGCCCTCGGGAACCCTAATAGCATCAGGGTCGGAAGAGAACAAGAGATGACCAAGGTAAGGTCAGATAGAAAAGTTACAGTGAGGAGCAAAACACCAGTAAGTTTAAGTAATGTTCTGCTCAGCTTGGGTACCTTGTGGTCGCTATTCACATATCCCCTAGACATTGCCATCTTCTTGACATATATCATGTTAGATTCCGGGAAATCTGTGCAGACATTGTTCTCAGCTCTTGGAATGCCTTATGCAGGTAGATTGCCGCCCACCAATTGGCAATCTGGGTTGGAAAAGAAATCCTCGTCATAGTAATGTCCTTGAAATTTCAGAGTCGTGTTGCCGTCTGCTTCTTCAAGAAAATTTCCATAGGTAGTTCTTTTCCTTGGAGTTCAGTAAGTATTTGTTATCTTTGAAATTTGCTTTATTCCTACTCCAGCTCCACATTTGACACCTTTTCTTTTTAATAAAATCTTTTGTTATTATTTAGGTGTCTTAAATGTTGCCTTATACTATGAAGCTTATAAGATTATATTTCAATCTTATATTTCCACGTAATTACAAAGATTTTATTTGGTACGTTTAAACGTCTGAATATCTGGCCTACTCTATTTGAGAGGCTTATACCATGATGAGATAATGACTTTAATTGGAATTGGATTCTTGTTTTAAATGCTGCATAAAATTGTTTACTAACTTCTGACAGTGGTTGCAGTATTACATCCATTAGGAATCAGAAATATGATAGAAACATTAAAAAGGAAACTTTAAATGTGTTCTAGTCAGTCAGAAATACATAAATTCACTTGAAATAAAATGAATACACACTAAGTCCATGTCTACTTACTGCGCATGCATGCTGAGTAAAAGCGGTTGCCTTATTCACTTTATTTACTGAATGGCAGGGACCTATCATGATATTCATGTTCACAATAAATAGTAAGGTAGTTTGTTTCTAAAACTTACACATGTGGTGAGCACATGCAGTTTTCATATCGTCTGTAAGATGTATGAAACATTGGTGCGGTGGCTGACAGCTAATGGCTGGAGGTAAAGTTACCTGTATTGGATATTTATGCGGTGAATGCGCATTAAGCATTCCTAAGGTTATGTCACTTGCGGGAAATATCTCTTACATTATTAATATCGTTATTTTGTATTGAGCTTAACAATGTAATACTAATAATTGCTAAACCTTTAGAAAAGCATTATTCTTAATGTGAATTTATGCTCCACTGCAATATGTGTAAACAAAATTTATGTGTAATTTTTACAGGTTTGGTCTGGTAAGTATGCAGTTCTCTTTAATTTTTAATATACCCGATTTAAAACGGGACTAATGTGCTTAATGCAAGCACGTATTTACTTCTAAACAAAGGAATTTGTATAACATGATATAGAAGTTTTTGGAAGCACTTTCACTTCCAATAATTACTCCAACAAGTTTTAACAAGAATCTTATGAACACCAAAAAGTCGAGTTAATGAAATTTGCAACACAGAGTTTCCGACAAGATGCACACAAGTATGCGCAAAAGATATCAAAATATTTCAAGAAATGTAGGTAAACAAATTTGACACGTTTGCTCCCAATGAATTCTACAGTCACGGACTAAACATTATTTATGTGGTAGCCTTAGAAATAAAAATGGCCATACTTTTAATAACTAACATTTATTAGCAGTAACAAGTACGTAATATTGGGATTAATTTGAAATAAGAATTTAGAGCAAAAATTCAATATCTGTAGACAGGCTTCATATCTTTTGCAGCTTTGACAAAAAACAATTGCATGTAAATATTCTGTGCGATCTAAGTGGATATGCACAGAAAATAAACACAGCTGATGTGATATTGCCAGTTCTACCAGAATTAAGAAAGCAACAAATTGTGGGTTTTTTAAATTTAATTTACACAAAAACCGTTGAATCTATTGAAGTACATCAAAGGAAAAGGTTGTCATTTATTCAATTGTCTATGAAAATAGCTATAAATCAAGAACCTTTAATCAACAATAATTCAGCCAGGTAATGGTAATGATAAAGTTTTTTGATAAAAACATTTTTTTCTAGAAAACTATTAACTTTTCAGCTTTTTGGTATTGGACTTTCTTGCTATTCACAATAAGAGGAATTCGCTGCTGAAGTCTGACAGATTATTTCACTTCCAGCAATAAAATCTGCCTTCAACACAGCCTTTGTTAAGCAGAAATCTGTCTTGAATACAAGTATTTCATGGTCCCATGAACTTAGGGCTGAAAAACTTCCTAAATTTTCTTTATTAAACAGATATTGTATTATGTGGACAATGGAAATCAAAATATGCTGTTTAATGGAAAATTTCCTGTTCCAGAGTGCAGATTTAGAAAACACTTTTAAGTACACTGTGAAACTCTGCATTGTCTGCTCTACAGTACATAAAGTTTAAGTTGAAACATGACCATTTTGCTGCTACCTGGTCTCTCTAGATGCATGGGGGGGGGGGGGGGGGGGATCCTAATGATGATCAGAATGCTAAGAAACTGTCACAGTCATCCTTCACTTTATAGTTAGCAATTGACAGCAGATAAGCATGGCTGACCATCTTTTTATTGTTCTCTCTTTCCAATTCATGCTCTAATGGTTTGTCAAACAGCATGCAGCTGTTAGTAGTACACCTCTAAACTTACATTGGTGATAATTTAGCTAAGCAGTAGACATCATGGCTTCGAAAATGAGGGTTGTGCTAGATCAGGGGAAGACAACTTCGGGCTGTGTGACGTATTTAAACGAAGAGCCAGCTTGTATGTTCGTGTGACGTCAGGCGAGAGCAGTGTATTGCTATGCTGCCTAGATCAGTGGCATATGTGTTCAGTTCCCCATGTTTCACACTAGTTTGAGACCAGGCTTCAAGATGTAGAAACATTGTCAACTACGTTTCAGGTCTTTGCAACCCCGTATTCATTGGATGTTAACAATGTTTCTAGCAGGTAGCAAATTGAATTGATAAATTTACAGTGCAACGATTTACTGAAGGACAAATATAAACACGAGGAAGACTTGGCTGATTGTTATAAGAATGTTCCTCAAACCAGATTTCTGAGGTTGTATGCCCTTGTTGCACAGGTATTATGTATGTTTGGTTCCACGTATGTGTGCAAACAATTCTTTTCGGTTATGAACCGTTCTAAGTCAAAATCCCAAAGCATATTGTCAGATCACAATCTAACATGCTGTCTTCGGTTACAAATGTGCCGCACATTACACCCTAACATTGACAAACTAGTTAAAGAAAAGCGAAACGGCAAATGTCGGAAAATGTCCACCTAATTATTCTGTATAGCTCTCCTCTTGCTCAGGCAAAATAGTTATAATTTCTGTTCTATTTGCGTTATAACATGACTGTTCACATAAACTAGAATTTATATATATATGGCATAAAGCCGAAATGTAATTATTTATAATCTGTGACTATTCCGTAATTGAAACAGTCAGCATTAAAATTACGATGTCCCGTATGCCATTTCCTCTTACCCGCTGTGAGTCACACGTTCAACTGGCTTTCTCTGGGAGCATGTGTGCTGAGTGAGCTGACGTCACAGCAACGTTACCTGTCTTCCCCTGTGCTAGATCTTAACATGACCATAAAAGTGACTCATGCTAACGAATAAGAATAATTGAGTAAATTAGATCATGAAAGTGTTCATTGTAGGCACAATTGAAATTTGCAAGATTCTAAAGAAGAAAAGGCAATTTTGACTTACTGGGGAAGCTGTAATAATGGAAAACTAAAGAGTACTTAAGAAAACTGAAAACCAACATATTCTAACAATTATACAACGAAAATTACAAATAATGTAAATGCTCTAAAAATAAGGCAACCTAAACATTCCGTTACTGCTTGGGCCAATATCTTCACAAGATACTGCAACCACCAAATTGTTCATTATGCTCTGAACAAGCTGAAATGGACATAAAGTAGCTGACAAAATGTATAATACCTCAAAATCATCAAGATATCACTTCTAAATACTAGGAGGATAGAATGAGACTTTGTTGTTAGCACACACACATGCACAGTTGCAAAGAAATGTGCATGTTTTTATCTCAGTATGCCCATTTATGCATGTTCATGGTTTAATTTTGTCAATATAGGCCTCCCTTCATTAAACCGAAGCCTATCTTTGTAAATGTTTGAGAGTCCCATTCAATTCCAATGAAGACAGGTTTTACTACAGTATCTTTCACTAAAGTAAATACCCAACTTCAGTGAGACCTGCACGAAGGGTCACCTAATTCTCAGGTGTACATGCATAGGTGGTATGAGAATTAAATTAGTCATATACTTCTCTTGCTGTTCAGTGGACATGAGAGCCAAGGGCTCACCTAGCAGTTTTGAAAAGCAATATTTCAGCAATCCTCCTACATTAACTCGCAAACTCGATCTTCTTTCTTGGAAGTTTTAAAACAGTGTTGTAATAATCAATTTAAACCAAAAAGGTGAGTTGGTTAATAACACTACTGTATGCCCACGACAAGAAGGCTAGAGGGGAATGAAGGGCAGAGGGGGCTTGAACTGTGTATCTACTCCGGTAGCAGACCTGTTTACTAGGAAATGAGTGTATGAGAGTGCATATTTCTAGCTATAGGTGAGTTATGTGACAACATTGTGTATTTTAAACGAGCCTAGCATCCTTGTCATACACGGAAACTAGGCATAAACCCGTGAGGGAAGCACAAAATGATTACGCTACACATTCCTAAGACTTGTCTTCTTGTCTTGGGCATACAGTACACAACACTTACTTATAATTTACTGGAACATGTTTTGGAGGCTTGACTTTCCTCCATTATCAACCAGACATCGACTGGTTCTCCCTGATGTGGATGGCCATGTTTTCTCTGAGGTCTCCTCTGGTGGTGGTTCAAGAAACTTGCTGAAGATATCTTTTTCGGGGATGTTGAAATTGAATACTCTGTTTCTATTTTTCAAAATAGAGATTTGTTCCCATGTGGACAGCTCTTGTTTTTCCGTTACATGTTTGAGGAGCTTCGATTCTAGCTGTATGTTGTGGTTTTCTGTCCAAAATAAGAGGGGCAACTGCTGATTTTTCCAACTGTTTGTTTTTTACATATTTAGTGTTCCTTGGATCTTATTTCTAAATTTCTTTTGGCTTTTCCTATATACACTTTATTGCATCACTGCATTCAATTTGATATATGCCAGATTTTTTATTAGGTGAGATGGCATCTTTGATGTTTCAGTTCAGTAGATTTTTTATGGAGTAGTGGTTCACTGGTGCTAGCTGAATGTTCTGTTCTTTGAAACGAGCAGAAACAAAAAAGTTACTAAAAGAAACTACAACACTCACAGCAGCAGAAACAAACATGACATTAAAAAAATTCACATTCCATCCTTGGACCTTCGAAAAATTCAAAAACGTTTTCAAGGAACAGAACATTCAGCTAGCACCAGTGATCCACTACTCCATAAAAAATCTGGCATATACCAAATTGAATGTAGTGACTGTAATAAGGTGTATATAGGAAAAGTCAAAAGAAATTTAGAAATAAGATCCAAGGAACACTAGAAACATAAAACACAAACAGTTGGAAAAATCAGCAGTTGCCTCTCACTTTTGGACAGGAAACTACAACATAAAGCCAGAATCGAAGCTCCTCAAACATGTAACGGGAAAACAAGAGCTGTCCACATGGGAACAAATCTTGATTTTGAAAAATAGGAACAGAGTATTCAATTCCGACATCCCCGAGAAAGATATTTTCAGCAAGTTCCTTGAACCACCACCATAGGAGACCTCAGAGAAAACATGGCCATCCACACCAGAGAGAACCAGTTGATGTCTGGTTGATAATGGAGGAAAGTCAAGCCTCAGAAACATGTTCCAGTAAATTATAAGTAAGTGTTGTGTAGTGTTATTAATCGACTCACATTTTTCGTTTAAATTGCAAATTTAACTTGAGTGCATTAAGGAAATTGAAGCACCTGCAGAAAATATGTTCTTATTGTGTTTCCATTAAGTTGTGGACTAGGACTAAAAATGATTCCAGCGTTGGGTGCTAGGCTTACAGACATACACTTAATCAGTGAGACAGAGTTCGTGTGTTCACTATAGCAGAGCGGGCTAAGGCATGTTCTTTTAAATCAACAGTGGTGGGCCTGCATTAGCTCCCGTTTAACATTCCTACTTTATTTTCCTTTTTCTGTTTTCTTTCTTGATGGAAACATCATTATTTATATAACCCATACAAAATATACAATTATACAAACTAATGGGATCTATTTCTGATAACACTCTTCCTTTAGCTATTTTTATTACACATAACGTAACTTTTCCCACCGTCTTATGACTCCTGCAATTTTACAACTGAATGCCTTATAAGATATTAATTGAAATTGCTGTTGATAAAGTGGGGATCACGGTTGCCTCTATTGTCAATTATCCCTCCCGAAATTAATAATATTTCCCTTTAAATATTCACATTCAAAGACAACTCTATAAATTTCATAGACTATTACCATGGTCAGATATATAAGCGTGTAATACTGTAAAATATGGTTTTAATGCTACAAGATCTGGATACCAGAGAATAATGTAATTCATGATATATTACACAGAACAGAATGCAGCTGTAGATTACTTGAGCATGAAGCAACCTTTGCACCTAACAACGTTGCCATGTGGTTTATTTCCAAACACTACACAATGTTGCCATGTCCCATTAACTCAATTTCTAGTAATGTGCCTTCATCCGATTCTCCATTCCTGATAAAAAGCTTTAAAAAATTAAACATGTTTGTTAATTTTGTATTTCAGAAAATAAACATGCGAAAGGCAAGGATCAAACCCCCAGCAGCTAGCAGTTCTGAATTCAATGGTCAGCGACGCAGCACTTGCTGCTATTTTTCACTTGGGCATTCGCCCTCTATTCATACAATATTAAGCTTGTTGTCATTAACTTGGTAGCTAGTTTCAATGCAAGATGGAACGTTTGTAGCACTTTTAGAAATAGTTTAAAAATACTGTTTTTCTCTAGATATCTGTTTACATTTATTTAGAGGAATAAAAAAAAGCTAATATTTCTTAACAAGCATGGGTATAGCAGTATTTGGTGTGGAGTTTAAGTTTCTTTAATTGTTTTCATTAACGACAGACAAATAAAGATAAAATGATATAATAGTAATTGCACTTCCAGTTGATTGAAGAATCATTAAGAAAATTTAATTATAATAATCATTTAGAGTGTGATGATTTAAAAGCCTTAACTGAAAATATGAAACAATAAACATTTTCTGTGTGTAAATGGAATCAAAGCGATTAGGTGCTCCTTGTTTAAGGACATTAAAGAATTAAACTTTGTGTGGTGATAATTGCTTTGTTCGCACAGAAGACCAAAAAAAAAATGAGACACTTACATTAAACCACCTTTAAGTGCCAGAAATATTAAATAAAATAAATGTTTCAAAAGTGATGATTTTTAAAAGTGTTCTTGAAGATAGGCAATGTCCTAAAGACATTCTTGTTTTTCAAGAAAAGCATATATTCTGGGTAGGTAATAAATACAAATTAATTATTGATATTAGGGAATTCATTATCATTAATTGTCATTAATAAAAATAAACTAAGCGAACTTAAACTCTACACTGAACGCTGCCATACCCGTGCTTGTTATTGAAGTATTCTCTTTTCTTATTTCTTTAAATAAATGTGAATTAATATCTACAACAAAGGCAACATTTTAAAACCATTTCACAACTGTTGGCTGTCGGGGGTTTGATCCTTGCCTTTCGCATGTTTATTTTCTGAAATACAAAATTAACAAACGTGTTTAATTCTCTACAGCTTTTTATCAAAAATGGAGAATTGGATGAAGGCTCACAGCTAGAAATTGACTTAATGGAGACATGGCAACACTGCAAAGCTTCACCCCCTGTTTGCAGCACTTGCAACGTGATCGTTACCGTCAAGCACATCATAGAAGAATGCAAAAAATGCCAACAGCGAATAGAAGCCAATGTTCCCAATAAAATAACAGAAGCACTTGGAAATCATGTATATAGCAAAACAATGTTGTACTTTTGTAACGTTACGGAACTCTGTAAACACATTTGATACAAACTCTAACACACTGTAATTACTGTAAAACTGTCGCGATATGACAGGTAAGTTAAAGCGACATTAAATAAATAGAAATAAAAAAAAAAAAAACATTGCGTAGTGCTTGGAAATAAACCACATGGCAACATCGCTAGGTGCAAAGGTTGCTTCATGCTCAAGTAATCCACAACTGTATTCTGTTCTGTTTAATATATCATGAATTGCACTATTGTCTAGTATCCAGATCTTGTAACAATGCATTTATGACCATGAAAACCTTATTTTACAGTATTACACACACACACACACATATATACGTATATGTACATATATATCTGAATATGGTAATAGTCTACAAAATTTATAGAGATGCCTTTGAATGTGAATATTTAAAGGGAAATATTATTAATTTCAGGAGGGATAATGCATGTATCATTTCATTAGTTGTATTACATGCTTTAAAGATCTCAACTTGACCTATTAATATTTAATTGGTAGACCTACATTGTGAATACAGTTTTTGTAATTATAACAAATGTTTAACATCTAGTATTTTTAGTGAAACATCAAAAACTGCCAGAAATAGCTCATTTTTGGAAAGAATGGAGACAAAAGCAACATTCTTAAACACAAGATACTTGAACTAAAAGGAGATGCCCTTTTAACACTGCTCAAAGGGTGAATGAAATGAAATACAACTAAAAATCCACAAATAACACAAAGTAATTAGAGACTCACACTTCACTATAATAAATTGAGTTGCACTCAATATTTTTCACAACGATCGTTTTGACACAATACGTGTCATCATCAGGCGAACTCACCGTATGCAATAGCTACGGAAAACCGTTACAAGCTTGTGATGACGTCATTCCTCCCCTTCTCTCAATACGAATTTTGTAACATCAGCTTTTACTGTACTGTACTTTTACTGATGTTACAAAATTCGTATTGAGAGAAGGGGAGGAATGACGTCATCACAGGATGTCATGGCGGGTGACATATACGTGATATCACTGTGACGTCATCAGGAAATTGTAACGGTTTTCCGTAGCTATTGCATAAGGTGAGTTCGCCTGATGATGACGTGTATTGTGTTGAAACAACTGTTGTGAAAAATATTGAGTGCAACTCAATTTATTATAGTGAAGTGTGAGTCTCTAATTACTTTGTTATTTGTGGATCAATTACTTCACTGTTAATAGCTTCAGGTGTGTATATTTAAACAACTAAAAATGTCTATAATACACCACAGGCTTCAGCTTAAAGTAATTACTTATTGTTACATAATTGTAGAGTCCTTGATAAACATTCTTCTATCACTATGTATAATAAATACCTTCTTGCTTGGCTGCCACATCTGCTCTGTATTTATCAAGGATAGCTGCTTCAGCATCTCGAGTCATTGCAAGTAGTGAACCTGGAGTTTCATCCTTGCTGCGCAGTGCTTGAATGTAATCCTCCATCAGCTGTCCAATCTTAGTTCTAAGATCTGGGAATCTTGAAATAGAACACATTTACATTACTTCATTTGTTTCTTTAAGTAAATAACCACTGCCTACAGATCAATAAGCTTAAGGTTTTGCATTAAATGTAGATTGCCCCATGATTACACAGTAAAAATACATAGAATTATATCACGGAATTCAGCCTATGTATTATTGAACTGAGAGTTTGCATGCACTCCAAAAGTAATAGGAGACATATCCAAAAAAGACTAGAAACTCTGAAACAGAATCAATTATTCAAAGGCATATACAGAGGAGACAGGACCCTCATGTTGCCCCCTCCTCTCCCAAACATGAAAAGTAGTCTTTTTATTTTCTGTAATTTGTGCTTATAGGTTTAGTGTACCACATTGTACCATCAGGTAAATAAAAATACTTATATGCACTATAACAGTGGTAAATATGGGGAGATTACAGGGAATTTAATGCATTCTTTTGGAAAATTATCTCTCCATAGGTTGGTTGATAACTGATTAAACAGCTCGCTATGCTCATTTTACTATCAGCACATGTTTAGTCATAGATAGATGATACTAAATGGTACAGAGTACCTCTTTTAGTTGTAATGAAGCAAGTAATTCTTCCTTACTCTAATCTGACTTGGTATGAGCCCGGAGTCCTTGGTGGCGAGTTTTGTTTACCCTCCACTGGTCGCTAGTGGCCTGAGAGAACCCTAGGTTTATTTAAACATTATAGTTTGTGAACAAACGCACCTATGTAATTGCCTGTCTAGGACATCTAACGTTACATTATACTCTACTCCATTGTTTGCTGCAGCAACCATCTTATATGTTTATTTCTTTAGCTGCAAGAATGATTAATCAGCAGTTACATATTGCACAGGTCAACCAGACCCTGGGCACCTAATCTTGTTACATATTGTTTACATTTTTTCCTCATTAGTAGTGCAATATTGCTTTACCATTGCAAGTAGTATGCCACTATTTCCAGGGGCGAAGCCTCAGGGGAGACAGGGTAGACAGCATCTACCCTAGAAACTCTGGGAAAGAAAGTTTATTTAACTTTTGCATAAAGCAGGTATTTGTGTTTACTGCTTTCGTCTCTATTCCAGCATTTGCGCGACTCTACTACGGAGTTGCAGTACCGCATCGCCTGTCGTAGATGCTCACCGATCTGTATATTTTGAGCATGGGGGAAACATGCGCACCAATTTGTAAACTACAATGTTTCCGTATAGCCAGATTTCTCTGCCTAGTAGACGGTTGGCCCTCCGTCTCCATTGGCTGTGATTGGCTGTTGTGGTAATGGAATGTTTTGGAGCCAAGAAACAAGCACTCTTATTCTAAAGTAAGAACAAATTAGAAACTAAAAACTTCACTTATCCTAGTAATGTTGCAAGTTATTTTTTCTTGCAACATTACTAAGATAAGTGAAGTTTTTAGTTTCTAATTTGTTCTTACTTTAGAATCTTGTTGCTTCACTGTTAATAGCTTCAATTTCCTTAATTAAGCGCTCTTATTGGTTACCTTTCAAGCTCATTTATAGGGATTAATTTGAATTGAATTGAGATATATGAAGAGAAATTTCGAATTAACAGTACACCACTGTGTAAATAGTAATTATTTAAAAGCTCTAAATAGTATAATAATCTGTTAATATGATGTCTAAAAGGAAACACGTGTTTTGGCACCAGCTTAGGCAACAAGTGCTAAGAAGGGAAATTTCCTCCTATGAGAAAGGTTATTCTGTTCTGTGCTTTTGTGGCATTTAGTGATCAGTACCAGTAAAAATCCGGAGTGACTATTAAAAGTGTGCTGCGAAATTATACAGTGTGTGTGTATGTGTGTTGTGCCTCCCAGGACAATGTCTTACCGTCTAAACGTTACTTAAACCCGGGACATAAAGTACTTACAATTGTAAGTCGCCCTTGGGATATTTATCTCTGATGTGAGATTCCCTTGTGGTCTAACTTGTGGGAAAAGTACGAATCAGCTGTGGAATTTAATGTTGTACTGGCAAGTTGGCCATGGTAGCTTAGTGGTTAAAGCAGCCGCTCGATAAGCGGAAGATCCGTGGTTCAGATCCTGGCTATGGTATTGAATTTTTCAGTTCCTGATTCCACCTCTTAAACATTGCCCACACACGGCTTACGTGTTTAACAACACCAGCAGTAAGCTTGTTGGCATAAATAAATAATTAATGTCTTGTGAATTTATGCCTAACAGTCCTGACTTCGATGCAGTTCAATATTTACTTAAAAACGGCATGTTGTCACTCACGTTAGAGCAAAAGGTAAGGGCAAATGATTTGAAGAAACTACCTGAATTAACTTTATCGCAGCAGGACGGTAAATTTGTATGTAAATTCCAAAACAGCTGGCATGACAAATACCAGTGGTTATGTGTAACTGGCGAAGGAAAAGGTCAAAAGCTTTTATGTTATTTTTGCTTGATGTTTGGCGGAAAGGGTGAAGATTCTTGGCACAAAACTGGTGTAAATACAGTGAAAAATTTTGAAAAGAAGGCCAAGAAGCACACGGAATCTCAGAGCCATATTAACTCTGAAGAAAAATTTCATATGCTAGGGTGATGCCGCATAGATCATGCTATTTCGGAGGGACATAGGTTGCAAGGCATTAGGCACAATGAAACGGAGTCAAAAAACAGGCAAATTGCAGGGCGATTAGTGGATGTTGTTTGCCATTTAGGGATCCAGGAATTGCCATTTAGGGGTCATCGAGAAAGCCAAGATTCTTTTAGTAAAGGAAATTACTTGGCCATTCTGGATTAATTGGCTTCGGAAGAGTCTTTCATGAGAGATCATTTACAATTGGAAACTGTTTTTAAGGGCATTTCTAGTAACATACAAAATGATTTAATTCAGGCTGTGATTCTTGCTGTTCAGGAACATGTTCGAAAAGAAATACAGTCTGCTGAATTCGTTGCCGTTCAAGCTGATGAAACTACAGATGTTTCGATTAAAGCCCAACTAAGTATAATCGTTAGATATTGCATGAATGGAAAAGCCTTTGAGTGGTTCCTAGGTTTTTACGATGTGTCTTCTGACAAAACTGCTAAGGGTTTAGCTACTGCGATCATTCCAACGCTGAGGGAATGGAACATTTGTGAAAACAAACTGATTTGTCAAACATATGACGGAGCCACTGTAATGTCAGGCCATAAAGGCGGTGTTCAGGCAATTGTAAGGCAGGCCTATCTTCTTGCAATATTCGTACACTGTTATGCCCACCAACTCAGTCTTGTTCTTCTTCATGCTACTAAAACTATAAAAGAGGTGAAAATGTTCATTTGTAATTTAACCGTGTTTCATTCATTCTTCTTTCGTTCCTCACATCGTGCAGAACTCCTGAGAGAGCAAGGTTTTCAACTTCCTCACCCTTCTACTACCCAATGGAATTATCATTCTAAGGTAGTCATTACAGTGAAAAAGTATCTTTCCGAATTAAAAAGGGCTGTTCAACATATCAATTCTGACAACTGGGACCCAGAATCAACACACGTCGCCATTGGAATAGATAATATGCTGAACAGCTATAGATTTTTGTTCGTTCTATGCCTTTTTTCCAGAATCTTTGTTTATACTGACTTTTTATTTAATATTCTTCAAGCTAAAACTACTTCTGATGTCGCTTTATGCATAAAAGAGGTGAAGGTTGCTACAGAGAATATCAGGTCCCTCCGATGTGACAGAGTAATTACGGAAATTGAAGAGGAATCTGCTGTTTTGTGTTGCAAATCCTAACCAGGCTCAAAGACGTGTTGCTTATGAGATTCTTGACACAGTGTTGGTTCAGTTGGAAACACATTTCGGAAATTTTGAAGACCTTGCTTTAGTTGAACTTGTTGATGGAACTAAATTTAACAACTATAATTCCGAGTTCCCGCAACGAAATTTGAATCAGCTTATTGAACTATATCCGAAGCTCCTTCATGAGGATCAACTTAGGAGCAAACTAGTTAATATTTATTCAGATCCTGACAAACCCCACCTACTGCTGGCATATATTCCTAACAATGAACTTCAGAGCATGTATACAGAAACAACACAGTTGCTGAAGTTGATGCTGACGATTTCTGTTACATCTGAATCAAGTGAACGTGTTATGAGTGCATTGAAACCATGAGTGTCGGCAGACTTTTTTCCAGGGGGGCACATGTTGGAAGTTTGCAATCAGATAATATTAAATCATTATTTTATTGTGAAAATTTATAATATTTGTTGTAGATAACTGTATTAATTTGTGTTAAATAAAAATTGTTCTTTACATCAAAATTAAAATAACAGTTTAATAGTCAGTAATTGGCTGCACATTAAGTTCACCAACTTCCAAGGGGGAGGGGGCCATGGCCCCCCTTCATGAAGCCCATAATTTGAAACGCATCAAGACAAATTTAAGAAATTCCATGACAAATCACAGACTCTCGAACTTCAGAACACTGGCAATAGAAAAGGAACTGCTTTGGCACCTTAGTACAACACCTGACTTCAAGACCAGGATGATAGATGTATTTGCTGAAATGAAAGACAGGCAGATTGAGCTGATTTACAAGAATGTGGTTTATGGTGAGTTGGAAAAAATAACTATTTATAATTGATATGTTTTGAAGAACACCTAGTTCATTTTTACATTTAGTAAATTGTATATTCAACAATATGTGATCAAATAATTTATGTCGGCATTTTATTCTTCTGTCACATTTGGTAACCGCACCTTACATTTGTAATTAAATTATAACATTAGAACTTTCAAGATATCTACATATTTCCTATTGAAGTATATTAAATGAATAAAGTTAGAAAACTTGTATTACCTTAGAAACGAGCTGCTGTATGAAATATGGGTTAATCATTTTATAATGTCATTAATATTTGAACTCTAAAGGCAAATAATACGTGTTTAATACAAATAAAAGTAGGTATTTAAAGGGTAGAATCAGGAATGAAAAATTCAATGCCATAGCCAGCATTTGAACCAAGGATCTTCCACTTATCAAGCAGCTGCTCTAACCACTTAGCTACCATGACCAACTTACCAGTACTAATTTATAAATTCGATATGCGGAAGATCCGTGGTTCAAATCCTGGCTATGGCATTGAATTTTTCAGTCCTGGTTCCACCTCTTAAACATTGCCCACACACAGGTTATGTGTTTAAAAACACCAGCATTAAGTTTGTTGGCATAAATAAAATAAGAGAATTAGGTATTATTGAGATAAGAAGCATTTATTATGCAACATGAATTACAAGACGTTTCATTCTCATTTGAACGTGTTTGTAAATTGCTGAATGGCTGTATACAGCTGTTAACCATGCCAAGAGACAAACATTTTCCTTTCTTTAGATGACCATTCTACCTGCACATAAGCGTTGTACCATTGTGTATGCACAACCTTACAACCCCTCTGACTGTCTCTCTCTTGTAGTGTTTAACGCCCGCTTTTACTACTACGGCACCGCAGGCGGTGACACTGATGATACATGAAGATGGAGCACCGGTGGAATGAGATGGCGGGGGAAACCGGAGTACCCGGAGAAAACCCGCCCTGACGCCGCTTCGTCCACCACGAATACCACATGCGGGTCCCTGGGATCGAACCCGGGCCGCCTAGGTGGTAGGCGAGCGCGCTAACCGCTCGGCCACGGCGCCGCCCCCCTCTGACTGCAAAGGCATCTCATGAGGTCATGTCATTGACCTTCATGTGGCGTTGCCAACTTAAGTTAGGGGTGAGTAGTCACATTATTGGAAAGAAGAAGCTAGTTTATCCCAAAGCGAGTTGACGGTGAAGGGTGAGGCCAAGATGACTCTGTCTACTCTTTTGCTTACTTCACGCTTCGCCACTGACTATTTCTCACAAACAGGAGTATGATCTACAAAATTCAAAGGATTTGGAAGAAGTGCATCAATTACCTTGTGATGATGCCTTATTCGTTTATCAAAACTTGTATGAATCAAATGTTTCCCATTCTAAAAATAAACTGAAAACAAGATCTTTAGATTCAGAAACTGATCATAAAGAAGAGGGCAAAGGCACACTATGTGATAATAACATGTATTTTATAGTAACACAATATGCTTATCAAAGTTATGGTTATTATTGTTATTAGTATTAGTATCAGTATGAGTATATCAGTACCAGTATCATCATCGTCGTCGCCGCCACCGCCACCACCACCACCATCACCACCACCACCACCGTCGCCGCCACCGCCACCACCACAACCACAACTACAAATTGTATACCTGAACATCATAATTTATTATCTTTCCATGTAGTGTAGTGCAAATTTTAATGTATGTATACTGTATTCATAATGTTTTATTTTTGTTTGATCTATCTAGAAAGATAATGCTAATAAAAACCATGTATATTTAAGCTAAATGAAGCTTAACCGCTTGAGTGATAGCCATTTAAATGCTGCACAGCCGGTAATGGATACCCAATACACAATTCAAGGCATTTAAATTGTAAAATGTAGGTAAATATGCTTTGTACATAAGCATTCGCATCTTTGGTATTTATTAGGTTATTTTAATGAAACAAAATCTGGCTTAAAGCTCATTAAAGGCACTATACATCTATCATAGAAACAAAGAAAGACTGTATTAACAAAAATGCTTAAATATCACTAATTTTTTCTCGGTAGCAAAGGTCATTCTGTAGGTTGAATGCACCTAATTTGTGAGTCAGGCTTGTGTTATGTGCGTACAAATGTATATACACATAGCTAGCTAAGCACAATGTTTTTGGCTTCAAGGTTTTATCATTCTGTTTATTGCTACAATGCAATAATAGCTACATGTGTGTGTGTGTTAAACACCCAAGCTGCAAAGAAATCAAACCTCTCTGCCAGCGTTTCTATTTACACCTTAGAATAAATACACAGCGGAGATTTATGGTAGATCCGTGTAGCTACGGGGTTCACAGTTTTTTGTTTTAGCTATCAGAAAAGCACATTTGAAAATGTTATATCTCAGTTCTAACCATGGCTTCGACTAGTAATGTAGCTAACACATTAGCTCGTGTAGGCAGTGTAGGGGCTTCAGAAATTACTTCACATAATGTGGAGGACGTCTTGCTATATGACTGACTTTGATATTGATGGTAAGTTTTCAGATTTTGAGGGGGGTGTCGAGGGTATTGGTAGCAGTGAGGAAGAAAATTACTCTCTGCCTTCAAGTGTTCATGAAGAAGCAACGTTGTGGGGTAGTCAAAATGAGTCTGAAACAATTAGACATATCTTCACGAGCACAGCCTCTGGTATACAACCCCAGGCTCCGCTAACATCTGACAGCCAACCAATTGACATTTTCACAAAATTTTTTACTGCTGACTTAGTGTCTCTCATTGTTACAGAAACAAATGCATATGCGAGTAAGGTGAAGGAAGATCTGACTTCTAAAGGTAATTTAGGGCCTAAGAGTAGAATTCAGAAGTGCATAAAAGTAACACTGAATGAGATTTACAGGTTAATTGGTCTGATTACGCTCATGGGTGTTATTCATAAACTAACTTTAGACATATACTGGTCTACAGATGTCATGCTAGCTACTCCATTTTTGGGGAAATGCATGTCAAATAACAGATTTACTTCCATTTTGCGGTTCCTTCATTTCACTGGCACAGAAAACATAAATGATAAACTACACAAAATTAGGTCGGTTTTGAAATAATTATTTCAAAATTCAAAGAAAATTATGTGCCTGGTGATAAGGTCACTGTTGACGAAAGCATGATGCTTTGGAAGGGCCGCTTAGGTTGGAAGCAATACATCAAAACAAAGAGGGGCAGATTTGCCATAAAGAGTTTTGATCTTTGTGAAAGTAAAACAGGATATCTTTACAACAACTGCATTTACACTGGTCAAGGAACTGATAATACTGGAGACAAAGATTTAGGGTTATCTGGCTCCATAGTAATGTACCTGATGGAACCTATACTTGACCAGGGCAGGACTGTACATTTAGAAAATTGGTACAGCTCCCCTAAATTATACAGGGCCTTATACAAAAGGAAAACAAATGCAATTGGAACAGTACATTCAAATCGTATTGGTTTGCCGAAGAATGTGAATACAAAGACTCTAAGGAGAGGAGAAACACAGATGCATCAGCTACCACCCTTGACCTACATTACTTGGCAAGATAGGAGGGTGGTTATGGCATTGTCCAATTGCAGCCCTAAGATTTTGATGATTGACACTGGAAAAATAGATGCCCACACCAAAATGTCAAGCCTGATGTTATCCAGGAATACAATATGCATATGGGTGGTGTGGATCTAGTAGATCAGGTATTGTAATCATATCCCTCTTTATGAAAAAAAGTTAAATGGTATAAAAAGGTATTTTTGCACCAGCTGGATATCACCATATATAATTGTTTAGTAATTTGGAGAACTCTAAAGCCACGCAAGACGATGACCTGCCTGGACTTCTGCATATCAATAGCTTGTAGCCTAATTGAGCACTAGAACATTTGGAGACCTCTTCATACAGGGGGTAAGAAATCTACAACCCCTGCAGCCATCAGACTTGAAGGAAAACCCTTTCCTAAAACGATACCACTGACAGCAAAAAAGTCGTGTCCATTTCGAAGATGTCTGGTGTGCCGCAAAAAAGGAGTTTGTAAAGAAACTAACATGATATGCTGCAAATGTGGAGATGTGTCTATCCATGTTTTGAGATGTATGTCAGATGACGTCTCCTGCATTTGAAAACTGATGTCATATGATGTTCATATCCGCAAAGAGGTTAATATGAGAATGAAGGAAAAATGAAATTTAAAAAAAATAAATATAGGCATATAAGCACAAAAATATAGTGTGGGCCTACTAGGACCCACATGACCAATGGTGTTCTACCAGGGCGTGCACCTAATGGAGGGTTAAATAGTTGGTTGTTCAACACACTGACCCTTCAATCCCTTATTTACTCAATATATCCTGTTTAGTGATCCAAAGGGCGGGTATCCCCTTCACATGAATAAATTTCCAGAAGTGACTAAGGAATGACGGTATGACTGAATTTATATGTTTCAGTTATTTCAGTTTCAGCACCCCTTAGATTCAATATACATGTGCACTTGTGCAACCACCACTATTGTGCAGCCTAACAAGGGTTGCCAGATTAGGTGATATCTTTTGCTTTTGGACTGCTTAAAAACAGGATTTTTGAGACCTATTTATTTGGACAACATTGTCAATTTGCTGATGCTATGCTAACCAACACCCCAAAATGCTGGATAATGTAAATGTAAATTCAAAAGTTATACTACCAATGTTCAACTTTTTAAAATGCACACATCCTGTTCCATGTTTATGTATGGGGGGACCAGAAGTCAATTATCACCTACCTCTCAAACTTTGCCCACACACGGCTTGTGTGTTTAAAAACACCAACAGTAAGTTTGTTGGCATAAATAAATAAATAATAATTACCATCTGAAGGTTATTTAATCCTGGGATATAAAGTACTTACAATAGTAAGTCACCATTGGGGTAATTTGTCTCTGATGTGAGATTGCCTTTGTGGTTCACCAGGAGAAATACGAACTGGTTTGAGAATTTAATGCCATGCTGGCAGTTTGTCACAATAGCTCAGTGGTAGAGCATCCACCCGGTAAGTGGAAGGTCTGTGGTTCAAATCCCAGTTGTGGCATTGAATTTTTAAGTTCCAGTTCTACCTACCTCTCTATACTAATAGTTTTACAAAATGCTTCTGAAAACTCTTTAACCATATCCAAATGACATTTATGAATATCTACGCTAAAATAAGATTTTTCCACAAAACAGAACGAAATTTACTACTCTTTACAGTTTAATTTTACATTCTGTACATATTTGACATACAGTAGACCTGCAGTTATCCGAGCCCCAATTAACCGAGTTCCGGGTTACCCGAGGTCCCATTTTACGAAGTGTGCCATGCAAAGTTATTAAATATCACACAAAACCAAGAAACTTTGCCCATAGAACATGACGACCTTAGCCTTGCACAGCTCGCTCAAAGATTGGCAGATGAAACAATCACTGAAAACTATAGCTCAGTGGATCAATGCAGACAAATTGGAAGTGGCTGATGAGATGGTAGTAGAGACAGTGAATCTAGAGGCTGAAGAAAATGAAAGTGAAAATGAAGACATTGAAATGAAGAATGAGAAAATGAACCACAATGAAGGATGTGAAGCAATAGAAGAGCCCATCAAGGACCTTGAACAATAGATCTTCTACATAATGATGATTGCATGAAACAGTGGCAAAGAAGCGAGCGAGTTCTGCTAAATAGAACATACTCATGGGCTTCTTGAAAAAATAACCTTTTTTTTAAACTGACGGACGGACTAACGGACGGACGGACTGACGCACGGACTGACGGACTGGCTGACTGACGGACTGACCGACTGACTGACGGACGGACTGACTGACGGACTGACTGACGGACGGACTGACTGACGGACGGGTGGACTGACTGACTGCAATGTAATGGAATGTAACGGAACGTAACGTAAGGTACTGTAAGGTAATGTAAGGTAATGTAATATAACGTAATGTAATGTAAGGTAATGTAACGTAATGTAATGTAATGTAATGTAACGTAATGTAAGGTAATGTAAGGTAATGTAATGTAATGTAATGTAAGGTAATGTAACGTAATGTAAGGTAATGTAACGTAATGTAATGTAATGTAATGTGTGTTATTTTATTGTTATTTGTATATACATCACTTTTTCATTTGACAATATGGTAGATGCCTGTTTTTCACATCTTTGATCACGTTTTCATTAATTTCACTAGTTTATTACATGTTTCCCTCTTGATTTTTGACAACAGTCCATGTTATCTGAGTTTTCAATTATCTCAGGTACTATCAGTCCTCCTTACATCAGATGATCGAGGCTCTATTGTACTTACTTAAATGCCAAGATTCTTAAAAATTGGCCAGGTGTGCCCATTCTCTTCTGGAAGGGAAGAGCAATCTTTTACATGAAAATACACTGAATACTGAAATGACAAAAAGGTAATTGCCACTTATTAATGCTTTCCTGCAAAGGATGGGCAAATCTGAAGCCAGCCTGCCCCTGGAAGTCCAGCTTACAACCCCATGTATGTGGGTTTGTGGTACCCTGTAGTAAGCATTAGGAAAAAAGGGCAGCACATGCATTGTATATTCAGGAGGAAGAAAGCAAATTTGCCTGCCATTCTGATAATTGATGGGCACTCCCAAAGTCAACTACAATAAGACATGGGTTCAAAGTGACACTAACAATTGTGTGTTTAGAAGAAATTTCTTTCATAAGTACTAAACAGTAAACATTTTTATGTGTTAATAATTATTGTATTCATGTATGTGGCTTTCATGTAACTGTTTTCTTAACGGGCACCAGTTTTACAATGTGGCAGTTATATCACCCGACTTAAACCCCCACCTTACGTTACGTTACATTCCGTTATATTCCATTACATTGCAGTCAGTCAGTCAGGCACAGCAATAAAACAAAAGTCTAAATTCAAATTCTCATATTCCTCAATAAAACGCTTGATCATTAAAAAATTTTCTCATTCATACCTACAAGAAATAGAAACAAATGCCAAAGATTAAAAATGGATTACACTACTTTCCAACCCAGATATAATCCCCCAGAGACCAAGGAAAACAGCGGTTGCAGCCTTCCGACTACTGACAAATCACGACTGCTTTAGCAAGTTATCTCTACAGAATAGGTATCTCAGCCTCACCAATATGTGTCCTGTGTAACGATCCAGCAGAAATGAACGAAGACCACTTGAAGAGCTGTGAAGCATTAAGATCAGAAGAAACTACAGTTCAAAAGTATTGGAAAGCACGAATGCTAATGGCTTCATTGCCAGATGCAAGGCACTAGAAAACAACAACATAATTATTGTATTACATCAGTATATGAAGTAGTATTTCATGACAGACATAGTAGATGAACTAATAAACAATCCATTTTCAATAAGGAAAATTGAAGCTATTAACAGTGAAGCAACAAGATTCTAAAGTAAGAACAAATTAGAAACTAAAAACTTCACTTATCTTAGTAATGTTGCATGTTCTTTTTGCAAAATGAATGTTGCAAAAAGAACATGCAACATTACTAAGATAAGTGAAGTTTTTAGTTTCTAATTTGTTCTTAGTTTAGAATCCATTTTCATGTTGCAGTGGCATTAAAAACCGTGTTTTAGATAATGGTAGCCCTGTACCTTTACTAAGCTCGTTATTCATACTATCATAGTTGAATGTGTGAGAAAATTCAATCCTTCCTGCTGTGAAACACACAAATGGTTAACAGAGTGTGAAACTGAGGCCAAATTATACTGCTGGCCTTGTATGCTACATTTATGCAAAGAAGGCATTTGGAGTGGTGTGTATTTTTTATGTGAAACATTTCTCCAAAGTCATTCATAAAATGAAGTTTCAAAAGAACACATATTTAAAATTCTAAATCTAAAGAGGACAAAATAATAATTTCAGCCCCATTTCAGGGATGCTATCCAAGTGTGAAATTGCAAGGGAACAGTATAGCGAGAAGTAGAAAAACAAATATAGCCATATAATGAGACAGTTAATTGATGTCATTGTATTGCTCTGTAAACACAAGCTTAGTTTCCAGGCCACGATAAAAGTCAGTCCTCTGAACCATGTGAATTAAAAATAATTTTTTTGATTGTTCCATTTATATCCTGCCATAAGCTTCTCCTGTAGAACATATTGCCTCTCGGCAATGGTGGTACTTGTTCAACACTGGGTTTTTGTATCTTTAGGGTTTTTAGTACATTAGATCATACGCACATTCACACTTTCATTCATACTTCCACACCCTAGGGAGGATAAGCAACATTCTTGAGTTGATGAAAATTTCTACCCCCCTGCCAGGAATTGAACCCGGGATCCCTTGCACAGCAAGCAGGTGCTCAACCAACTGAACTATGGGGCCAGCCCTATAAAGTAATTGTTACTCGCATGATGCAATTCATGTCACACTGAAAAGAACTAGGGATGGTTATTTAAACCTGGGACAATTGTAACTCGCCCTTGGGGTATTTATCTCTGACGTGAGATTCCCTTGTGGTCTACCGGAAAAATACGAATCAGTTGGGGAATTTAATGTCATTCTGGTAAGTTGGTCATGGTAGTTTAGTGGTTAGAGCAGCTGCACGTGAAGCGGAAGACCCATGGTTCAAATCCAAGCTGTGGCATTGAATTTTTCAGTCCTGATTCTATCTCTCAACCTTTACAGGTGTCTCCGAAAGCATTCAGGATGTCATTATTGGATGCATACATGAAACAATGACCAAAATAAAAACTGAAATTAAATAATCTCTCCTTTTTCAGTTTTGCATAATGATACAACAGATATTACAGAAGTTTGCAATTGGCAGCCATTGTGAAGCACATAGTTAAGAGTTTACTGATTGGTCAGTGCTAATTGTGCTAATGCCCGGCAAAATTTCATGGCTTTAAACACTAGTAAAGAGACATGCCCAACAAAGCTTTATTCATACATTGCTGTCCATTGCACCTATAGAAAGGTGCAAAATCCAAAAAAGATGTATATTTTTCTTCAGACCTTCTCTGCAAATTTCTTAAGCCAGTTAAATGCACTGGATAAAACTAGTTCTGAAAAGAATTTCAACTGGTAGTGATGTGCATTGGGGTTTCAATGCAAGAACTTTTGAGGTGAGTTCCGAAGAGTTAATCACTGTGATATAGAAAAAATCCTCTTTCCAGTCCTGAATCCATAAATATAACTATGTTTGAAAAACCATCTACAAAATGTGACACTTGTATTTCTGTTAACTGTATTCAAGGACATATTTTCAATGAGTGAAGTACTCTTTGATATATTGCAGAAAAGAATCACTGGATATATAATACTGCTTTCCAGCTATTCAGGGACAAATAAAGGAGTTCTAAGACAAGAGATAATATTCAGGTTGAGCAACATTTCAACATTGTGAATGTGATAGAGGATATGAAAGAAACAAGACATATCTCCAATGGAAATCTATTCCAATATAGAAAGCTCTATTTTGAAATTGTGGATAACATTACATTTCAGCTTTAGGTCAGATTTAGGGACATTAAAAATCTGGAATTCCATCACATGGGGATTTATCAGTACCTTTAAAAAATATTCTCCTGACAAGGATTCATCAGAAAAATGTTATGCCATGTAAAGGGTCTTTCAACAAGAGTGTCCTATCTTTGAACTTAAATAAAACATGTTCTATAAATGATAGAAGTTTATTTCTTCTTTTATTTTGGAACATAATTGATGTCATTAAATGTGGAAAAGATCATCAGTTAAATGACCACCGCAACTTTATTGGGTTACACATATACGGTTAACCCAATTTTAAATGACAGAAGAACATAAATGAAGTCCAACTTCACGAATAACATGTGTGATGTTATTCATAAGATCATTTACTGTTTCTGGCTTGTTGGCATAAACTTGAGATTTAACATAACCCCACAAGAAGAAATCCAATGGCGTTAAATCACATGATCTGGGGGGACCAGTGAACATCACCACTATGGGAAATGACAAAACTTCTGAACTTCTCCTTCAAAAGATTGATAGTTTCAAGAGCAGTATGACATGTGGCACTATCCTACTGGAACCAGATGTTTCTGAGATCCATACCATCCAGTTGAGGCCAAAATAGTCCTTTATAAGAGCCCAGTATTTTTTTCCATTGGCAGAGCTTCTCCATCTTTGTCTTGGAAAAAATATGGGCCAATAATTCCACCATACCAAAATCCACACCACAGAGTATCCTGGCGGCGCCATGGCCGAGTGGTTAGCGCGCTCGCCTACCACCTAGGCGGCCCAGGTTTGATCCCAGGGCCCCGCATGTGGTATTCATGGTGGACAAAGCGGCGTCAAGGCGGGTTTTCTCCGGGTGCTCCGGTTTCCCCCGCCATCTCATTCCACCGGTGCTCCATCTTCATTCCATGTGTCATCAATGTCACCGCCTGCGGTGCCGTAGTAGTAAAAGCAGGCGCTAAACACTACTACAACAACAACAACAGAGTATCCTTTTGGGGATGAGGTGGTTGTTCTTGAATCTGCATTGGATTGTGATTGCTCCAAAGTGGCAATTTTGTTTGTTAACAAAACCATCCATCCAAAAGTGGGCTTCGTCACTGAAGATAATTTTGTGATAACAATTCAGGTCAGCTTCCAATTGCTCCATAGCCAGTCAGTGAATACACGGTGCAACCTATGGTTGTCGGGCTTTAGTTCTTGAGTTAACACCATTTTCTAAGTGTGTAACTTCAAGTCCAGATGCAAAACTCACCAAGTTGTGGTCAGCAAAAGCCCCAATTCTTGTGCTCAATGAGTAATTGATTTGTTTCCGTCCTTGTGTACACTCTCACAAACGGCACCTATATTTGCGTTGGAGTGCTTACTTCAATTACGTACAGGTATTCTTTGATTGCTGACAGAACCACTTCTTTCAAATTGATCGATCAAACACTGAATCGTTCTCTTGCAGGGACGATTATGCACACCGTAAACTTCACACAATACACAAAAGGTTTGGAAAACAGATGATCCCTTTTCATAATAAATTTTCACAATTTCTATGCATTGCTGAATGCTGTAGCGTTCAATGGCTATTTGTCAACAACAACTGTAACCACATGAAAAAAATGACTGCTGTAACTCAATAACAACGGCAGCTATCACATGTTAAAGATAGGACACTCTTGTTGAAAGACCCTTTATTTTGACCTTTTAGGACTGAGAAACAAGCTAGAGTTTGTCTACTCTGATGACCAGTTCTTGTCTTCAAGCATAACTGAAATTATGAAAATGTTCCTGAAAAATGCTATTCAAATTATCCTATTGGAAGCTCCAAGACTATTTACCTTAGCTTGAACACCTTTTACAAGTTGTAGTGTTGAGAAATGCTTATCTTGCTTCAACAAACTGAAGTCTTACTTAAGGGGCACAATGGGACAGGACAGGATTACAGCTTTAGCGATGGTGTCTTTTGAGCACAAACTTCATTTATTGGAAAAATACATAGAGATAGTACAATATGTCAAGCAACATGCAACCTAGAAAGATCAATGCACTGACCTACTTTACGAGCTTAGATAAGCAAATGTTATGTTTCTGCTAGATTTGTAATTTGCATATTGCAAATATTTGCCTACCCTGAAAACATTACAAGCCATCACTAAGCGACCCCAAATAAAAAAGCAAGATTTTTACACAGTGCATCTAAGTTTCATAATTACTGGCCCTTGCCCTTGATTGCAGATTTACAAGTAAGTAAATGCAAAATTCCATTGGTTCTTGTATGCAACACAACAGGTATAACCTCAGTAGCATTATCTGAGCTTTCTAAAATTCAAGATGAAATGTATAATTTTTATGCAGTTACCTAATTTCTATCAAGGCATAGAATTTGTGTCAGTACACAAGCTGACAATGCAGATGTAATTGTTTACACTTACTGACACAGGCATGGAATCACATATTTTACATTATTCAGACAACTATGCATTGATTTCCTAGAAGTCTTTAACAATGATATAAATGACAGACTGAATACCATTTGTATAAAAATTGTAGTATGCTCTGTACATGTGAGATGAGGGCTAAATTTCACACTTTGTAAACATGAAGAATGACATTGATAGCACTTTAAATATTGTAAAAAATATGGATTACTATGAGTGTGTGTGAGTGTGTTGGGTTTAAGGGCCCGTCGACAGGATTACTATGATATTTAAAGCAAAAGTTTATAGCAATGGGCCACAAAAGTGTTGAAATTTTGAAAACTTTAACTCAAATCAATTCAGCGACTCTCAACTTAATTCATCTTTCTCCTCTGCTAAACAAAATGGAAAAAAAACATTCCTTCTGTGTCTGTTGAAGAAATTAAAACAAGAGGGGGCGAGGTGAGTTTGCTGTAACCCTAAAACCAGTGGCAATTAAGGTTTTCAGAGTGGTTACCATTTTCACAGTTGAAATTTAATGGCCTGGCAAAAATAACAAAATCCAGAGATGGATAATCTTAAACCAAAAAGGTGAGTTGATTTATAACACTACACAACACTTACTTATAATTTACTGGAACATGTTTCTGAGGCTTCACTTTCCTCCATTATCAACCAGACATCGACTGGTGCTCCCTGGTGTGGATGGCCATGTTTTCTCTGAGGTCTCCTCTGGTGGTGGTTCAAGGAACTTTCTGAAGATATCTTTTTCGGGGATGTTGAAATTGAATACTCTGTTTCTATTTTTCAAAATGAAGGTTTGTTCCCATGTGGACAGCTCTTGTTTTCCCATTACATGTTTGAGGAGCTTCAGCTCTGGCTTTAAGTTGTGGTTTTCTGTCCAAAATAAGAGTGGGAACTGCTGATTTTTCCAACTGTTTGTTTTTTATGTTTCCAAAGTGTTCCTTGCATCTTATTTCTAAATTTTTTTTGATTTTTCCTATACACACTTTATTACAGTCACTGTATTCAATTTGGTGTATGCCAGATTTTTAATTGGGTGGGATGGCATCTTTGATGTTTAAGTTCAGTAGACTTTTTATGGAGTAGTGGTACAATGGTGCCAGCTGAATGTTCTGTTCTTTGAGAACTTTTTTTAATTTTTCGACGGCCCAAGGATGGAATGTGAATTTTTTGAAAGTAATTTTTGTTTCTGATGCTGTGAGTGTTGTAGTTTCTTTTAGTAACTTTTTTGTTTCTGCTTGTTTCACTTCTTTGTCTACTAATGATTTGAGGAAGCCTTTTCTTGTGCTATTTATATTATTTTGCAATATTCTACTTTGTAATCTTCTGTTGGAAGTGGAATGTTCACCAATCTATGTGTTAAGCTATTGAGGATTGCCTGTTTGTGACTTCTTGGATTGTAATTATGAGCTTTTATGTAATTGTCCATCTGCGTTGGTTTTCTATGAATCCCGAAGTTTATTCTGTTCTTGTTTTTGATTATTTGTAAATTCAAAAATGGTGGTTTCTCATCACTTTACAATCCCACAGTGAACTTTATGCTTTTTTCCTGGATGCTTAGGAGTTTTAGAGCATCACTGATGTGTTTTTTTGGGAAAGAAGATGGATAATCTTGTTAGTTTTATTCTCTTTTCTTGTAACACACATCTATCTTTCTAAGAATGCCACAAAAGGGCTGAAGAATACATGACGTTTAATGGTTAAATGGCAAAAAAGAAGAAGTGATGTTCAGAAAAAGTGGGTTTATTTTGTGGTTCTGAGCAAGTTTTCACAAGTATATTGGTTTAACTTCCATCCTTTGCTTTGTGACTAACCCATCAAAGAGATTTGATATGTTCTGTATTGTATGGGATTTCCCCAAAAGCGAGGTTGCGGAAGCTTAACTCTTACTGATATTATACTGTAT
Organism: Tenodera sinensis; assembly: GCA_030765045.1. NCBI lineage: Eukaryota > Metazoa > Arthropoda > Insecta > Mantodea > Mantidae > Tenodera > Tenodera sinensis. The sequence goes on from CM060962.1 coordinate 131,943,783, forward strand.
GTTCTTAGACAGCACCTCAGCGGCGAGGGACTGGGCAAGGATCTCCACCAGAGTTGCATGTAAAGGACTGGCAAGTCATGGGTATGGAATGCTAACTACTGTACTAACTTGCATTAGGCTTAACTACACCACATCAGATGTTGAAATACTGATGACCTTCAACACGAACACATTCCCTATATCTCCTAAAACAGTCTGGTTTACTTGCAAAAGTTCAAAAGTTCACATTGACTGGTTACCTGTATTTCTCTCGAGAGTTTGTGATTCAATTCTTTTAATGTGTGAGGATTTAATGTATACACTTTATTCTTTAATGTTCCCCATAAATGAAAATTGCAGGGATGTTTAGCACAAGAGGTTAACATTTCCAAGGCGTCAGCTTTTGTGGTAACGAAACTTCTGAAACTTGAAGTTCATGCTTTAAGACGACAAGATTCTGTAAGGAGGATTAATTATTGCAATTGGTTTTAGCAGTTTGTTCATGGCAACATGGACCCACCTTTAACGTTCTTCATTTGTTGAAGCATGGTTTTATCTTCAAGGTCAATATCTTCAAGGTCAATTTCTACTCGGAACAGTTGATACTGGGCTACTGAAAATCACCATGTTATTCATGAAGTTCCTCACCACGTGTCAAATTATCAGTCTCAGTTTACAACACAAAATTTTATTCTCATGCTTATGTAAATTCTATTTTAAATATTTTTTTCTGCAACTAACAAGAAATGAAAGATTGTGTGGCTGGTTTCAGCAGGATTCAGCTATAGCACACACTACTGGTAATTCTATGCATGAATTGTGAAGTGGGTACAGTGACAGAATAATTAGTCGACAATTGTGGCCGTCTCATTCCCCTGACTTATCTTCATGCAATTTTTATTTATGGGCAATGTTAAAGAATAAAGTGTATGCATTAAATCCACACATGTTAAAAGAATTAAAGGACAAACTCAGGAGAGAAATACAGGTAATCAGTCAATATGAACTTTTGCGAGTAAACCAGAATTGTTTTCGGAGATATAGGGAATGTGTTTGCATTGAAGGTCATCAATTTCAACATCTGTTGTGATGCAGATAAGCCTAATGCAAGTTAGTACAGTAGTTCGTGTTCCGTACCTGTGATTTGCCATTCCTTTATGCAAAGCTCTTGCAGAGAGTGTGCCGGTCCTCACTTGGTCCCTTGCTGCTGCGGGGTGGTCCGGCTGGTCTAAGAACACACAGTATCTAAGGAATGACCATAATTTCTTCTTAATGGACAAGTAAAAGAATTACCTTTTTCATATTTACTGCAATATATTACCTGTCAAGCATCTGCAGGGACTGGTTCACCATCTTATCTATATCTGTCAGATGTTCAAGAGTGAGTGCCTTCTCCCGTTCTGCCTGCTCAAAGCTTGAGCTCAATAGATGTCGGTAGTGAGAAATAGTGTGATGGCGATCCTTGTGAAGAGCTCGCAACAGTTTCTGCAGGCACTTCTGAACTCGGTGAGTCTGTATATGTAAAAGTAAATAAAATACATTCATTTTTTTTATTTCTTTCCAGATATCCATACTTACTTATAAGTAAACATTTAGCAAATTTGCTATGATACTTGCAAATGCAGTCAGAGAACAATTTTTATATTTAATTTCAGATTTATATTTTTCTTATGATGTGAATATGAAACTTGTGTGTCAAATTACAATTTACTTTAAGTGCCAGAGATTATAAAATTTATGGTCCTGTGTATTCCAGAGAACTTCATCATCTATTTATTCTTACTTTTAAAATATTTCCCAACATGCAGATGAACTTATGGTTCTGACATAATTAAAAATCAATGTTTCATTGTGTGCTAGTTTTGTTAAGTTAACAGTCATACAGTGAAATTGTGTGCATAAAACATGCCTATATTATGGGATAGATAATCAAAATAATGGCAGCACCCCCTTACTTCATGCTGGCCCTCTGTATCTTATTTTATTTTTGACAGGAATTGTGGGTAGTACAATAATATACCATGCATAATTGATTGTGCCATTGAATATAAATTTAAAATATTTAATAGAGGCTTACAAATGTATTAAAAGCTATAATCTACAATATATAAGCCAAGTTTGGAGGCAGTAATTAGGTCTGTCTAAAATTAACCTAGAGTAAAACTTATAATTCACCGAGTTTCAAAATACAATTTAGTTGAGCAATATCATATCCACTCATTCACTGTTGCAAGAAATGGCTTAGATTAAAATCTTACACAGCAGCTTAACTTTTATTCCACCTTTCTTTACTGCTTTGGGCTTGGGATTGCATATTTCCGCATAAAATATTGTGTATAAGTTATAAATTATACCAGCAATGATTTTTCAAATTGTTCAGAAAGAATTTAAGGTGCACTTGTAATGCACTCAAGAAAAAAAATTAACGTTAACTAGAGAAACATTATACTCTAGCAAATAAATTAACAATAACATGATATTAATTGGCTTTTAAATTAATGTCTTTGGCTCAAATACAAAAAGCACTAACATTGATTAAATCATTAGAGAGTTTCAGAGTACATTATTTGAACCATCAATATTTGAAGCATTGCTCCACTGAACCACTTGAAACATGTGTGGTGTCCTAGAATAAGCATTTTCTGTAACATTCTGCTTTTAGATTTATAATAAAATAAACCAGCAACTAATGTTGGTTAGGTGTAGGAAGTATATCTTACAAGTGCAGCTGCAGATGAATGCAGTTTTTGGGAAAATGCATGTTGCTTTCACATAAAACTATGTGATTGTGGGATGTGCAGATACAGAAACATAGGATGGCTAATACACTGTCCAAACAGAACCTGTGGGAGAGATGCCTGGACACGTGTGTCTCTGTTTCTAATGTACCTACCCCACAAACTGACGTGATGTAAAATAATGATCTGGTAAAGTCTCTTTATAAGAACCAAGTATAGCTATGAAGTAAACTAACAGATGTATACTACATCTGTAAATTTCTTAATGTTTTATTGCTTACCAAGGCACTCAGCTCTTCCTTTTGGAACTAATTTGAACTTACATTGGGAGGGCTGTCATTAAGAGCCTGAGTATAGCAGCCCATAGCCTCCTTCTTGCGCTCATTGATATGTGCCATAACTCGCTGCTGGTGCATTGCAACAAGCTGATGTTTCTCAGCATCACCTTCCTCCTCAAGGGCTTGAACAGTTTTCTGGAATCGCTGTGTCATGCGCTTCTTAAATTCATCTGCTCCTTTTGGGTCATTAGTTCTCATATCCTGGTAGCGCTCTTCAAGGTCAGACCAATCCTTCATAACCTAAAAGTTAAATTCAGATAAATAATTACATATATCTCACAAGAGAAACATAGTACAAACATCCAGTAATCCTTCGCCTGTCAATTTCATAGTGCTCTGCAATCTCTTTTCGATTGCAAGCTAACTTAAGATGCATCGACAAAAAAAATAAAAGTACTTATTTAAGCTATCCTACCCTAGACCAGTAAATATAGGATGTCTAATAAGTGATGATCAGCAATTTATAGTCTAGTACCTGGGCGACCGAGCTTTACTCAGTGTTTTTCGCTTCTGTTTTTGTGAAATCCCCTTTTTTTTTTTTTTCTTTTTTTGTGGGAGAAGATACTTAGATAAACCTGAAAGGCAAAACGTTAACTAAATAATAATTTTTGTCGCAATTGTTAAGTCATTTCCGAGATACAAGAGATATAGAAATACATACAAATATTTCATAAACACCATTTCAGCTGAAAAACGTCTACTGCTGAACGCAGGCCTGCCCCATAGATATCCACCTAGTTTGAGGTTTTCGTCGAGCATTTGTTTCACTATGAAGTTCAGTTCTTTGGTGCTGCGATTGACTCCAGGGCGTTAATACGCTGGCCGAGGTCCTTCATATTTCCGTCGAGTTCTTCCATGGCTACCTTAACCCCGGCCAGTCACTCGTTAGAATTCTCCGATAGATCTATCTTCATATTGGACATTCCTGCCTTCATCTTTTCCGTTTCGGAGTTTACATTTTCAATTTAGCTTCCATTTTTGTTTCCATTTTGTCAATTTTTGTTCCCACATTTTCTTTTCCGTAGTTTACATTTTTCCAATTCGGCTTTCATATTTGTTTCCTCTGCCACATTCCGGAATTAATTTCATTCCCCATCTTGGCTAACATTTGTTTCATCAACTGTTCCATATCGTGCTTTTCGGCGCACTCCTGACACCAATTGTGATTACTTTACTTTTTTAGCTATTTCTTTATTTTTTATTAAAACACCGGAGCGACACTAAGCAAAAGCACTGTTGAGGAATAAAGACTACAGGAAGAATAGCTGGTTGATAAAGCCATGTGAATGTACTGCGCATTTCTGTTTCAATCAAATAGAAAATTGTATGAATTGTTCGTGGAAGCGGGAGTAGTGAAAGAAATGTGATTGGTTTTACTAAAGAAAAATGAGTAGAAAAACCGTGTGAATGTTATACGTTGCACTTATATTTCAAATGTACCTATGGAAAAATGTATGGACTGTTTGTATAAGAGGGAGTAGTATGTTAGGTAAAAGCAAATGGAGTAGAGAAAACCATGTGAACGTAATACGTTGCGTGGTAAAATGGATTCCATAAAAACTATCGACATGAAAACACTTAGATATGTCAATTTTCATGGCTTTGGAGTTTACTCACTCTTCAACATACGATATATAGATATAGGCGTCGGTATGTATGAAGTTGATAAACGATAGGAATAACATGTGAATTGTTACGTAAAACAAAAGTGAATAGAGAGAATAGTATGAATGTAATACGTTGTATTTCTGTTTCAAACATATAGCAAATTGTATGAATTGTATGTTGAAGGGCAAACAGAGGATACATGAATGTGCTACGTAAAACAAAAGCGAGTAGAAAACCATTTGAAAGTAATATATTGTACCATAAAAACTTTCTCCGTGAAAAAATACATATACGTGCCGAATTTCGCGTTGATCGATTAAGGAGTTTTAGAGATTAACAGTTACATATATAAAAACATCCAATTTGTATATATATGATAGAAAATATTTGTAGAAGAGTGAGTAGAGAAAGAGATGCGAATGAGTTACCTAAAAGTAAGTAGAGAAACCACTGTGAATGTAATATGCAGCATTTCTATTTCAAACATACAGAAAATTGTATGACTTCTTTGTAGAAGAGTGAGTAGAGAAAGAAATGTGAATGTGTTACCTAAAAGTGAGAGGAGAAAACAGTGTGAATGTAATAGCACTTCTGTTTCAAACATACAGAACATGGCATGACTTATTTTAAAAGTGGGGATAAAAGTGTTTTTGGTGCAAAATCACGTTTTTTATGGAAAATTATTTATAGAAGGGTGAGTAGAGAAGGAGATGTAAATGTGATACCTAAAAGTAAGTACAGAAACCACTGTGAATGTATTATGCAGCATCTCTATTTCAAACATACAGAAAATTGCATGACTTATTTGTAGAAGAGTGAGTAGAGAAAGAGGTGTGAATGTATCACTTAATAGTGAGAGGAGAAAACAGTGTGAATGTAATAGCACTTCTGTTTCAAACATACAGAACATGGTATGACTAATTTTAAAAGTGGGGATAAAAGTGTTTTTTGGTGCAAAATCACGTTTTTTATCGAAAATTAGTTACAGAAGGGTGAGTAGAGAAGGAGACGTAAATGTGATACCTAAAAGTAAGTACAGAAACCACTGTGAATGTATTATGCAGCATCTCTATTTCAAACATACAGAAAATTGCATGACTTATTTGTAGAAGAGTGAGTAGAGAAAGAGATGTGAATGTGTTACCTAATAGTGAGAGGAGAAAACAGTGTGAATGTAATAGCATTTCTATTTAAAACATACAGAACATGGTTTGACTTATTTTAAAAGTGGGGATAAAAGTGTTTTTTGGTGCAAAATCACGTTTTTTATGGAAAATTGTTTACAGAAGAGTGAGTAGTGAAAGAGATGTGAATGTGATACCTAAAAGTGAGAGGAGAAAACTGTGAATATAATAGTACTTCTGTTTCAAACATACAGAACATGGTATGACTTATTTTAAAAGTGGGGATAAAAGTGTTTTTGGTGCAAAATCACGTTTTTTATGGAAAATTGTTTATAGAAGTCTGAGTAGAGAAAGAGATGTGAATGTGTTACCTAAAAGTGAGTAGAGAAACCGCTGTGAATGTAATATGCAACATCTCTATTTTAAACATACAGAAAATTGCATGACTTATTTGTAGACGAATGAGTAGAGAAAGAGCTGTGAATGTATCACCTAATAGTGAGAGGAGAAAACAGCGTGAATGTAGTAGCACTTCTGTTTCAAACATACAGAACATGGTTTGACTAATTTTAAAAGTGGGGATAAAAGTGTTTTTTGGTGCAAAATCATGTTTTTTTATGGAAAATTGTTTATAGAAGACTGAGTAGAGAAAGAGATGTGAATGTGTTACCCAAAAGTGAGTAGAGAAAACTCTGAATGTAATATGCATGTATACAAAAATTTAACAAAATCTTTAGAGCCGTTTCTGAAATACCAGGAATATATATATACAAGAATTGCACTGTAGAAGCGGGAATAAAAAAAGTTATTTTTTATGTAAAATCGCGTTTTTTCGGGAATTACACCTATATAGATGAACTTAAAAGGCAAAACTCTATCTGAATACAAAATTTGATCAAAATCGTTAGAGCCGTTTCCAAGTTGCGCGGAATAAATATATGTATATATATGTATACAAGAATTGCTCGTTTAAATATATAAGATAAGATATGTGTACAGTTGGAGGCATTGTTTAACTCTTTCACTGCTGGACAGAATATCTATTTGAGCAGACTTTGTTCATAACTAACATCTGAAATGCAATCTGACATCTTATCTCATGAGATAATAATTGTGTGCTCTGAGACGAACTGTCTGTTCTCTGAAAGTTCTGTGTTAATATTTGCAGGTTACCTTTTTTGGCTTTTATGTTGATACAGATTTAATTTTGGATTTTATTATTTACACAATGAAATGTTCATGTTCATATGCATGTATTACTTGTAAATTGGCACAGTGCAAGCTCTGTCTCATTTGTCATGCATTCACAGGCCAATAGGAGCAGAAATACAATCTTGTCAGCAAATAATGTAACCATGTAATCTCAAATCACACAAAAATATTCATAACAATAAGCAAAGTCATGGCACTCAAGTCAATATCATGCAGTCAATTGAATGTGAAATATATAGTGACTAAAAGGTTAAGCAACAATGTCAAAGAAACTGCCAAAATATTACATTAATTTAAACTGAATAAATATTGTCTCCTTAAACTTGTTAAATTAGAAGCCTGTGTCAAAAACTACTCATGGGATTTCCATCATCTTATAGAGCAGAGGAAGACAGCTTCAATTGGTGTAACATATTGGAAGAAAGAGCAGGCCTATCCGTTCATGTCACGTCAGGTGGGAGCCGTGTAACACCATGTTCCTAAGTAAATGGTGCTGTAAGTACAGAACTGGAAGGTTCAGTCAGGTGTAACACTCTCAACAATAACATGTCAAGTACAAGTAAAGCAGAGCAGCCAGTGTTTCTGTCTGGTTCTGTTATCAAATTAGTCAAGTCCAAATCCCAAAGTACCTAGTCAGATCACAACTTAACATGCAGTCTTCAATTACAAATTTCCCTGACATTATGTCCTAACATTGATAAATTAGTTACAGAAAAACCAAACAGAAAGTGTTGAAAAATGTTCATGTAATTTTGATCTAAGGTTATCTTCTAATTTGCAGAGAAAATGACATATTCTGTTCTATTTACTTTGTAACTTGACTATCCTTCACATAAACTAGAATTGCTATATATTTTCTCATAGCATACATCAAAAATGTTAATTGTTTATAATCTGTGACCAATTGTGTAATTAAAACAGTCTGCAATAATATTACAACATGTAACACGTTAGTTATGTTATTAACACCAGATGTATTTTCTGTCTTTCCTACATTGCTGCATCCTGCATGCCTCAAACTACTCTCTCTTCATCTGTAACCGCAGAGAGCATGGTGACATCGCATGCTGAACTCATCTTCAGTGCGAGCATGTTCAGCAGTGTAAACTGATATCACACCAGCACTATCTGTCCTCCCTGTTATAGAGCATAAATCTCTCTTTGTTAGAATAACTTAACCTTAGAGTTTCTGAGGTATAAATAGTTAACATGAAATGCTAAAGATCTGTAATTTGAGTGCTGCCCATAACCTAAGTTCTCAGTCTTTGCTCTTTGTATGGCTGGTCCAAAGCAAATATTTCAGTAATAGAACGAATTCCAATGCTAGCATTCTAAGCTTTCACTTAACCAGGAAATTTTGAATCCATCACCTTCCGTGTCAAATATGGTGCAAGTAACACAACGTAAACCTCATTACTCAATTCAGTTATCACTACTGTTTCCTACTCATAACAGATTTCTAATTCTAACCACTCAAGATACTACTGATAGGTTCAATGCACTTGAACAGCCTAAGATTAAAATGCCACCTGTCTGCTTGCAGAATACTATAACTATAAATTATTAATACAAAGCATATGCAGTAAAACTCAATTTAACTTCCACACTAAAATAAAGGTTCAATCACCAAGCTTTATACTTCAACTCCTGATGATTTCAGAGCACTACCTACCTATTTTGATTCCCTAAATCAGGAATATTATACTTACAAAAATCCTGCAGATAAAAGTTCTCTGTAGTAATATGCAATCTTCCATGCTCTTTCACTGATGAAAAAATAAGTAGTTCACTATATGAATTGAAATATCTGGTTCATGAAGTAACTGCCTTCAAGGAAGAAATAACAACCAATCCTGTTATGTGTTGATATGGATTATAATGACAGAGGGAGTGAGGGAATTTGTGACGTTTAAGGGCCCATTGGCAACTAGGGCATTAGGGCCCTAATGACAAAGGTAAATCAATTCTAAACCTACCTCATCTACTATACTGTGTAGTGAAAGCAGAAACACGCAGGCAGAGCAGGAGTAATATCTCATTGCACAAAGTGTGAAAATTATGGGCACACTAAGAATTATTGTCAACTTCACCTGTGTTGGGTTCAATGTCTTGGGGCACATCACTTCTCTCAGTGCAAAAATCTACAAACCACACCACCAAAATGTGTCAACTGTAAGGAAGAACATACAGCCAACTATAGAGGTCATAGGTACTACTTAGAGCTAAAAGAACGAATGAGCAATAGTGTCCAACAAAGACAACAGAACAGCACACTGCTCTCCTCCCGCTTACTAGTAACCAACAGAACATACAAATTCAACAGAGAAACAACACCACAAAAATAAAAATCCTGCATCTTCCAAGTATTCTGGTTCTCAACAATACCCATCTTATGCAGACACTTTAAATCATGCAAGAGCTCACAACCAAAATCAGCCTACACAGCAACTTCAAATGGCAGAAGACTCAATTTTGGATTTGACATTCTCCTTCCTCACAAATCTCTTAAATAATGCTATCCCTGATAGTGTTTACTTTATAGCTTTACACTTGCCATCAATTCAGCAATTTATTATATTGTTGCATTGGCATATAACAGCTATGCAATCTAAAAGCCGTGTAACAAAGTTGACTGAGGGCATTCATTAGGTTGTTATTCTATGGCTGTTGTCACAATGTTAAAGATTTTGTTCATTTTGTGTGTAAAAAGTTAAAAGAGTTGATCACAATTGTATACATGTTATTTGTGTTATTTGAATACTGCTCTGACATAAGAAAAGGAAAGAAAATAAATAAAGTGATAAAAAGATAATGGATTGTGTTATTTTGCTACAATATCTTTCTTATATGAACTTTCACAAGATGGCAGCAATTAAAGCTTCTGCAATACACCAGTTAACCCTACAACGCTAAGCCTCGTTATTTTTACAATGCACGATTGGCAATCCTGCTTTTACTCCTATAGTTTTCGCGCCACAATTATTTCCTTTTCAGTAGCTTCCTAGCTTTTGAAGAGCTTTGTCAGTGGGTGTGCATTGTCGAAATAGGATGCAACAGTGCATTGTTAGTAAGTGCTTTGCCGTAAATTTTACGACGATTAGTGTTCACGTACCCAGAATTTCATAAAGAAGCAGATTTATTTTTGTAATAATCTGAATTCAGGAAAGCAATTGAATCATTGTTTTCGATCGTTTCAGATGAGTATTCTGCGTGCAGACGACCCAAATTTTGAAAAAAAGATTATGACAATGCTTCTTGAAGAAGATAGTAGCCCCGAGATTGATTTTAGCTCCGACGAAGAAATTGATAATGTGGAGTCTGATGATGTAATAATGACTGATACAAATGGTGAAGATATGGCAGGACGAAATATTGATATGTGTATGAGCAGCGATGAAAATTCTCCTCTAACTACGCAACATGGACGTAAAAGTAGAAGGTTAGAATCTGAACATTCTAGTAATTCCGCATTTGAAAGTGAAGAGAACTGCAACATTTCTTCGCCACCTGAAAGTCTATATATTGTGATGCCACCAAAAAGTATTCTGAAAGTGAAGAACAAACATCACTGGTCTGCAAAACCTGCTAGTCGTTCAAGATGCAGTACACCAAGCAGAAATACAATCCACTTCGTTCAGACGCCTATTGGGCAGGCTAAAGAAACGGCGATGGCCACTGTGTATGTTTTATGGCATGATTAATATTGGCTGCGTAAATGCCTGGGTTATCCACAGTCACAATAATCAGCGCCAAGGGACACACAAATTGGCAAGGAAGGACTTTCTAATACGCTTGTCTGAGGAACTTACTATGCCGTGGATGGCAAAGAGACTGGAGTCCCCCAGTTTACTAACACACCTCCGGGTAATGATACAGGATATTCTTCCAGAACAGTCACCCTCCCAAAGGCAAGAACCACAAGCCAATGGCATGAGAACCATTTGTCATGTATGTCCTTCTAAAAAAAGAAGAATGACAACAATGTACTGCAAAGAATGTCGCCATGCATACTGCAAAGAACATAGGGCAAATCTCTGCACAAATTGTTGTAAGTGAGGCGAGATAGAACTGTCTCTGTTGTCTCATAACAGTTTAAATGAGTCAAGATAATATTTTATAAGGCAGGCATAAACATTTGTGAGATAATAGTAATGTATTTTGTAATAGAAATAAACAGTAGTAAATTTTACGAGGCTTAGTGTTTATGTACTATAGGAGTAGGGTTAGTGTTCCAGGGTTAACAATAGCAAATCGGAATGCTAATGGTCTTCACTCAAAGCAAGTTTCATACATTTCATTTTTATCAATTCCTAACACTGACATTGCTTGCATTACAGACACATACTTTTGTATCAAATGAATCATTTAATATTTTTGGATTTAAAAACTAAAGGAAGGATAGGAATGCATACACTACTTGCAAAGGTTTAGTAATAATAAAGAAACGCAATATAAGTCATTAGTTAGTATTGTTGCTGGCTTCATCAGCCCTATAAATACTGAAATTAAAATATGTCAAGATAAAATAATTTTATATTATTATGTGCTTATAAACTTCCAACCTGTCAGTTTAACATGTCTTACTTCTCTTTAGTCCTTCCATCAACTGGATCGACAGGAAATTTAAACTGTGAACATGTTTCTTGGGGCTGCAGATCGACAAATCCAAATGACCATCATCTCTATGAATGTATCAGCAATCACAATTTACATATTTTAGCACCAAAACCAACCAATATTTTCAAATAATGTAATAACGACATTCTTGACATCAGAGTTAACAGGAACATGCAACGTCCCATGTACATTAAGAGGATTTGATTCAGACCACTGCCCAGTTCTGGTTACATTTCAACTCAAAACTACCATTACAGTGCATCCACCACGGCTTACTACTATCTTCGTTTCCGGTAAAGATTGCAAGCTGTTCTTGATACATGTTTACACTCGTGTAGCATCCAAAAAGAGTAACAGACATAGACAATGTTGTCAAAAACTTTACTGATAATTAAGAAATAGAATCAGGACTGAAAAATTCAATGCCATGGCCAGGATTTGAACCACGGATCTTCTGCTTATCGAGCGAATGCTCTAACCACTTAGCTACGATGGCCAACTTGCCAGTATGACATTAAATTCCCCAACTGATTCGTACTTTCCCGGTAGACCACAAGGGTATCTCCCATCAGAGATAAATACCCCAAGGGCGACTTACAATTGTAAGTACTTCATGTCCCAGGTTTAAGTAACTTTTAGATGGTAGTTATTATTTGTTTATGCCAACAAACACTGCTGGTGCTTTTAAACACACAAAATAATAATTATATTATAAATAATAATTACCATCTAAAGATTACTTAAACCCGGAACAAAGTACTTACGATTGTAAGTCACCCTTGGGGTATTTATCTCTAATGGGAGATTCCCTTGTGATCTACCGGAAAAGTACGAATCATTTGGGGAATTTAATGTCATACTGGCAAGTTGGCCACGGTAGCTAAGTGGTTAGAGCAGTCACTCAATAAGTGGAAGATCCGTGGTTCAAATCCTGGCCATGATATATTATTTTTAGATATATTTCTTCCATATCTGGTAGCGTTGTGTTAGGAAATGATATAGCCATGAAAACATTGGACCTTGTATCCCTATTTTTTCACTTTCTTTAGCAGTTTTGTTCTGCATATAGAATCATATGCACTTTGGAAATCAATAAAAACTGATACATTATCTTCTTTTCTATTGAAGGAGTCTTTGATTTCTTGACTGAAATCGACTGTATGGGGCACAGCAAATAAAACAGACATCCACAAAATTCAAATTATTCAAAACAGATTCCTTAGAACTGCAACAAATGTTCCATGCTTTGTAAGATACAATTAGCTATGTCATGAGCAGGCGTTCTCCCAAACAAACAATACATTAAACACTTATCAGAATTCTTGTACTTGTACTCCAAACTGGTTAATGTTCCAGGAGCTCAAGTGCACAAACTAGGTATAAGAAGCCATTGCAGAACAAGACTGAAAAGGAAACTACCACAGAATACATATTTTATTCAGTGATCCTGAAGATGACATCATAATTCACCTGTAATGAATGACCACTTAACTATTGTAGTTCAAATACCTTAGCAATGTATTTATTATTTATCAAGCAAATGTATCAACTACATGCGTTATATAATCTTATTCTGTAATAATTTATCAATGGTTTATATACTAAAACTGCTGACTGGCCAAAATTAAAATTAAAAAGAGAAACTCTCAGAAACCTTTTAGCAACATCATACTTGGATTATAATACTGTGGCAATGAATGAAACATTTTTAAAATAAATCTGATGTTACTTTAAACTTAATTTACAGCCTGATAAATGCTGCAATGGTTTTTTATATATTTTACATAATTTATGTTGGGCATTGGTTTTGAGACACTAAAACATGGTGCTTCCAGATTAAGTTTAACATGAAAAATGAAACAATGTGTTACCTTTGTAACCTTTTCACGGTGCATTTCTTCCAGTCGCTGCTGTGCATCCTTGTATGCCTGATGTTCAAGACGTGGGTCAAAGTGTGTGAAGTAAGGATCAGGAGTAGGAACTGCAATGGCAGCAGGAATGGATGAGGCTGGCTGATGCCGAGCAGGAGCAGGTGTTGGTGATGGTGTGGGCAGAAGATTAGCAGTCACAGTGCTAGAACTGCTGCTTGTTACATCATCTCCATCATCATCATAATCATCTTCCTCATCATCATCATCTTCACCTCCAACACCCAACTCTTCATCAGTGTCATCTCCTTCAGCTTCTTCAGCATCTAAATCATCATCATCCGCATCATCATTGTCTTCCACTGCTGTAGTGTCCTCATCAATCAACTCGGTTTCTTTACCTTTCAGAGTTGCTAGATCAATGGGCTTTTTTGGTTTTAGGTTATCTGCAAATAAAGAGGGAATATTATTAAATATTATCATGAGCCTATTTGCTTTTTGCTTCATTTCCATAGCTCCCTTGAACTCCTGGCCATTGTTTAAATTTCAGAATGGTGGTGATGGTGTTCATTACTTGTTTACTGTAGGTTTTTTTAATACTGATTTTATTCACTTGTGCTTAGACACACATACTTCCAGATTCTGCAGAGGGTAAGCAATGGTTTTAGATAAAAAAAAGTTCTATACCTCAAACAAGAATTTAACCCAGGACTTCTGTGTTCGGAAGCTTGCATTCTGACCTCTCAAAACAAAGGCAGTCAAAAGGTTAGCAAACACAAAACAGACTGAAGAGCAGCATGAAGGTTAGTATATTCATATAATTATGTGTCTTGTAAACACAAGGATAGACTTTCAGGACAACTGGGTTAGTTGTTAAGGAATAATTTAAGGAAAGGAAAAGGGATGAAGCATGGTTACAAATGTGGTTATATGGGTGGTAATATGAGAATGGGATTTCTGCATAGTTAGTACATAACACACCTATAAAGGAGAGCAGGGAGGGAGGAAGAGAGATAGAGGGGTGAGGGAGGGAGAAAGGGAGAGAGATAGAGGGGCGAGGGAGGGAGAAAGGAAAGGAGGGAGAGAGATAGAGGGGTGATGGAGAGAGATAGAGGGGTGAGGGAGGGAGAAAGGGAGGAAGGAAGGGAGAAATAGAAGGGTGGGAGAGAGGGGTGAGGAAGGAATGGAGGAAGGAAGGGAGGAAAGAAGGGAGAGAGATAAATGGCTGAGGGAGGAAGGGACAGAGAGGGGTGAGGAAGGGAGGGAGAGATAGAGGGGTGAGGGAGGGAGAGAGATAGAAGATGGAGGGAGAGAGATAGAAGGGTGAGGGAGGGAGAAAGGAAGGAAGTGAGGGAGAAATATAGAGGGCTGATGGAGGAAGGAAGGGAGAGATAGAGGGGCGAGGAAGGGAGGAAGGCAGGGAGAGATAGAGGGGTGAGAGGGAGGAAGGAAAGAAAGGGATGGATGGATGGACGGAGGGAGAAAGGAAGGAAGGAAGAAACGAAGAAAGGAAGGAAGGAAGGGATGAATACAAAATCCTCTAAACACAAACTGTGCTTTCACATTAAAACATGTTTGTTATTTGCTTTATTTTTTACTCATTCACTCACCCACCCACGTACGTATGTGTAAATACGTGTGTGTACGTGGTTTTGGTGATAAAGAGAGAATTGGGTTTAGGGTTGCTCAGCCATAAAGGTCATTAACGCCTGGGTTTTGAGTAGAATTGCATATGGTTTTTCTTTTCTTTCTCTCTCTCTCTTTTTACATACTCGTAACCAAATTTCTCTCCCCAATGGTTAATACTAGCCTATTAAGTCCTTTTAATTCTTACAGAGTTATACGCAGAATTATTTGGAAACGCCCAGAAGCTTGGTGGAAAAGTTTGTGTGTGTGTGTGTGTGTGTGTGTGTGTGTGTGTGTGTGTGTGTGTGTGTGTGTGTGTGTGTGTGTGTGTGTGTGTGTGTGTGTGTGTTGCCTAATATCGTGTATAACATCGTTTATAATATGTAATATTTATTGTGCCCCTAGTTTCGAAAATATTGTCACCGCGCCGGCCACATCTAATTGCCGACAACAGCAGTGTCACCCATCGCATTATTGTCGGCACTACCGCAAAGGAGCCGAAGGAAAGAGACAGAGAATGGCCGCATTGTTGGGGCGCTTGCCGAAAGAGAGAAAAGGATAGAAGCTTCTGGAACGTTCTGCTTTGTATTCCACCGCAATAACTGAACTTTCCAGAATAGTGCCTGGGAGATATAAATAGCGGTAAAGTGCGACAGAAGAGGAGTCAGACGTATGTGAAGCGTTGAGTAGTCGTGCCGACGGAGGGGTCAGTATGTGAAGCGTTGAGTAGTCGTGCCGACGGAGACGGACAGACGATGTGAAGCGTTGTGCCGGCGGAGAAGAGTTAGTTCTTTGTGTTACGAGTTCGGAGCCGTGCTGTTGGAGAATCGAAAAAGACTTTCTTGTTGTTGCAACGAGTGTACAAAGTTACTGTTTACGGAAATAAAAGTGTTTCTTTATCTCGACTACATCTGTCTTCTTTACTTTTACACCAAAAAGTCACAATATGTTTGCAGACACATTTTTGTCGCATTCCTATGCCCACTGATCTAGAACCCAATTAATAATCTTTGCTGTCTGACAACGAAGTCCCAAAGAAGCCAGTCGCCATGATAATTCCTTTTGTGGAAACAGGAAAACATTAGCATTACAGCTATCAAACTCATGAGAGAGGTAAAGCACTTGAGATGGCTCTGGCCTGGACTCGATAACCTTTACCTCTTCCGTCTTAATGGTGAGTCCGCGTACGTAGGAAAACATTTGGAAGCGGCTGGACAGTGGATAAAGCAAATGCACAGTAGTGCTGAAGCCCAGGGAACCACACTGGTTCTGCAACACAAAGTAAGGAACCAGGAATGTACAACAGTAAATTATGAAATTGTATATAGGTGTACCGAAATTATATACATTGGAAAATGTACAATAAATATATTCATTCATCTACTTCAGCGTTGTCCAACGCAGCGCCCGCAGGCGCCATGGTGCCCATGATGTATCATTTAGCGCTCTTCATAATCAAATTGTTACTCCGACGATTTCTAATGTTAATTCAAATCACTATTTTCTTCCGAATATCTTTCCAGCACATACCCATGAAGTATGTTTTTGTACACCTAAAGCTGTATTCATTACTTCCCTAACCAGTGCTTTACCTTTTTTCTCTCATAAGAAAGGTAATTGCCCTAACGGTGGTTGTGATGGTGCCCGCGCCTCCTTAGGCATGAGTTAAACGTGCCCGAGCACATAAAGTTGGACAGCACTGATCTACTTCGTGTTAATCGAAATACGCATTTATAGAAGTAGTTTTATTGTATATTTCCTTCTAGATACAATGAAATAAAGGAATATAATAGGTTAAAGGACAGTCAAATCTTTTAAGAGCTGGTTGCTATGTGAAGGCTTTGAAATCCCAATCTCTTTGCATGCCCAGGGGGAGAGAGGGGAAAAAAGGAATAACTTGTCACTTAAGGGGAATAGGTATATGTATCGGAAAATTCAAACTTCAAATTCAACCTTGCATTTTCTTTGGAAATAACCTCATTTACCAATAAGAGAAAAAGAGGCTGGGTTCACTTGTCTGGTGTCATTAGCACAAGGCGCAGATTGCTTTCTGTTCCATTATCATAAGAAAAGGGCCTTACCATGCATGTCATCTGCAGTTCCCTTTCTAACCTGATGTAATCAATATTCAGTTCAACATCTGTTGCTGAACATCCTTAGCAATGCCTAAGAGGCGAGTGTGAAACTGGTCTTGAAATCTATGCTTGACAAATGAAACATGCAATATTTATAATAAATAAGCATATTCAGCCAACATTTGATTATTTTGTCTCAGTTCTTATCAGAGTAACAGCAATGCAATATTCCGATTATTTTGTCATATGCTTTCCATAAATAAAAAATACGATTCCACACACATGCCTTTCTCATTCTATCTACTTAATTTAATTGAGATAAACGTTTTTAGAAATTAGTTTATTACATATTTCATAAGAGGAACAATGGAAATATAATAATATAGCAGGACTAAGAGATAGTCAAATTTTTAAGAGCTGATTGCTAAGTGATCGGTAGGGCTCGAAAGTTCATGCCCTAAAAACACTGAAATATGCATGCAAATATGCTCTTAAAAACTTCAAAATATGCCAAGAAATATGCACTATTTCATTAGAACAGTTCATGTCCCTTTGCAGTAGACGAGTTAATGTAAATAATAAAGTTACCTTATTCCTTAGAGGTTGAAGCAAAAGTGCTCCCGCTGCTACTATTGACTGCTAAATTGCAGTTCACAACCAACACTGCACAAATTTTCAACAGTAAAACGTCCTCTATTGTCTGGCAAAACACTTTTGTAACGTGAAAAACTTCTTTACACGTCACAAGATGTTATAGGGGCATATTTAAATGATGTTAACTGTTTCACAGAGTCAACTCTCTTCGTGTGACAGATGGTTTTCTTTCGAGGATGTCTCGAATATCGCACATCTGTTTATAACCAGAATTTTTTGAAATTACATAATTCACTTTCTCTTTCACTTTTTGTCCTATGCTACCAGGAACCGAACTTAGATCACATATTGTTTTTTCAAGCACAGTAATTCATGATTCATGGAAAGGAAATCCTACAGCTTCCAATGCCGTTATGGCTGATGGTAAGAAAGAAAAATGGGCAGATATGAAACTAAGATCCTTCTTTAACCCAGTGCCTGACAGAATATTTTGCAGTTTGTATTGATGAAGCATCGTTCGAATCCAGTGAATTAACAACCTCTTCGATTATTTCTATGTGCTCAGCATAATATAAAACTGCATCGACCCATGTTCCCCATCGAGTTAACACCGGTGCAGGGGGAAGTCGGATATTAGGTGCTGTTGATCTAAACAACTTAACTCTTTTAGTAGATTTAACAAAAATTCTCTTTGTACTGGACACAAATCTATTTACCAGTGGAAAGAATCGCGTACTGTCTCAGAAATTCGATGAAGAGCGTGTGCCTAACAAGTTATATGAATTAAGTTAGGAAAAATACCTTTCAGAGTTTATCCTGATTTTACCATATAAGGTAGCAAATAAAAGCAACCAGTTGTATTCGATTCCACATGGGCATTGTAATTTCAAAGAGTCCATCACAAACTGTGTCATAGTTACATTGTAAGTGTCCGACAATTTGCATATATTAAGGACATACGCTTTAGTCTTTTGTTCATTATTTAAGGCACCCACGATTATATTAGCAATAGAACGGCGTTCAGAATCAGAGGTTTCATCAACAGGCAACCACACAAACTGATCCGCTAAATATATGTATTTGTGCTTGTACATGTACAAGCACGGAAGAACTAAACATTTGGAATAATCTGATCCGCTAAAGTTTGTATATTTGACAATACGTTATTGTAACAATGCCCTACGTAAGTCTTACACAGTGCACTTTCTTCAGGCACATGTTGTTGAGCACACTTGGTAAGAAAGTTTTTTCAAATCGGATTATTAATTTTGAACAAGGGAATATCAGCAGCTAAAAATACTTGGCACAAGTCATAGGAAAATTCAGTAACCCTACTTCCTAAACACTCTACTAATTGTTTGAGAACAAGTTATTTGTTTGCGAGTTTTCTGATTAAATTATCCTAATGTTTTGCTGTGTTTATGTGCTGAACTAATTGAAATTTTTCTCACTCCCTATATTTTTGTCACACGCTCCACAAAAGAGTGCCCTATTATCTGTAGATATTAAATCACCCGAAAACCCTTTCTGTAAATTAATTAATCTAGCACTCTAAGTTGGTTTTATTTTCGGCATTTGAAGAGCTTTTTAACATTTTATACGCCTAATTCAATTTGGAGGGAACCAGTTCACAACACTATTACGTTTGAAGACCACGCAGAACCAAGCGTTGCTATAATCGTGCTGCTCAAAACGTTGACCTGCACTTTATCTTTGTTAATATAAACCTCTCAGATAACGCACTGATTATTCTCTACGCACAAACATATAATGAAAGGATGGAAACAGGGGATTCACTGCATGACAACATGACTCAGCATTGCTTCTCGCCACCTCGCGAGTTACATCATCATATGCAACACTACCAATATGAAAAATATTATCCAGGTGGAATAAAAAACCCATAAAAATCATTAAAATATGCTAAATAGAGGCTATATTATTGAAATAATATGCATTTATCAAAATCAAGAAAATATGCAGTTATATGCACCATAAAATCACGTCCAAATAACTTAAAATGCCACAATTCGTGCACATAATGTAAAAGCATACATTTTTAACCCCATGAAAAAACATGCAAATGCATGAACTTCCTAGCCCTAGTGATCGGTTTGATATTCCAGTTTCTTTGCATGGCCAGGACGTAAAGAGAAGAATAACGACTTCATATTTGAGAAAAGTATGAGTATTATAAAATGCAAACCAAAACAAGGAATATAAAAAAAAGGCTATCTCCAGGAAAAAAAATTTACATCAATTGCGTGGCTTAATGAGCTCTTTTAGGGTTTGCCACTTATGCAAGAATCATCCAGAATGAAGAGGACTTTAGAGGATATTCCCAGAAAATTCAAGACTTACATTTCGTTTGTCATAAAAACATCTTAAACATATTTTAATTAAAATCGTTAGTCATTTTTGAGAAAATCAAAATGTTCCAAAATGTTCCCATGTAAAGGGTTGAAGGGTTGTTGGGGGGGGGGGATGCTTGTTTTGCTTCCTTAAGAGATGGTGAACTTAAATACCAATTTGATATTTAACCAACTTTTCGTTCTCAAGCATACACACTGATGTTTTTCTAAAAATGCTATTTTTCAGATTCAGGCGGCCTCAAAACATGTATTTCTGGTGCAATATCGACAGAGAATTTTTGGGTGAGAAAGTAAAAACTCAATTTATTTTAGAAATTTACTAATACTTAGCTCTTTACACATCATAATGTACGACTGACGTTCTTATTTCAAACTGTGACGAAAGTGCTAATAAAATAAGTTCTCATGAATTCTTGCAGATTTGCAGCAGAATGAAAGAGAACATTCCCAGAGTTGGAGGCAGACCTTTACACACACGTCATCACACATATGGAACATCTACAAATTTATGCGTATTTTATGGACAGTAGGGTCATATACCAGTAAGACACACTCTGGACAAGCTTTACTGTTAATTGTTTGATTGAACTTCATGGAATTTTTATTCTTATTTCAAAACACAAAACCTATCATTCCCCACTCTCATTTTGGCAAACTTGAAGATAATTATGTAGCAAAAATAAACAAATAGATGAATAGTAATGAAGAATATTTTATAACTTGCTGTTAAACAATAGCAACCTTTCCTAATTACATTCTGAACTATCATATTTGGGGATTTATTTGCTTATATTGCTGAACCACAGCACAACTCCACAGACAGCCTTTATGAAAATGGCTCTCAACTTGAGAGAGTGCTAACATGGGAACCAAAAATTGATGTTTCTAGTAATTTTCATTTATTTTACGATATGTCTGTTTCTGGTTCAGAATCTCTTTAGATGTACCTACAATAAATACGTTCAACAGCAGGAAATGTAAACAGACTGTGTAAAATTTGCTCCCGTTCACTTGCATGAAATTTAGATGAACGCATACTGGCTAATAATGTTAAAATGACAGATTCTGGCAGAAAGAGGTTCTGTTGTTTTGGTAAATTTAATGATTACACAAATCTATTTGTTGAACTCATTGAGAGTAGAAGATATTCAGGAATTCCAAAATAAATGCATGGAATTATTTAGCACTGAAACGATCACCAGTGAAGTGGTAGCATGTCAAGGCAATGCTATTGCTTTATGAATTATTGAAAATATTTATGGCGTAATGCCACTATTTAAAAAACTATGTATGAATAGTTTGTTTGATGGTTGAATTTTTAAAAAGCCTTTTGTGCATCATGCGTCTTTTAGCATAGAAAATATACCCTGAGATGTAATTTTCAATTGGTCTTTCTGACTTGTTTACCACTGATATACTCATTGGGATTTTTTTTTTAAAAGAAGTTTATTTTGTGGGAATTAAATATCAAATGAGTATTTTCTATGCTACCTGATTAAAATGGTGAAGGAGTAGATTACACTTATATTCTCATATCTTTTATGGACAAACTAACAGCTATTTTAAAACAACCCTAAAATCGTTTACATTGTTGTAAACATTTAAAAATACACTTTTAGTATTCAGAAGTATTCCACTTTTCACAGGACATTTTTGATACAATTTAAAAATGACATCTTTAAGGTTGATAAACATTAGTTTTCAATAATGGTTCAATGTAGAGCTACCCAATTTTGCATGTAGCATTTGACCACTTCATAGCCAGATCAAAATTTGTAATTGATGCATTAAAGTTGCAGATTTAGAATTGTCACAGATTCATTTCCTCAACTGAAGCCACATTGTCAAACTTACAATTCTTGACTGGGTGTGCAAAAGCAGTTAAGCCAAAAACCTCACAATGAGAAAAACTAAATTAAAGATTAAAATCAATTTCCCAAATACCTTATGTGCCAAAAATCTACACATTTTGCAAAAAAAAAAAAAAAAAAAAAAAAAAAAAAAATATATATATATATATTCGTTAGTTAATACTGTAAATATACACATCAGGCTACTTTAATTCCTGTAAATCTTTATCCCTTATATAGGGATTATCTGAAGGTTTGAAGGGTGGATGCGTGACTTACAGGACTTTTCACAGTACATTTTGACATATCCACTTCCACACCAATGTTATATTAATGGTTTCAGTGGAAGATTTACAGTTTGCCACTAGAATATACAATGAAATTGTATTAAATATGTATTCAATTCTTGTAGTTCCCATGGGGATAAAACACTACCATATTTATATAAAATTCACACTTAACAGAACTTGAGAAAATGACAGCATAAAAATGGTACAAGGATGATGAAACAAGACATATCACTGTGGTAATAATAATAACCCAAAGTGCAACAGCCCTTACCACCTAGCCGTTGATTCCCCACCTCTGACTACCAGAGGCTTCAAGACTGTGGTGCATTACTGGTGCTCAGCACCCTGGTCCCTCCCGGCCGGTTATGCATTCTACCCAACCAGCAACTTTTCAATCAAGTAGCTCCTCGATTGGCCTCTCACGCAAAATATAACATAACATTAAGTAAAGAAATAAGACATTTTATTCTTATGACTGTAATGTCATGTACGTTCTTTAAATTTGCATGAAATTGTTTTCACCATCCAAAATATAATGAATAACCACTTTTAGATATTTTTAATGGTCTAGAATTCCCAGAATGTGGCCGAGATAAATGAAAGTAGGTCCAGCAAGTCCTATTTTTGCTAGGTGTAATGCATTTGGATCAGAATACTTTTTAAAATTTTGATACCTGCAGATTTATTTCCTCTTCTGAGAAAACTAGCAAATTTTAAATCATCTTTGCTTAACCTGTACTTGAGAAATAATTGCCCGAAGGAAACCTTTTGAAAACAGAGCCACTGCATGTCCCTCCAAACAATCTTTTGTCCAGTTATGTCAACCTTTCCTAGCACGAGTTCTTTTTCCAACAATGCTGCAAAGTCATAAAGGTCCTCTTTAGACATTTCACTGACCACAAGTGGCTTGTTCTTTCCTGATAAACCAAAGAGTTGCATCCAGTAGTGAGGATGATGAATAAGAACACGATACTTCCATTTCTTTTGTTCTATGATCGCATGCTCTCCACCACTCTCCATGTGTGTATGACCTAATATTAGGAATTGGTGGTCGATAGATTGGGGGATTGGGTGTTCCTGAAGTGCAACCATACACATTATTGCATTGTAACTGTTTTTGTTTTGCCCTTGGCAGCAATCAGAATACGTAAGTTATTTTTTTACATCTAGATGAAGTTGTTTAAATTAATTGTGAAAGCAAAATCCTATTCATTAGTCGCTCTTAAGATTTGTCTTTTGTGCTACATGAAACAGTAGGCTTGCTTGTCATCACAGCAGTTAACGTTAAGTTTTAGCTCCATAGCTGTCCTTTATAGAAGACAATGGCAGTGGCGGCTCGTGATATTTAAATGTGGTAGGGCACACAAAAATCGACATGCAGTAGTACATAAGGAAAATAAAGCAATAAATTATGATCTAAGGCTTACTTGTTATTTTTTGTATAGCAGCTCAATTCTCCTATTTTTGGCTGTAGAAAATTTCTCAATCACACGTCTGTTGAAGTCTTCTTCTCTATTGATAGCATCGCCAACGCGTTCAGTCTCTCGTTCCCCATAGAATTTCGTAAGAATGTATTTATTCCATTGAGTGTAGAGAATGATCGTTCGGTCTCTACAGTCGCCATTGGAAGAGTAACAATTATTTTTAAAACCATCACACTCTCAGAGAAGGTCCGTGTCATGTTGTTTTCACATAAAAACTGCAGAAGAGGCGTTGCACCGGATGCTCTACGCAAATCTTCACGACTATACAGCACCTCTAACTCAGTTCGAAATTTCGGACCACTGATTGTGGGATATAATTTCAAGGTTGTCTGAAAGGCACTTTCAGGAAATACATTGCAGTATTGGGGAAACCTATCAACCAAAAATAGCTTCGAGACACTCAAATGACCTGAGAACTGAAACCTATCGCTGATATTGCTTGTAATCATGCCACAAACTTCTAGAGCTGCCACCGTATTACTCCTACTATTGCTGTGTTCAACACATTCCCTCTTACTACTTGGGGGTTCGTATACAGACACTTCGTGTTCGTACATTTTCCTAACTTTCACTATAGCATTAACTAAGTGCCTGACAAACTCACCAACTTTAACAGCATCGATGTCTTTTTTCTGGACACAGTCAAAGAATACTGCTGCATGAGGCATCATTTTGTGATAAAATTCAAGCCAAAAAGTTAATTCAGAGTCTCTCAGTGTTCGTACAAATCCTGTTGCTTCACTAGACGCTTTTTCATCATTTAATTCGTTGTCTCTTATATGTTCGAAACATTTTAGAAACATTTTAGTAGATTATCTTTCTGCTCGAAAACGGTATTAACAGTGCGATACTGAAAATACCACCTTGTCGGTGGGATACTGCCAAGTTTTTTCTGAACAAATTAAGTTACATAATCCATCCTTTTTGGAGACCTCGAAAAGAATGTCCCTATCCCCTGTAAGTCTTGGAAAAATAGTCTGCTGTGAGATGAACCTGACGTTGCACTCTGAAGGATAAGATTTCCTTGATGTGCATAGCAGTGAATGTAGCTTGCATTAAGGTACCTTTCTTTTATCAAACATTTCACCCCACCCTTCTTTCCACTCATAACAGAAGCTCCACCATAAGTTTGGCATATAAGTTTCCCTGGATTTTTCTCTATTCCCATTTCACGTAACTGTTCTGCAATAATTGCTGCTAAACCAGTGGTACTCCTGTCCGTCACTTCGAAATATCCCCAAAATCTCTCAAATATTTTCCCTTCAATTTGACATCTTACAATTAAGGACAGTAAAGTTTTACATGAATTGTCTGTTGTTTCATCAGCCTGAAGGGAAAGAAACTCTACATCACCTAGCTCAGATAAGATATAATTTCTGCAAACTGATAAAATTGCGTCTAAAATGTCATTCTGAACTATTTTTGATGTACCTTTAAAGACAGTGCAATTTTCTAAATGATCTCTCAAAACATTGTCAAGGGCCAAGATATAGTTAATTAGACCTTTAAAAACACTTGGGTTAACGGAATCGTCTGTTTCGTCATGGCCACGCAGAGCTAATTCAAATTCGCCACAGAACTTAATAGTATCAATAATGCGTGACAAAATGTACCTATTGTTATCAACAAGTTCATTGTGTTTGAGAACAGACACCCTGTAGCTATCATCAAGCTGTATTCTAATATCAGTTTTGCCTAGTACAGCCAGATTCATTTCATTATGTAAATGAGTCTTTGATAAACTATGTTTCTTGCTTTTTTCCGGCAAATGTTTCAAGCCTTTTACGCCGGTTTTAGCCCACGTGTCCTCCCCACCAAATAACACACAAGGAAAGCAAAACAGTGCATCATCTACAGAACACTCGCACATCCATTCCCATTTTTCATACACAGATTTATTAAAATTTATGTTGTATGTTCTGCTTTTATCTTTAAAAACCTGGTTTATGCAAAGATCTCGCCTAGGAGGTCCTAATTCCATGCTAGCAATCGGTCCTCGAAACTTAAGGTTTTAGTTTGTAAGAGCTTCACCTGGTTCATTTTAATAGTTTCGCTCACTATACATTAATGATGTTAAATTATATAAGCTTAGCACTTGAATAAGAAAACTGTTATACACAATTTTATTCACAGTTAAAATTGAGAAATATATTATCGACACTGCACTACAACGGACACTAATGCAGCAAACTGAACAATGGCGCTTGTAACGTTTTAAACAAAACAAGCCGGTAAAGGAGGGAAAACATTCACAAATTTTAATGACAGCGCCGCACAGTGTCAGGTCTCATCACTATTGTGACCATGTCAGGACCTTCTAGATTAACGGACCTGACCCTGGCATCCCAGTTGTACAAAAATGGCGTCGGCTGGTGGGAGTGATTTCTGAGGTGTTTCCACACGCTGTTTTTCGTATTATTTTCTATGTCTTCGAGTTATTGTTTCTTATAATAATTCCTATGTAAGTTTGTCTTCATATTAGCAAAGCGAGTGTTTCAAAAGTTTTATTTGGGCAGTATAGGAACAGGAATAAATGTAATAACGTTTTGACTGTGCCGTGTGCTATCCACGTGTTCATGTTTATTGTGTTCCATCTAGGACTATGGCTACATTAGCCGTATAGTGTGGTTAATTTATCTGTTTGCAAGTACAATTTGTGTCACGATTACAGTGGTGAGAGGTTGTTGAAGAAAAACTGTTCCAGTAGTGTATATTAATGTTGCCATACTACAACCTAACCTCAAACACGACAATGCACCGTAACTGTTGCATTCCCGGATGCAAATTAAAAATCAGAAACTTTCAGTTAAAACAAAAGGTAAATTACAACATAAAGCTTCTAAATTCAGTATTTAATTACAATAAATTGCAGCGTTATGTGTATTAGTTGCCGGTGTGTATATAACATGGTGAATAGTGTGAATAGTGAAAGACAATAACTTCGAGTGAATTCAATTAGTGGCATCTGCAACACCAACAGTTTGTTTCATGTAAGTAGTATGCTGCTCATATTTGTACATTATCTTTTGTCTTTGTAATTTAAATGTGTAGCTGTAGTTTAGAAGAAATGTGTTATGTTGCTGCATGTAAAACTGTAGACTATAGCAAAGTTTGGTAAATATTTACAAAATCGTCCGCTCGAGAAAACGAATGAAACATAGTGCAATGGATGCAGTTTTTATTGCTGATTACGATCTTGTAAGTTTTATTGTGCGCTCAAGCTTCGTGTTTTATTTATGAGAAAATTTCGTACGGTCGATGAAGTGGTTTTATTTCGCTTATGCGGCGGATATTTAGCTAATAAATGTGCATAAACGAGTGTAATATATGCTACAATGATTGATTAATGCATTTACGTTGAAATGATTGCATAAACACTACCCAAATTGTAAATATTTCGATAACACAGGACCCTGTCACCCCACTCATATGCAAAACTAACCTAACCTAAGCTAACACAATGTTGCTTTACAATACTGATTTAAGATTACGTATTTCATGTATTTCATTTACAGTGCTGTTTTACGGTTATTATTTTTAATATTTCATCTGCTTTTGTGGATTCCCCCTGTAAAATAAAGTGTCCTGAAGTGCTGAGTAATATGTTGTTGCAAACTGAGTAATCAAGTTCTCAGTAATAGTAAAAGCAAAATTTCACCCTAAAGGTTTTGAATTCAGTAGGTAGCTTTAGGTCATTCTAAATAGCAGCATTTGTATATCAGCCATCCAGTATAGTATGTTTTGTGTAGGTATATAACATTATGCACATTGTACAAATGTGAAAAACAGTGTAAACAATGATTAATAATTCTGAGTCAACTCACTGTCAACACTTCTGTTTTATTTAAGTAACATGCTGCTTGCAGTTTTGTCTATCTTCTTTGTAATTTGAGTGTGTAATGCAGTTACATAATGGCATGTAAACCTGTAGATTGCATGAATGATATTTGAGGTTATATATTTCATTGCCCATGGTTTATCGTTTAATATTAAATGTCATTCTTTTTTGTTTACTTGAGTTTATGTTTAAGACAGTGTTTTTGTGTTTAACACAGCCCATATTCACAAAATAGGCGTGTTATTACACCACATTTTTATTTTACTGCGTTGAAATCGTAGCCTGTAGACGAGTTGTTTACAAGTAGTTCCCACCACATAGGCCGCCATCTTGAATCACAGTGTCAGGTCCGGTATTTAGGAGGTCCTGACCATGTGCAAGCGAAATCCTCATAACCCCCCCTGCCACTTCCCGCAGCTAAGAGTGAGGGGATGACGTTAAATACACGAAGTTGGAAGTCCGCACGGAGACTGTGACCGCGCAGGGTTGCCAAGTTTCGTAAAGCTTACAAACGTGAATATCCAACAAAAATCAATGCAAATAACTCATTTAAAGAAAAAATAAAACGTATTACAGTTCTGTCTAGATCACCAGAACATGATTGGAGGGGCACGTGACCTTGTGACCTAAGGGTAGAACCGCCCCTGGACAATGGAGCTACTGACTACTTGAGTTTGCAAGCATTGTTGTAAGTCGAAATGTTGTGGCTTTCCTTGTAAGATCATTTCTTGAGAGTGACTTGCCAAGTCAATCTTTTCTTGGTGCACTTCTTACTCTCAAACTCAAGTATTTTTCACCTCCAGAGATCTCGATCTTCAGCTTAAGCCTATCGCATGTCTGGTATGCGCCCACTTTTGGTTTCTGTAGTTCAAGATCATCAAAAATAGTTCCATAGATCCTCCTACCAACATGTTGTCCAGGAATGGCATTTAAATATTCTTCATACAAGTAGTTAAAGTGACACGAAATGTTAAATGGTTTCTTTGTTTTTACTGAAATTATATACAAAGTTGCAATACTTTATTTTTTTATGTGCATTGTTGACAAGTCAGAGTTAGTTGTTTTGCATTAGTCAATCTGCATATTAGTGCAATGAAAATAAATACTCCATCACCAGATAGGTGTAGTAAATAGCGTAAATAGCTATGTCAACTTTCTTTAGGTTTTCTAAAACCTCTTGACGAGGCCTTTAATATCCTGGCCTGTTTGTTGAAATTGGCCCATTAACAGAGAAATTGTGGCCAAAATAAGGTTTACAGTAATTTGTGACTGTTACGCGTAGGCTAATATAGCTGGGTCAACTTTCTTACTGTATTCTGATAGCCCTGGAAGAGGACTTTAAAACGCTACTTCGTTTGTTGAAATCAGTCCATTAGAACAGAATAAAAAGCCAAAATAAGGTTCAACTGCGCTGTAGAAGTGGAAATAAAAATGTTTTTTTTTATGTAAAATCGCGTTTTTTCAGGAATGACACCTATATAGATAAACTTAATAAGCAAAACCCTGTCTGAATACAAACATTTGCACCAAATCGTCAGAGTCGTTTCTAAGTTGCGCGGAATATATATTCAAGAATTATTGCTCGTTTAAACATAAAGACTTGTGTAGCACTGCAACTGCACAATGCTCCATTTTTATTTTATCTACCATTTTCTTGCAATAGGTACAGAAAGTACCGCACTTCACAAAATAATTTGACACTGGTATTTCACCGGAAATACATGGTTTGAGGGTTTCTTAACGGGAGAGGTCAATTAAATGCAGAATATTACATGAAGAATCATAATTGTCTTGCTATTAATCAGAGCTTTGTGAAAAGTGGATATGTTATGCTTCCTTATATGTTAGATATTTGTAATAAATTTCAATTTAATTGAACAAATATTTTTCACAAAACAAAATAGGCATCTTTTCAAAAGTAAAAAAAAAAAAAAAAAAAAAAAAAGTGTACCTTTTTAAGAATAACCTTTCAAGATAATCGCTTAAAATTTTGCACACTATGTATTTAATTATAGTAAAACAAATCATTGTAAAGATGCTTGGTTTATTTTATGATTTTTTAAAAATAAATATTCTAAAATTAATACTTTTTTTCCAATATGCGTAGTGCTATCAAGTGTGAAATAGAACAGCTATCAAGAAATGCTTAAATGAAATTGAAGCTTATATGTAATTAATAATTATGCAGTGTACAAAGTTTCATCAAAATCTGTCTGATAGTTTGTGAGAAATGATACATACATTTTGAAAAATGACACTTTTGGAAAACGAAGCACAAAGTTTAATTTTATATGGCAATAAAAAAGTTCTTGTCCTTAACTTTTAAGGATACCAGGAAATGGACTGGTTTCAAAAAATCAAATTTTGGTTTTTAATTTTAAAAAATATACAGTATTTCAGAATTAATGTACAGGGCTGGGGTTCAGATGACAAGAATAAAAAAGAAAATAAAAAAAAATGTTTCCTCTACTTTCAGGTGTAAACCTCTGGCCACCTCTGACACCATACCTTATGCCGTTCATCTGTTCCGAACACGTGGTACAGCATTATCTGAGCCCATATATAGCCCATAGCCAGAAATCCTGATGTGGAAGCCAAGTAATGACCCGTACTGCGCCAGAAATATATAAAAATTAGATTAGAAGAGCCATTCATGCTCACCGCTGATCTATCGGAGAAGCGACAAACCATGCCATTTCTTGCTGCATTAGTGGGAGCGACAAAATGAGTGGCCCACCGAACCCCTTTAATAAATACGTAGCAAAAACTAGTGGGTAAAAATTAATAAACACGTCGCAACATGATATGCACATCCGTCTAACCTGCCATTTGTACATTATGAAAATGAGGAATTTTACTTCCAACAAAACGGTACATCACCATATTACCACCGAGACGATATTAATCTTCCACGGCACTGGACATGACACCGCGTTGCCCTGTGGAACTTCTACCTATGGGGAACCCTTAAGGATAGTGTATACCGTAGAAAACCAGCAACACTGGCAGCTAACTCTTCGGGAAAAGATTGGAACTGTATGTAGTGCAATCTCGAGGACACTTCCGGATCAGTAGTTCAGCATGCTCAGAAGTTTATCGACGCCGATGGTGGGCATTTTGAGCAATGGTAGTAACTGTAGAAGTCTACCATGACTAGGGCTTATCGCATTCTGGTTGTGTGAGTTCAGCTTTGTTATGTTAACAGTCCTTTCTCTGCTTGAAGTGCGCATACATTTTTTTGGCACCTGTGAAGTTTACTGCTAAAGCATGCATACAGTATGTGCTAATAACTAAATTATGAAAAATATTTAATTATATATTTTATTTCAAAATTAAGCATTTTTATGTGAAATAAAATGATGTACTTGTGATAGTAGCATCATATTCAATATTTATACTTAGTGTCACGCTTGGAAGTGCAAGCAGAAAAAATACACCGTTCAGCATTTCAAAACCTATTTTTTTTTTAATCTGATAGGTGATCTTAAACGGATTTTCTGGGCTGAATTCGAAAATAATCTCCATTTTCTCCCATCACCTCAGGTTTTCAAAATATTCATAAATAACAGAAATGAAATTAAAAATTGGTGAAATGTAATAAAATTACTTTCAACAGGAATTTTGTATGAAAAGCCAGGCCATAATTATAATTTGTTATTTGCCACTAATCAATCACTAATCAATAATAATTATAAGCACATTCATAACCTTACCTCGCGCTCGCCTACCACCTAGGCGGCCCGGGTTCGATCCCAGGGACCCGCATGTGGTATTCGTGGTGGACGAAGCGGCGTCAGGGCGGGTTTTCTCCGGGTACTCCGGTTTCCCCCGCCATTTCATTCCACCGGTGCTCCATCTTCATGTATCATCAGTGTCACCGCCTGCGGTGCCGTAGTAGTAAAAGCGGGCGTTAAACACTACAACAACAATAACCTTACCTCACTATTGCACTTCAAAGTTTCTCCTCTTTGACCTTCTCGCATGCTGTTCAGAGCAGTCCCTTTTTAACATCCAACAACAGTCCGCCATCATGTGATCACTCCACTTCCCTTTATACCTCATTTCCATATTTTTATATGCTGGTGAAATCTTTCGCCTCATTCCTCACTAAAATCTCCTAAATTATCAGGGAAATAATTTAGATGGGAATGAAGAAAATGTACTTTGGCACTCGTGTTGCGACCAATTTGTTTGAAATTTTGTAGCATCACTTTCACTATGTTAACATAATGTGGGTCTTTTTTATTTCCAAGGAAATTAAAGACAACATTTGTGAAAGCATTCGAGGCATCCTTCACTTCTCGACTCACAATATTCTCAAACTGACTGTCCATCAGTTTTCGAATTTGTGTGCCAACGAATACTTACACCAGCTTTAATTTGTTTCATTGGATAATGAAGGAAATGTAAAGTAAAGGTATTTGGTACTCACTTTCCTTATCTAAAGTTTTCACAAATTGTCTCATTAAACCTAATTTCACATGGAGAGGTGGCAACAATACTTTTGAGAGATCAATAAGAGGTTCACTTTTCAACCTTTTTTTTTGGTGGGGGGGGCGGTGTTACATAAGTCCTACGTGGCCACTGTTCCCTTTCCCAGTGTACTGACCTAGCTCTGCTATTCCTTTCAAATAAGAAACAAGGATATTTTGTGAAATCAGCCTGCTGATCAAGTAATAGTCCAATAATCTTGAAATCTCCACAGGCTAGCCAATCATGGTTTCCGTACTGTATTTTTTGTAACAAAAATTTAACATTCTCATGTGTCTTCTTTATAAGAAAAGAGTGCGCTACAGGATTGGAAGGATGAATGTTTCCATTATGAAGCAAAATACCCTTAAGGCTTATTGAGAAGAATCTATGAAGAACCTCCACTCTTTGGAATTATAACTTATGTTATAACATTTGAAGACAGCAGGGGTGTCTTGGCAATACACCAAAGTTTCTTCTTCAGCAAAGAAAGGGAAAAGTTCCTTCTCATTATGCCTGTACCATGAAACATATGTACCCTCAGCCAACACTTTCTTTTCTTTTAACTTAGAGCCTTAAAGTTCTGCTGACTCTTTAGGCAAATTTAAATCCCTCACTAAATCATTAAGCTTTGGTTAAAACATCTATCCTCATCAGAATTGTCTGGTTCATAAGCATTATCCACTGGAGATTCAGTTTCAGTACTACTGTATGCAGATGGCAATGTATCTGATACTATAGATAAACATATCCAAGAATAAACATTGCATGTCTTATTACCATGACAAATGTTTGTGCATCCCCTAGGGCGGATATAGTTAGTAGATTTTAATAAAATAAAAATATAAATATAGTAATAGTTATATTATTTCACATTTTAAGTAGTAAAGTTGAAATTATAAGCTGCTGAGTCTAACAAACGATAAGCATGCGGTAATATTACTAAAGTAAGTGCATTACGAAAAATATTCAAAACATAACATTTTGAACTGCACAAAATTCTGACGTGGTACGCGAAAACGGATTTCAGTTTTGCAATCAGTGTGAAAATGTGATTCAGAAACGCTCATTTACTTTATAAAAAAAAAAAAAAAAAAAACAACAACAACAACAACAACAACAACGAAACCCATGCAGAACGGTGATATTTACCTAAAATTCGTTCCCTAGTTAGGACTTTTTAGAAATGTTTTTTGTGGGAACATAACGAACGTATTAGTACAAGGGCAGCTATCTCGTGCTATGATAAAGTGGGGAAGAGAGACGGATTACTGGGGGTTCACACTATCTTGTTTTCACAGCTGCCGTCACGAACAAAGAGGTACAGGACACACAGTAATTCCTGCAATCCGATTCACAAACCACTTAACACAAGACACGCTGCTTGTATGCAATACACAAAATACGTTATTCGAGTATAGTAAATAATTATGCCATGAATATGATGGTGATGATAATGATAATGGTGAAGTTTTAAGGACGCTTAACTACTTGGTCATCAGCGTCCTTATAAGATGAATCATGGCAAAAGCTAGAGATAAACTTTAACACAAAGTAAAAATACTAGTAAAAGAACAAATATAGATAAATACACCAAACTAATGAGGCAAACGCCAGAATTAAAATATCTACAAAAAGTTCCTAAACGTATCAAATCTTGATATCTAAAATTCTAAGTCCTTATATTGATGTTTGCCGTGATTCAAATTCCGAAACTCTTTCGACAGCTGGTTTATCGTCCACCAGACCTGTGCAAGACTGACCGGCAGGTGCAGAGAGTTCCGAAGATGCGCCAAGGAAACACAATAACAGCACGAGACGGACGGACAAATTTTGTTGCACAGCGGACAAAGAGGAGCAGGGCCCCCTTAAAAAGATTAATGTGCGTAAAATTGCAATGGCCTATATGCAACCGAGTCAAGATCATCTCCTCACGACGAGATACACGAGAGGAGGTTGCATAGTTTATCGGAATTTCCTTCACTTCTCTAACTGCAAGCTGTTACTGCAGAGAGCTGACCACTCTTCGTGTCAATACCACAGCACCGCTCTCCGGACTTCAAGTCGTCCGATATAACACGAGATACGCTAATTCTGGGTTCTGTGGTTGCCGCCTTTTCTGCCAAATCCGCAATTTCATTAGCCGGCAAACCAATGTGACCAAGAATCCATGCACACACCAAGTTAGCACTAGAAGTGTGTAAAAACATGGAGATTATCTTGGATACGCTGTACAATAGGGTGGTAGTTAAAAGCTCACGAAGGCTCTGTTTGCAGCCTCCGTTTATCAAGTTCATATCCGGCCCAAATGACGGGCCCTTCTGACTGACTGACTGACTGACTGACTGACTGCCTGCCTTCTTAGGACCTCATGCATACAAACTTATGTTATATTTATATATACTGTTTTTATTCAAGACACTTGGTAATAAGCAAGATATTACCTACGATTTGTTTTTATTTTACGTCCTTCAGGCGCAGTAATTAAGTGCCATATAGCCTATTTTGTAAATAGGACCTAGGGTTTGTTGCATACCAAATATTAATTCATTACTATCAGTTCGGCATGGAAAGGCCAAAAAAGTAAATACAACCCAAAAAAGTAAATACAACCCAAAAAAGCATTTCAAAATACAATTTCTTGAATTCGTGTAGCCCATTCAGCTACAGTTTCATTTATACGTACAGAAAAAAGTACTGCACTATTAAACACTGAACAAACACATAAAATTGTATTAAAAAAACTCAACCCCTAGCGCAACAGCCCATGCCGTCCAGCCGCTGCGTACCCCACCTCTGCCCACTACAGGGGTCATTGGTGAGGTGCAGTACTGGAGGGTGGGACGTGGTCAGCGCCCCGAGCCCACCCGGTCAGTTATACGGCCTTCTCGAACTGGGGCCGCTACTTCTCCATCAAGTAGCTCCTCAATTGGTCACCCCGAGGACCTAATAGGCTGAGTGCACCCCGTGCCAGACCTCCCAGAGGGGATAAAATCCCCATGCTGGTACTGGGATCGATCTCGGGTCTTCCGAGCCAGCGGCAAGCGCGCTACCAACTGCGCTACGGCGGCGGTCATAACATTATACTACTGGGTTAAAAAAAGAAAAGTTAAATTGTGCGCTGAAGATCGTAATAATACGACCTACTTTGTTGAAATGAATCACAACTACGCAGGGGGGAGGGGGCGGAGGAATTATTAAATTATTTTGTTGTTTAACGACGCTGTCAATTGCCAGGATCACATCATCGTCGCCGGTGTGCCGGAATTTTGTCCCGCAGGAGTTCTTTTACATGCCCGTAAATCTACTGACATGGAGCTGTCGTTTTTAAGCACACTTAAAAACCATCGGTCTGGGCCGGGTTTGAACCCGCGACCTTGGGAACAGTAGGCCAGCGTCTAACCAACTGAGGGGACGGAGGAGGTTTACATCGTTTGAGATGTTTAATAGTGGTTACAGAACTCCACATTATCTACAAAAATGTACTGCATTCCAGCAGCAGCTATTTAAATACTTCCTCCAGGCTGAGCATGAGCGTCGCTCACAAATTTTGAATATCGGTGTTGGACAGAATACGAGCACTTTTCTCTTGGTGTTTTTTTTACACTTTGAGAGGTGTATACAAGTGTCCCGCCTGACTCTGCGACCTCAAATATCTCCGAAATGAAACAAAATATGAAAAATCCAATTGGCCAGGAATGTACCTATGTCAGGGGCTCACACAATGAGAAGGTATGCACAATCCATAAAAGTAGACAAATAACACTTCCAACATAAAGTTGCGCTTTTAAAATGCAATATGTGTGTCTGTTCTAGCGAAATGAAAACTAGAGCTACAATTACTGAGCTACAATTTTCTAAACACATTTACCAGTGGCCTATAGCCCACAGAAACTTCATTGTTGTGCATTACACCTAGCATGGAAAACGCACCCACAAATCACCAGTAGCGTCTTGTCCGATGAAACTGTGCATTTCAACAGATATTGAAAGTGTCCTTCATTTGCTTCAATACACTTTTGTAGACCGGTTTCTACAGATATTGCCGCACACGCCGCAGTAATACGATGTTGCGTGTCATCTACTGTCGTTGGGGTTCTTGATACACTATATTTCACTGCGCCCCAGAGAAAGAAGTCTAATGGCGTCATGCCGGGGGACAGAGCTGGCCCTCTCCAATCCACCTATTTGGAAACTTCGCATCCACGACGTCTCTGGAAACATGTGCATATGGTACGGGACATCTATCATACTGGAACCACATTGACTGACGTGTTGCCAATCCCACACCCACCATGAGGAGGGGTTGAGTGTGTTAATGAAATTATGCACATCCGTTTAATGTTCCCTGATAAAAATAGGGACATAAATATGGTTACCAATGATAGCGCGTCACCGTCGTTGACGAGTAACTTGGCGAATCTAGTGGGGATTTTGCATGGACCAGTAGTGCATGTTCCGCAGATTCACATGGCCATGATTTGTAAATGAAGCTTCGTCCGTAAACAACGTATTGCTTAGAAATACCGGATTACCTTGTAACTGCTGAAGTGCAAAACGACAGGATACAATGCGGGATTCAAAGTCACTCCTGTACGGTTCTTGGTACATTGAGATATGGAACTGGCGAAACCTATGACTATGGAAAATTCTATTCACACACTGCTGCTTATTCCAGAACCTTGTGCAATCTGTCAAACACCCACCTCAGGATTGTGCGCTACAGCAGCCAGAATAGCTATTTCATTTCCACTGCCAGTCGCTGTCTTTGTACGTTGTCGCTTTGTGGGAGCCCAGCTTCTTGTTTCCGTGAATTTCGTGCAGAGGTTGGTAATCGTAGTGAAGGGCACCGTCGCTATGGGTAGCGTTCAGCGTACAATGCCACAGCTGTGGTCGCATTGCGCCGTAAATTAGAATAATATATAGTGTTTCTTCACTACTAAAGGCCGGCATATCGACTAGATGACGGCAAATGTGACAAGCTACACGAAAACAGGGTTTAGTGTGTCAACATGGAAAGGAATATCCGAAACGTATTACGTTACAGTATGACAGCAGTGCAGCAGACCAGATTAGGAGACACTAATACATTGAAGCTAGAACATGCTGAGTTGATGTTGGTTTGTTTACAGCAGGCTACAGGCCAGTGCAAGCAATCCCTGCTCTGAGGACAGTACTACAGAGAGATCCAAATACATGGGAACCGCTGCGCGCTGCTTTTCCATTGTGTAGAAGGAAACACGATAACAACAGCTGATATACACAAGGTCACGAGCATCACTTGTTTTTCTGTGCTCTGCTCACAATCAGTATTGAGTTGATGCGATTGCGTGCGGCTGCATTTTTACCAGTGTGCTTTATTCGTTAGTCCTGCACTTAGTCACAAAGTGTATTACGGTTCAGCATTTGTTTTCTATTGCACAGCGTG
Source organism: Tenodera sinensis (assembly GCA_030765045.1). Classification (NCBI taxonomy): domain Eukaryota; kingdom Metazoa; phylum Arthropoda; class Insecta; order Mantodea; family Mantidae; genus Tenodera; species Tenodera sinensis. The sequence goes on from CM060962.1 coordinate 131,981,294, forward strand.
TATTTATTTATGATTCGTAAGTGTTAACTCAGCTCGCCAGGTGCAAGTGCGATTTGCAGAAGGATTTCCAGGTGTAAAAGTTCCAGGCCGTACAACAATCCATAAATTTACAATAAATTTAAGGGTACAGGAAGTGTTCAGGCTCGGAAACCTAAAAGACAGCGTACGGTTCTTACCGAAGAAACATTAGACGACATCGGTCATTGTTTGGAGAATTCCCCCTAAAAATCGCTTAGGCATCTTTCACAACAGTTAGGCATTTCTTATGACTCTTTGCAAATAGCTACTAAATTGCTGAAGTTAAAACCATATAAAATTACTGTGGCACATGCTCTTCAACCAGGTGATCCTCTAATTAGGCGCACCGTTTGTGAGTGGACTCTCAATAGTGTATACAATAGCGAAATTGACCTACATTTAATATTTCTCACGAACGAGGCTTGGGTCCACCTTCCATGGATATGTGTGTACACAAAATAACCGTTATTGGAGCTCTGAGAGACCTAATATTGTTCATGCAAAATACCCCTTCATGACAAAAAAATTTGTGTATGGTGCCCCATTAGTGGAGAAAGAGTTATAGGCTCAATTTTTTCGACTCAACAGATGACGCCCGTGCATACGTGAATACAATCCCCCCCCCCCCTTTTTTAGAGAATTAACCGACAGGGAGCGTGATTTTGCCTTTTTTCAACAGCTCATACAGCCAATCTTTCGATGAGAACAATTGAAAATGTTTTTCTGGACAGAATTATTAGCAGACACTTGTGGCCCTCTCGGTCCCCCGACCTAAACCCCTGCGATTTCTATCTCTGGGTAACTTAAAGCATAAAATGTACAAGACAAACCCACACACCCTGAAAGAATTGAAACGAAATATCCGTCAGGAAATTGCCAGTATTTCTCAACGTGAACCACGGCGAGCGATGGACAGTTTCCTAAAAGAGGTGCCAAAAATGTATGGACAACGACGGTGGCCAGTTTCAGCATCTGCTTTAATAACATTGGTAAGTAAAGCCTTTAAAAGTACGAGGTTTTAAAAATGCTGCATGGTTTTATCCGCGGTGTTCTACGATAGCGGCAGTCAGCAACAGGCGCAGAGGACCCGTACTGACAAAACACAGCGCGGCAGGTTCAGTCTTTTGGATCACCCGTTACATGCGTTGCGTCAGTAACTGTGACGCCATTGCCATCCTCTAGAAGTCATGTGTGTCGATATGCGCGCATGTATGTGTGGTGGATGTGTGTCGGTGTGCGTGCATGTTTGTGTGTGGATGTGTCGATGTGCGCGCACGTGTGTGTGGGTGTGTGTCGACGTGCGCGCATGTATGTGTGTGGGTGTGTATCGATGTGCGCGCATGTGTCGGTGTGCGCGCATGTATGTGTGTGGGTGTGTGTCGGTGTACGCGCATGTATGTGTGGTGGATGTGTGCGCATGTATGTGTGGTGGATGTGTGCGCATGTATGTGTGGTGGACGTGTGTCGGTGTGCGCGCATGTATGTGTGTGGGTTGTGTTGGTGTGGGTGCATGTATGTGTGCGAGTGTGTGTCAATGTGCGCGCATATATGTGTGTGGGTGTGTGTCGGTGTGCGCGCATGTGTGTGTCTGGGTGTGTGTCGATGTGCGCGCATGTATGTGTGTGGGTTTGTGTCGGTGTGCGCGCATGTATGCGTGGTGGATGTGTGTCGGTGTGCGCGCATGTATGTGTGGTGGATGTGTGTCAGTCTGCGCGCATGTATGTGTGTGTGGGTGTGTGTGTGTGTGTGTCGGTGTGCGCGCATATATGTGTGTGGGTGTATCGATGTGCGCGCATGTATGTGTAGTGGATGTGTGTCGGTGTGTGCGCATGTGTGTGGGTGAATGTGTGTCGGTGTGCGAGCATGTGTGTGGGTGAATGTGTGTCGATGTGCGCGCATGTATGTGTGTCAATGTGCGCGCATGTATGTGTGGTGGATGTGTGTCAGTGTGCGCGCATGTATGTGTGTGTGGGTGTGTGTCGGTGTGCGCGCATATATGTGTGTGGGTTTGTGTCGATGTGCGCGAATGTATGTGTAGTGGATGTGTGTCGGTGTGCGCGCATGTGTGTGGGTGAATGTGTGTCGGTGTGCGAGCATGTGTGTGGGTGAATGTGTGTCGATGTGCGCGCATGTATGTGTGTCAATGTGCGCGCATGTATGTGTGGCGAATGTGTGTCGGTGTGAGCGCATGTATGTGTGGGTGGATGGTGTGTCGGTGTACGTGCATATATGTTGGTGAATGTGTGTCGATGTGCGTGCATATGTATGGGTGGATGTGCGTCGGTGTGCGTGCATACGTATGGTGGATGTGTGTCGGTATGCGAGCATGTGTGTGGGTGAATGTGTGTCGCTGTGCGTGCATATGTGTGGTGGAAGTGTGTCGGTGTGCGAGCATGTGTGTGGGTGAATGTGTGTCGGTGTGCGTGCATATGTGTGGTGGATGTGTGTCGGTGTGCGCACATGTATGTGTGGTGAATGTGTGTCGGTGTGCGCGCATGTATGTGTGGGTGGATGGTGTGTCGGTGTGCGTGCATGTGTGGGTGAATGTGTGTCTGTGTGCGAGCATGTGTGTGGGTGGATGGTGTGTCGGTGTGCGAGCATGTGTGTGGGTGAATGTGTGTCGGTGTGCGAGCATATGTGTGGGTGTGGGTGTGTGTCGTGCTCGCATGTGTGCTTGCGTGGGTGGTGTGCCGGCGCGCGCATATGTGGGCGGGTGTGTGGTGTCGGTATGCTGGCATGTTTGTGTGGGTGCGTGGGTCGGTGATGTGTGTGGATGTGTGTCGGTACGCGCATGTGTGTGGTGGGTGTGTCGGTGTGTGCGCACATGAGTGTCGTGGGTGGGTGTTTCGGTGTGTGCGCATGTGTGTCGTGGGTGTGTCGGTGTGTGCGCGTATGTGTGATATGTGGGTGTTTCCGTGTGTGCGCATGTGTTTGGTGGGTGGTGTGTGTGGTGGGTGGTGTGTGAGTGGTGGGTGTGAGTGGTGCGTGTGGTTGCGTGGGTGGTGCGTGTCGTTGCGTGGGTGGTGCGTTTGTGGGGTGGGCAGTGTGTCGTGCGTGCATGCGTGGGGATGAGTAGTGTGTCGGTGTGCGCATGTTTGTGGGTGGTTTCTTAGGTGGTGTGGGTGGGTTGTGTGTGGGTCTGCGTGTGTGTGGTGTGTGTGGGTACGTGGGTCGGTGGTGTGTGTGGGTACGTGGGTCGATGGTGTGTGTGTGGGTACGTGGGTCGATGATGTGTGTGGGTACGTGGGTCGATGGTGTGTGTGTGTGTGTGTACGTGGGTCGGTGGTGTGTGTGGGTACGTGGGTCGATGGTGTGTGTGTGTGTGTGTGTGTGTGTACGTGGATCGATGGTGTGTGTATGGGTACGTGGGTCGATGGTGTGTGTGGGTACGTGGGTCGATGGTGTGTGTGGGTACGTGGGTCGATGCTGTGTGTGTGTACGTGGGTCGATAGTGTGTGTGTGGGTACGTGGGTCGAAGGTGTGTGTGGGTACGTGGGTCGATGGTGTGTGTGGGTACGTGGATCGATGGTGTGTGTGTGTGTGTGTGTGTGTGTGTGTGTGGGTACGTGGGTCGATGGTGTGTGTGTGGGTACGTGGGTCGATGGTGTGTGTGGGTACGTGGGTCGGTGGTGTGTGTGTGTGGGTACGGGGGTCGATGGTGTGTGTGGGTACGTGGGTCGGTGGTGTGTGTGGGTACGGGGGTCGATGGTGTATGTGGGTACGCGGGTCGGTGGTGTGTGGGGGTACGTGGGTCGATGGTGTGTGTGGGTACGTGGTCCGTGGTGTGTGTGGGTACGTGGGTCGATGGTGTGTGTAGGTACGTGGGTCGATGCTGTGTGTGGGTACGTGGGTCGGTGGTGTGTGTGGGTACGTGGGTCGATGGTGTGTGTGGGTACGTGGGGCGGTGGTGTGTGTGGGTACGTGGGTCGATGGTGTGTGTGGGTACGTGGGTCGGTGGTGTGTGTGGGTACGTGGGTCGGTGGTGCGTGTGGGTACGTGGGTCGGTGGTGTGTGGGTGGTGTGTGTGGGTACGAGGGCGGTGGTGTGTGTGGGTACGTGGGTCGATGGTGTGTGTGGGTACGTGGGTCGGTGGTGTGTGGGTGGTGTGTGTGGGTACGTGGGTCGGTTGTGTGTGTGGGTACGTGGGTCGATGGTGTGTGTGGGTACGTGGGCGGTGGTGTGTGTGGGTACGTGGGTCGATGGTGTGTGTGTGGGTACGTGGGTCGGTGGTGTGTGGGTGGTGAGTGTGGGTACGTGGGCGGTGGTGTGTTTGGGTACGTGGGTTGATGGTGTGTGTGGGTACGCGGGCGGTGGTGTGTGTGGGTACGTGGGTTGATGGTGTGTGTGGGTACGTGGGTCGATGGTGTGAGTGGGTACGTGGGTAGATGGTGTGTGTGGGTACGTGGGTCGATGGTGTGTGTGGGTACGTGTGTCGATGGTGTGTGTGTGTACGTGGGTCGATGGTGTGTGTGGGGTACGTGGGTCGATGGTGTGTGTGGGTACGTGGGTCGATGGTGTGTGTGGGTACGTGGGTTCGTGGTGTGTGTGGGTACGTGGATCGATGGTGTGTGTGGGTACGTGGGTCGATGGTGTGTGTGGGTACGTGGGTCGATGGTGTGTGTGTGGGTACGTGGGTCGGTGGTGTGTGGGTGGTGTGTGTGGGTACGTGGGCGGTGGTGTGTGTGGGTACGTGGGTCGATGGTGTGTGTGGGTACGTGGGCGGTGGTGTGTGTGGGTACGTGGGTCGATGGTGTGTGTGGGTACGTGGGGCGGTGGTGTGTGTGGGTACGTGGTGCGTGTGTGTGGTGTGTGTGGGTACGTGGGTCGGTGGTGCGTGTGTGTGGTGTGTGTGGGTAAGCGGGTCGATGGTGTGTGTGTACTTGGGTCGGTGGTGTGTGTGGGTACGCGGGTCGATGGTGTGTGTGGGTACGTGGGTCGGTGGTGTGTGTGGGTACGTGGGTCGGTGGTGTGTGGGTGGTGTGTGTGGGTACGAGGGCGGTGGTGTGTGTGGGTACGTGGGTCGGTGGTGTGTGGGTGGTGTGTGTGGGTACGTGGGTCGGTGGTGTGTGGGTGGTGTGTGTGGGTACGTGGGTCGGTTGTGTGTGTGTACGTGGGTCGGTTGTGTGTGTGTGTACGTGGGTCGGTGGTGTGTGGGTACGTGGGTCGATGGTGTGTGTGTGTACGTGGATCGATGGTGTGTGTATGGGTACGTGGGTCGATGGTGTGTGTGGGTACGTGGGTCGATGGTGTGTGTGGGTACGTGGGTCGATGCTGTGTGTGTGTACGTGGGTCGATAGTGTGTGTGTGGGTACGGGGGTCGATGGTGTGTGTGGGTACGCGGGTCGGTGGTGTGTGTGGGTACGTGGGTCGATAGTGTGTGTGTGGGTACGTGGTCCGTGATGTGTGTGGGTACGTGGTTCGATGGTGTGTGTGGGTACGTGGGTCGGTGGTGTGTGTGGGTACGTGGGTCGATGGTGTGTGTGGGTACGTGGGGCGGTGGTGTGTGTGGGTACGTGGGTCTGTGGTGTGTGTGGGTATGTGGGTCGGTGGTGTGTGTGGGTACGTGGGTCGGTGGTGTGTGGGTACGTGGGTCGATGGTGTGTGTGGGTACGTGGGTCGGTGGTGTGTGTGAGTACGTGGGTCGGTGGTGTGTGGGTGGTGTGTGTGGGTACGAGGGCGGTGGTGTGTGTGGGTACGTGGGTCGATGGTGTGTGTGGGTACGTGGGTCGATGGTGTGTGTGTGGGTACGTGGGTCGGTGGTGTGTGGGTGGTGTGTGTGGGTACGTGGGTCGGTGGTGTGTGGGTGGTGTGTGTGGGTACGTGGGTCGGTTGTGTGTGTGGGTACGTGGGTCGATGGTGTGTGTGGGTACGTGGGTCGATGGTGTGTGTGTGGGTACGTGGGTCGGTGGTGTGTGGGTGGTGTGTGTGGGTACGTGGGCGGTGGTGTGTGTGGGTACGTGGGTTGATGGTGTGTGTGGGTACGTGGGCGGTGGTGTGTGTGGGTACGTGGGTCGATGGTGTGTGTGTGTACGTGGGTCGATGGTGTGTGTGGGTACGTGGGTCGATGGTGTGTGTGGGTACGTGGTCCGTGATGTGTGTGGGTACGTGGGTCGATGGTGTGTGTGTGGGTACGTGGGTCGATGGTGTGTGTGTGTGGGTACGTGGGTCGATGGTGTGTGTGGGTACGTGGGTCGGTGGTGTGTGTGGGTACGGGGGTCGATGGTGTGTGTGGGTACGCGGGTCGGTAGTGTGTGTGGGTACGTGGGTCGATGGTGTGTGTGGGTACGTGGTCCGTGATGTGTGTGGGTACGTGGTTCGATGGTGTGTGTGGGTACGTGGGTCGATGGTGTGTGTGGGTACGTGGGTCGGTGGTGTGTGTGGGTACGTGGGTCGATGGTGTGTGTGGGTACGTGGGGCGGTGGTGTGTGTGGGTACGTGGGTCTGTGGTGTGTGTGGGTATGTGGGTCGGTGGTGTGTGTGGGTACGTGGGTCGGTGGTGTGTGGGTACGTGGGTCGATGGTGTGTGTGGGTACGTGGGTCGGTGGTGTGTGTGGGTACGTGGGTCGGTGGTGTGTGGGTGGTGTGTGTGGGTACGAGGGCGGTGGTGTGTGTGGGTACGTGGGTCGATGGTGTGTGTGGGTACGTGGGTCGATGGTGTGTGTGTGGGTACGTGGGTCGGTGGTGTGTGGGTGGTGTGTGTGGGTACGTGGGTCGGTGGTGTGTGGGTGGTGTGTGTGGGTACGTGGGTCGGTTGTGTGTGTGGGTACGTGGGTCGATGGTGTGTGTGGGTACGTGGGTCGATGGTGTGTGTGTGGGTACGTGGGTCGGTGGTGTGTGGGTGGTGTGTGTGGGTACGTGGGCGGTGGTGTGTGTGGGTACGTGGGTTGATGGTGTGTGTGGGTACGTGGGCGGTGGTGTGTGTGGGTATGTGGGCGGTGGTGTGTGTGGGTACGTGGGTTGATGGTGTGTGTGGTTACGTGGGTTGATGGTGTGTGTGGGTACGTGGGCGGTGGTGTGTGTGGGTACGTGGGCGGTGGTGTGTGTGGGTACGTGGGTTGATGGTGTGTGTGAGTACGTGGGTTGATGGTGTGTGTGGGTACGTGGGCGATGGTGTGTGTGGGTACGTGGGTTGATGGTGTGTGTGGGTACGTGGGCGGTGGTGTGTGTGGGTACGTGGGTTGATGGTGTGTGTGGGTACGTGGGCGGTGGTGTGTGTGGGTACGTGGGTTGATGGTGTGTGTGGGTACGTGGGCGGTGGTGTGTGTGGGTACGTGGGTTGATGGTGTGTGTGGGTACGTGGGTCGGTGGTGTGTGTGGGTACGTCGGTCGGTGGTGTGTGTGGGTACGTGGGTCGATGGTGCGTGTGGGTACGTGGGTCGATGGTGTGTGTGGGTACGTGGGTCAGTGGTGTGTGTGGGTACGTGGGTCGATGGTGTGTGTGGGTACACGAGTCGGTGGTGTGTGTGGGTGGTGTGTATGTGTGTGTGTGGGTACGTGGGTCGGTGGTGTGTGTGGGTACGTGGGTCGATGGTGTGTGTGGGTACGTGGGTCGATGGTGTGTGTGGGTACGTGGGTCGGTGGTGTGTGTGGGTACGTCGGTCGGTGGTGTGTGTGGGTACGTGGGTCGATGGTGTGTGTGGGTACGTGGGTCGATGGTGTGTGTGGGTACGTGGGTCGGTGGTGTGTGTGGGTACGTGGGTCGATGGTGTGTGTGGGTACATGAGTCGGTGGTGTGTGTGGGTGGTGTGTGTGTGTGTGGGTACGTGGGTCGGTGGTGTGTGTGGGTGGTGTGTGTGGGTACGTGGGTCGGTGGTGAGTGTGGGTGGTGTGCGTGGGTACGTGGGTCCGTGGGTCGATGGCGTGTGTGGGTACGTGGGTCGGTGGTGTGTGTGGGTGGTGTGTAGGTGGATGGAGTATGTGGGTGGGTGTGTGTCGTGCGCGCGCATGTGTGTGTGGGTGTGTGTGTGGGGGGGGGGTGTTTCGGTTTGCGCGCGCGTGGAACAAATGAAAGGCCATATGCCGAGTAAATACAAAATTTGATACCTAAGTAAGATATCGTTTAAGCAGCCCAGACGGAGATACCTGTACACTTCTCCCAACACAAATTACCTGTTATGTGAGCATTTTTTCGTTATTTTTGTTTTACGGATACCCTCCTGACGAATATATTTGAAGTATTGGCACATGTATATTGTGCATGCTTGAATTTTCTATGAATTAGCATTTGAAGTTCTCATCATTCACGATCATTTGTATATAACTGGGAAATCGTTTTATAAGGTAAATCTTATTGAGGAAAACATATAGAGCTCATGAAAACATTCAGTTTGTGCCGAATAATTTTACCACTGCATTAGTCATCTTGGAAATAGTAATTAGGTGCAAGTTAGATTGAAGCCTATATTGTTGCAATCTATGAATGTTTTGAAATTAAGATGAGCAATGTGGTCTTTTACATGAATTCGTGAAAAATTAGAAAGACAATTGTAGAGTTGTGTTAAAAACGGCTGTGTATCATTACTGCTGTTTGTATGTAACCGAATAGGAAAAAGGTAACTAATAGTTAGTGGAAACTTGAAAAACTTTCTGGCAAGACAGATCTTGCTTTGTGAGGATTATATGATGAATGAAGAATATATGCTAGTTGATAATGGAAAGAGAAAACTGTGAAAATTGGAAACCAAGCTCATGTTAAAATGTTTTTATTAGCCGCTTTCTAGTCTTTTGTCTATTCGGTACAGAGTTTGTAATCAATTTTAAACTAACTTCTCGATGGACTACTGAATTGACATTTTAGCGATAGCTCAGAACTGGATGACAATTCAATATTAACTCCTTTCAGGAAAATACCCCACCCCAAACTACCCTTTACATGGAACATTTTTCGAAAACATTGTGGTTGAACTAACAATTTCCCTATGAGCTAGAGACTTGCAACTTTAAACACAGCTTAGAACTGGATAACAATGCAATAGTAAACCGCTTTCAAGAACATCTGTTTACACCAAATTCTTTGCATGGGAAGTATTTTAAACTTCACGATTAGCTGGAGATTTGAAACTTTAAGCATAGCTTACAACTGGATGACAAAGCAATATTTACTGTTTTCAAGAAAATCCCCCAACCCAAACTAACCTTTAAATGGAAACATTTTTGAAAATTTTTATTTTCTCAAAAATGGGTTGACGATTTTGATTAAAATAGAAACAGTGCAAGATATTTTCATGAAAAATGAAATGTATACCTCGAATTTTCTGGTAACAGCATCTGAAGTCCTCTGAAACTAACATAGCTCAGATCTGGATGAGAAAAGATAGGCTGAAGGTCTTTCTTTACTTTTAATTATTTAAATACTATTAATATACCACGTTTTTAAAACGCACTCTTCTGCAATGGGGCTTGTCACACTTTTCTTTTTTTTTTGGGGGGGGGGGTAAAATTACAGGATCTGTCTGTCCAAATTGTTAATAGTTTTCTTCAAGCGACCTCCCGCTGAGCAATTGTTTGTCATCAATGGATGGGTTTATTGTTGTCAATGAACTTCCCTTTGAAACACTATCATTCGTCCTTTAACTATCCACGTCTTATTTGCATGCATCTGTGTGAATGTTTCTCCGTACTGTAGCTGCCTCATATAACTCCTGTGCAGTTAAACCACTCAACAAGATTCATGCAATTACTAACAAATCCAAGGCAGAATGCAACTACTTGTCTTTCAATCACGATGAACTAGGGTGCAACAAATCGTCAACTACCTGGCACGTTAATGTGACTGGAGTAATATATTCTTTAGGATGTTTTCTTTATTGACTCGTCTAACGGGATTCTTCTAGAAGCGCTGGGCTATTTGATAACCATTTTGGTAATCAAAATTCCCTTGATTTCATCCGCTCTGCTATTTTGTTTTGCAACTGGAGTGTATCACTCTCACTGTCTTGTCCACTAATCAAGTCATGTACATAAAAATATCTCATCAATATTTCTGCTTGCCTTGGAAATCTTTGAACTTCTCTTTGTGCCAACTGCTTCGAACATCTACTAGCTAGGAATGTTACACATGAGGCGCCATACACTAAACACTGTCTTCAGTTAATGAATCTTCACCGGTGTGTATTTAGGTGAGTGAGTGAGTTGGGTTTAAGGGCCCGTCGACAACTAGGTCATTAGGGCCCGAGTGTATTTATGTTCTCTTCAGGGAATCCTTTGAAGATATGTATCCTTAGGATCTGCTAAAATCTGTATGTACATACATTTTCGCCATATCTGCAGAAAATACTATTTTGTGTACCCTAAATCTTTGGATAACAGAACAAAGCTCTTCTTGGTGCGAAGCTCCTACCATGAGTAAGTCGTTCAATTCAGTACCTGAACTTGTCTTTTCCGAACAATTACGCACAACTCGTAGTTTGGTGGTAGACCTGTCTCCTTACACAACTAGGACATGATATGGCATATTAGGTGAATGGTGTGGTTCGTCATATCCCTTTGTATATTCCACATGTTCTACTGGCGACATATGTCCAAATATTCACTCATGAAGTAGTTGCAATGCTCTTTTAGTTCTGGTTGTCTGAACAACCTTCTTTCCAACTGATGTAACCGTGTGCCTACACCTAACTCTCCAAGTTCGGATGATCCATTCGAATCGGTAAGCTACCTTGTTAGCTTCCATCTTCTTGCCTTACGGTGGTTGGAATTGCTTTTCACATTCTCTGTTGTCATTCAAGGTGTGTACTTTATGACTAGGATTTTCCAACGATGAACATTTCTCCAAATGAGTATGCAATTGATTAATATCAATGAAAAATGTGTGAAATTCTGCACGGCTTTAATTCTTGACGTCACTAGCAGAGATTGATTCCCAAACTATGAATTCCTAAAATTGTATTCTACAACATTGCTAAACCTTGCGCTAATACCCTTCATCTTGCAGTAAATACAAGAATGTTTCAGTTCCTAGGAGAAGGTTGACTTCATGAGGTATATTGAAGTTGCTATATGCTAACCTTATGTTAGTTGTTATATTGCATTGAGACGTATCAATATCACCTAGGCGGCCCGGGTTCGATCCCAGGGACCCGCATGTGGTATTCGTGGTGGACGAAGCGGCGTCAGGGCGGGTTTTCTCCGGGTACTCCGGTTTCCCCCGCCATCTCATTCCACCGGTGCTCCATCTTCATGTATCATCAGTGTCACCGCCTGTGGTGCCGTAGTAGTAAAAGCGGGCGTTAAACACTACAACAACAACGTATCAATATACATCAGGCATCGGCAAACATGTACTCAATGAGGCCTCGCAACTATGACGTGTCAGGGGCAGCGCTTACTCTGTCTCCCCCTCCCTCCCTCGCAGCCTTAACTGGCACTGCATACACACCGATCACGGGCGAACTGTCCTGTCGTATTTACCTGCACTTCTATATATGTCCCTTGTCAAAGTGTAATTTAATACTAAGACTTAAAGATAAATTTCTTTATTTATAACTTTGAAGGATATAGTTTATTTAACTTAAAGTCTTAGTATATTCATAGAATTAGAGCGCATCTAATTATTCCTGGTATATTAAATTTGATACCTAGAATAGCACTTTGATGATTTCTTCTCTTATCATGTAAGGAACGTAAGGTGTTTGTTGTGCTCTAAAGTTCAAAAAGGCACTCATCAATGGAACATCAAGCGGCATTATGATACATGACATAAGATCACCATACAATTATAGACAAGCATGTATTCGTAAATTTACACCACGATTTAAAGTAGCATAACACTGGCCTAGTGTCCTTGATTCATTTTATTTCCTTTTTTTTCCCCCCAGGTCTAGATTGGACTAACCAACTGCAACTGCTCAAAGAGCAATACTCAGATAATACATATTAATTCAAATATTATAACTGATAGACAACTTCACGCCAGCTATGCTATAGCTTTGGAGATTGTTCAGACACTGAGGTGTTTTAGTGATGGAGATTTCATAAGAAATGTGAGAGTAAAGTTGCCAACATTTCCCTGAACAATATGATATTTTTAGTAATATTGCATTATCACCACTAACCATACAGAGAACGATACATGAAATAGCAGAAATAACCGAAAAAAGACTACAAACCGAGGTCCATGAATTTATAGCCGTTTCTTTCGCGTTGAATGAAAAAACTGACAACGCTGACACAGCACATTTGGTAATTTTCACTCGTGGTGTTACAACAACCTCTCGATACAAGAATATATGCTTCAAGTAAAAAAAAAAAAAAAAAAAAAAAAAAGAAAAACTTGTATCGCGATTAACAGATGATAATTTGCATGCTATCCTGAGAGCGGCTACTTGTGATATATCACTAGATTAACATGGTACATTGCAAATAGAAGTGAACTGAAATATATTGCTCAAATATCTAGGCCTACTTAAAGTATCGTACCTAGACCAAAATAGCTGGATTCAAGTATGTGTACTATTCCTTATTGTACTCTGTAGCGAGCAAGCCCAGCACAGACTCTGAACGAAGGTCAATGCCATCCCCTGTTCTACATTACGTCATGTGCATTGCGGGTTGCATGTTGAGACGTCATACTGATACCTTACTGAGTACATGTTTGCCGATGCCTGATATACATGGATGGCATTCTCCCTGGGATTTGAGGTAATACAATGCATGCCACTTCAGCTTTGTAATTGTTCACACCCCAATAAGGTTGAACAGTTGCCGTGTGCATGGTTATGCTTACTGCAATACTAACACCTTAGATAGGTGGCTCAGATATTGTTTGCTTTAGTTCTAAACGACTGCGAAATGATGTTGTAATAAGGTTTAATTGAGAATAATAACGGTCCAAAAGAGCATCTTTATACTATCTGTATAATCTCCCAAAACTACTTTTCACTTTAGTCTGTGCAGTAGCCAGTAAAACCTGTGATAACACGGCACCCTTCATTGTTTGTCAAGTATCGATTGGTCGATACAGCAATGTGTGGTGATATTTGCCACAAGTCTTACCTACAAACCCTGGAGTTACGTTGTTGTATGAAATGGTTATTAGCAAGACACTTTGAGGATACTTTATTTTCATTTACAAATTTATATGTATATACTACCAACTGCGAACTGATTAAACCGACTGCAATGCCAAAAATATTAATATGCAAACTTCCCTTGTTACATAACTATGTGATTCAGGTTTTATTACTGTGTACTTGCATCTGAAGTTTAAATTCTTGTTTGCCGTTTAAAGAACATTGCACTCGCTTTCAATAAACTCATACAGCTGAGCAGTGACGTGCGATGACAATCTATGGTAGAGAAGCAATAACATTGAGAAGAGTAGACATGGCCAGTAAAATAACTTGGATCTACTTCTATAAATGTCTTTATGAAAATGTCGCACACAATTTTCGATTTTTGTTTTCAAATTCTCAAATGCTGGAGTTTCCCTGCCCTTTCGACGATTTCTTTGCTCTTTGCGCAAGCAAATGAAGAGAAACCTCGATTCAAATTTTCACAGCACACCAGTCTTCCCTCACACATGGTTCACAACTCCCCGTTACATTCACGTTCTGGCCATAAAGCACAAGCATTTTGCAGTTACAAAATTGCTTCCAGTAAATGCTGTTCCTGATTGCCACGACACGTACAGTGCACAGTTCTGTCTTCACAAAGAAATTTGTCATACACGTATTCCGTTGGAAATCTGTGCAACATCGCGTAATACCTATTAAACTGCTATTATTATAAAGAAAACAATTTTACTTGATCTTGTTTCCTAACCTCTAACAAGCAGAAACCTGGATTTCCCACACAGAGGTAATAAGCAAGCAATACCTTGCTTTCGCAGCCTGAGATTATATCGACCATCAGCAAACACTCCATGCGACATCTGTTGGGGCTCCAGAAAATTACCTGCGAAAGTGCCTCCTGTGCAACAATACTCGCGCGCTGTTTCAAAATTGTATCGCTATATTTTCCATAAGGGGAACTTTAATGAAAATGTATAAATTAATATATTACTAACAATTAAAAGGGAAGAAACACTTGCTTTGCTTTTACGTAACACACGCCATTGCAATTAAGTTAGCCAAGATAGGAGTTTGCCCGAAGTGTCCAGCTCCCTCTCCCTTTTAGTCTTCGTACTATCAAGTTTCTGAACAACAATGTAAATTATCACTGAACTTCAAATTGCTTTTGGCTACATCAATCCACCTCCTAAGTTGAGCAGTGTTCTCAGTCACAATTGCAGATTGCTTCCGTGTGTTAACAACGAGCTTTTCATTTTGGTATGTTTTTATTAACAATTTCCAAGCAAACTCATATATGCCCTCGATACACACAAAACTATTCTCTGGGCATCCCAATGGAGAGCTAAAATCAGATAATGAAATTTCTGTAAGTTTGTAATATATTCATTGTTCCAAACAATGGGTAAATGTGTATGCTTAAAACTAATTTGCTCACTTACATTTCCACTAAACTGAGGAAGCTTTAATATAACTACTGGTGCAGCAGGAACATTACAGTTTTGAAGAGACCGAGGCTCCTTTAAATTTCCTTGCAAAAAAACTAAATAAACCGCAGGACCTATTTTCCACTGAAGCTCCTTCTTTAAAATAAAACCTGAGCAGAGCCGCGGGTTCACTTGAATATCATTCTAAGCAGTAAGAAACATCGATAACACAGTAGAAGGTTAGAGCATCATGCTATGAAGAAGGTAGAAGGACAGACGCGGAGGAGGACTTCAGCACTTCGACCTCAGGGGTGCCCCCTGGAGGGAAGGGTGAGGCGAGAGGAGACAGAGGGCGGCCATACCACAGAAGAGCAGATACAGCAGAGGGCAGGGTTCCTACATTTTCCCAGTTAGAAACTCCCCGACACCAGCCAGTACAACGGCCCCACCAGTTCGCGCAGGGCGCCGCCTGCAGGGACACGATCCGGAGCCCGGCTACCGTGACAGGGGACGGAGTCACTCAGACCATTTCGTCCCACCATGCTGCACCCGAACGCCTACTGAAATAGACCAAACGGATGGAAGGATGGATGTAATGATTAGTGAACTGAAATGGAAGGAGAGGAAATTCGTGGGATGAAAGTAACCTACCCAACATTTGACCCCCCGAAGAAAGAGAAAAGAAAAAAAAAAAAAGAAAAGAAAAAAAAATGGGTCAGGTAGGTCGGTTGTGGGAATCGAACCCACAACCTCCCGAATACGAGCCTCACACATTACCGTGGAGCCATCTTGCTCGGTATAATGCCATGAAACTTTGAAATCCTTTAGATGAACAAAACAATGCTTTCCACCAAGTTGGTTACTGTGCCTGAAACTGGCCAGTCTGTCACGAGAAGTAAGGAGTATTAAAGCCGTTGGTTGCTAAGGTCCGATAAAGACTAACGGAGACACCAGTCGATAAAAAGTAATTTAACTCCGTGAATAAAACAAGAGAAGCTTGCAAAGGGAGGGTGAAGCTGAGCGGGCGACTGTGAAGTCAGCGTTGCATGAAATGATTGCCGGTTTACACTCTAGGGGCGTTCTAAGGATTTTAATGAACATTCGTATTAGTTCTCTCTCTTTCAGGGACCGAATGCTCTCGAGAACTTACAATACATACAAATAAATTAAATGATTCTTTTCTCTTTTAGCCGGGATTTCCAGGCCATGAAGAACCGTATGATAACGTCGCATTAAGCAATGAAAAGCATCTAACCTTTAATTATTTCATTTCATATTTAAAGGGAAAAGTGAGTAGGATATGTATTTACTGTAATAAAACAGTAACAAATATTTTCTCATAATTTCCATTTTGAGTAAATAGTTGATATTAACGTGTACAGTGGGACACAGAGACGTGAAAAATAACAATTGAACGAATGAACGTAGGTGCCAGTAGAGTAACACATAAGGGGAACTTCATTTGACTGCCGTTCAATGAAGCAACTTGAGTGCCATATTTGCACAAGATGTAGCATCTGCCCTCAAGCACACAGGATGAATGACGTTATTTAGAACAATGTTCAACTTTGGCTGCATTAAGGGTGCAGATTCCTTTGACTGGTCTATGCTGCCCGCTCTGTAGGAAGCGGGCAAAGTTGAAATGCAAGACCGTCGCATGTAGCTGAAGATGGTGTTGTGTACATGAATACTTCTGTAATACCTATACCAATGGATTGCCCTCTTTATCCTCTACATAATGTATGTAGAACTAAACTTCCTTTCCCGGGGATAGTATTTTTTGATCCACTTACCTTTCATACTGTCAGGGTGGAAAATGAATTTCCTGCCATCGTGTTTTGTCTATTTTATCACAGCTATGCACATAAACTACACTAAATCCTCTAACTTTAGATTTATTTTCTATTATTCCAGACATGGAACATAATCATGTTTGATAGCTGAATTCTGCCACTAAAAAGGCCTTTACTTGCTTTTCTTTCTTTAATATTTACTTACGATTTAATTCATGCAGCAGCTAAATATGAGGTTAAAATGATGGATTTTTTAGTCAACAACCAGGCGTGGAATGTCCACTGTCAGTTCGCCACCAAGGTTAATGTTGGTGACCTTGCTATTGGCAGTGGTTTCAAGCTTTCACGTAAGTACTATTCCTATCATTCACTATTGCCGAAAAGCTAATTTGAAATACACATACGTTAAGCGCACTGGAGAGTCCCGGAAGTGAAGAATACTCGAACTCTCGTCTTCTAAAACTCTTCCTCGTTCTCCAATAATGCACCTACCGCACTTATTACACGCATGTGCTAAAGCATTTTAAATACCATGAACTTGTTTTGTTCTGCACTGTACAATTTACATTTCTAGACTTACCAAGTTATTCATTAGATCAAAGACTTACTTCGTGCAAATGCCAGAATGAATGCGATTCAAAACGTGGCTAAAGGATCCAAACTTTCGTGTGGTGTTTTCTTTGGAAGTGCCTTAAGAGTACAAGCAAGAAAGATTCGAATGCAGATTCCGAACTCATAGTTATTTCGGTTGAAAATTTCTAAGAACATGTGCCGCACATTAAGATGCAAAGTATTCGAATCTTTCCAAATCCTTTTCACATCAATTAGAAAGCCTAAATATTCGATTCGTGTAGACAAACTAGCATGATTGTAGCAGATTTGGAGTTTTAAAAGTGGATCAAGGACATTAACATAATCGGAACAATACGGTCAAATGTTAAAGAGAGGGAAATTAGTGTTTTAATAATGAACTAGGTTACGAGATACCTGAAATTAAGCTAGCCCAACAGTTTGAGAATTCTCAACAGAGCTCATTAGTAGGGGACAAGGGCGAAGGCGTTTGTTCTAGAACTAATACCTAATTCAGCACATTAGCAGAGTCAGCATTCCGCTGTTGCTCTCCAACAGATGCATATGGCGTGAATGAAAGACCATTAAAAGATATAAAAATAGCCATGATAATAAAATCGTAGTTAAGGATAATACGCTATGAATGCGCACTAAATGCCAGGAACTGTCCTAGCAATTTTCATTATATCTGCCAAAATATTTAAGGTAGACACAAATCATTGTTTCTACTTCTTAAATATTACACTTGTATATGATTTAACACATACAGGGTGTTTCAAAATTCGAGCGATTGAATATAAAGAATTATAGACAGGTGTTTGGGGGAACTATTGGAGACAGGACACGTATGATCCCAAAGCGCACGATTTTGTGCAATAAGACTAATTTGAGCCAGTAGGCCACCGACACCACCTCGATGGCATATGGAAGCATGTGTTACACTGTCATGTGTGGCTCACTGGTACCTCAGAGTTCTCATGCCAGTGACACCAGACTCCAAGTTTACGGTCTACCGAATGTTCTGCTTTTTGTTTTATTTATTTTCATTCTTCAAACTGTTAGCGGCAAGGATATGGAATACTGCACTACTCCATACCGATACTATAATCAAGCAAATGAATTTTGAACATGAATGTACAACATAAGATACTGTAATGTTCTAAACACACACATAAGTAATCAGAGGTAACATTACCATGATCTGGGATTAATACACCATGAATTGAAGAAATGCGCTGGAAAAGAAATAACCAGTATGCAAGGCAAATCATGGTCACATTCCTGTTTAAGTTTTATTTATTCACTTTCAGAAACCATAGAGAAACTTATGTCTGCTTCAGATATACGGAGCATTACCATTTCTGAACTGTGATTTTTGGAATATTTTTCTTTTGGGAAGCGCGAGAGATAGCACTCCTATACATCTGCAGAAAGTCAAATATTCCTGAGAAAGAGCTTTTTGCATGGATAGCTCACTCGGTAATTGGTTGGCTATAGTGAAATAGTGCTGTGTTCGATTACCTTAGTAAAATAAATTTTATTTTGTTCTTGTGTTTGATGAGAGCCGCATACATACCAAATAGCAGCATTAATTTTAATTTCTGAATAATGTAGAGGAAGAAAACGTTTGCCTTTGGTGTAACGAAGTCCTCTTTACACATGGTTTTATCATACAACGTTTAAACTAATCACTCAGGAATACGGGGATTGTTCTTGTTCACAAGCTGCGGTTACAATGCTTAGACGCCTGCTCCTTTATGAAGGTCACTACAGCAATATCTCCAATTAGGTCAGTATAGAAATCAATGATAACGTTGTGCAAAAGAATTGACCATAAGTATCCAGTTACAGGGATATACGAAATAACCAGAAAATAATGGAGCGCATGCGTTTTAAACAATGTTGCAACAATATTACGGTGGTCTAATACAGATGTAGTATAAATTTACAAAAACAAAGTCGAAATGTTAGAGATACCTAAAGATCAAACAATTGCTTCAAGGGACGCGAGCTTGGCTACGCATAAACCATACACTGTAGCTGACTCTGAACTTTGCACCCGGTCAGAGGTCAACAAGAGCAGATGCCAGGTGCACAAGACAATACAGAGATCCCCCCTCCCAATGACGTAATCTTTATATAGTCCGCGTTGACGTTACGCTGATAACTTGGTTACGAAGGAAATGTTTCATCTTTAGAGATAACGAATGAAGACAGAATTGGCAGAGAGAGAGAGAGAGAGAGAGAGAGAGAGAGAGAGAGAGAGAGAGAGAGAGAGAGAGAGAGACAGACAGAGACCTTTTTTCTAAAACTGCTTCTTTTTATTCAGGTAGTCTGGAAACGTATTTCCGGTGAAATCTCGATATCGAAATTTTGGGTGGAATACCTACAACGCTTCCTCTACTTACTATATGCAGTACAGAATGTAAAAATAGACCAATTTGTTCAGAAAGTTGCTCTCTGAAAAACATGGAAAAATATGTAGAACTGGCATTCTAATCTCGCCGTTTTCCCAAAATTACGTTGACTTAAAACGTATGAGATTAAAAAAGAAAAATAACCAAGGTAGCCCACCTCTGTGGTGTGAGACGGCGTGTATACTTCATATTCAAGAGGTAATGGGTTCGAATTTCGGTTAGGGTGAGTTATCTGGACAAGGTTTTCTCCGAGGTTTTTCCTTATCCTGAAATATGAATGTCGGTTAAATCTAAGCTCTATGGACCCCCGGCTCAGTTGAGCATCATTTTACTCTCTTCATTTATAGCCCGATATGACCCAAACGGCCAAAGGACGTTAAACCTTAACAGGTAAACAAAACGCGTGCGGTTTTATTTGTGGAGTTTCGTTTTGCACAAACATTTTTACCGTCAGAAATGCAATATGTCCACTTTCGGTATAAAAATACTTGATGCTACCATATAGTAGCCAGGCATGAATACTATGACAAGCCTGAAGCCTGAAGCCTGAAGCATGAAACGAGTGAGAGAAAAAGCCGCTTTGAAAGCTGGCTGCCACGGGGAAGATGGCCGGTGCACAGTATACGAACATTGCTCCTAACGACCAAACCTCGTTTACTTTGTGGAGTGCTATTAGCAACGCTTTGTCCGTCGCAATGTAGTTAGAGGCGATTTACTACATTTTTTTTTTAATATTGTCTATATCCGCGGGTAAGAACGACGAAAAAGTACCTCATTAGCACATCCGCAATTACAGAACTTACAGGCAAACCTGCAAGTGCTAGAGAAAGCGTTGTGCTCCGCCAAAATGTCCACATCCAAATTCCACTAGAAATCACGTTTTTGTGTTTCTGTATCCAAAAAGGCATTTTACAAAAATGCCCGTAATAGAGTGGAAAATTAGCGGCGTTAATTTCCTGTCGCTTCCAAGACCAAGTGCATGTCGCAGTGTTCAGTGTACTATACGCCATACAAGTACTGCGCACTGCCATAGTTCAAACTGATGTAACAATATGGTTCTGCTACGTAGGTAAGGGCAGCCTCGCCTGACTAAAGCCCTTCTTCTGCATCATTTTGCTTTTAATTTTAGTGATTTAAAGC
This sequence comes from Tenodera sinensis, assembly GCA_030765045.1. Taxonomy (NCBI): domain Eukaryota; kingdom Metazoa; phylum Arthropoda; class Insecta; order Mantodea; family Mantidae; genus Tenodera; species Tenodera sinensis. The sequence continues at coordinate 132,001,666 of CM060962.1, forward strand.
GCAAACCCTTCTCTGGCGTTGAAGACAAACGTTTTTGAATTGGTATCGGCAATACTTACTACACTGTCGACTAAGTTCTCGTTAGTTATGATCGGCCTGGAATCTTTATTTAAGTCACTTCAAGGAGAAAACAGGTAAAGCATTCCGGAGAGCCTAGCTACCATTGTGATGACGTCATCGGGTTAACGATTTATCGGGAAAGTTTAACGCGTTTGATACCATTGTTACATTCGGCATTAGCGCAATTATTTCTAATTTTAGTCACTGTACTACAGAACATTCAGTAATAAGAAAAGCTAATAGTATTGCGTTTATTTGAGCGAAAGATTTTGGATCTTCCCCTCCCTCCCTGCGTATCACATTATTGCAACTATGCGTCACGGTCCCAAGCTATTGTTCGATGCGGTGCACAGTGACGGCCAGTGTTAGTTCCTTGTTCTGCGAGTGCTGAGCTGTCTGCCAACATGGAAGGGATCTTCATACAAGTTGTTTTCGTGTGTCGATCAGCTCAATCTCTTACTCAACTCAAAATTAGTCAAAAAAGGATTTCTACGTTTCACTTTCTCTACCATGTACATAGAAGATAGAAAATATATTGCAATCCACCTAACAATTCAATACCAGGATTTCACTCGAAATATACGTTTTAAGGTCCTCTGTGTCCGAAAAAAAAGCATTTTTAAAACAAGATCCACGCGCTTGTTTGTGCATGTGCATATGTATGTATGTGTGTAAAGAGTATAACCCAAAAACGGAAAGTCAGTTTAGTACCAAACATAGCCGTCGACAGGCGTTTTTTTCAGGGGAGGGCCACATGTTGGAAGTTTGCAATCAAACAATATTAATCCATTATTCTGTTGCGAAAAACCAAAATATGCATATGAGTTTATAGTAGGCATTTGTTGCGAATAAGCATCTTAATTTGTGCTAAAGAAAAACTGTTATTTACTTCAAAATTAAAACAATAGTCTAACAGTAACTGACTGCACATTAAATGCACTAATTTTTAAGCAGGGGCCGCAGCTCCCCTTCCCCCCCCCCCCTTTCGCGATGCTCATGGAACCAAACTAAATGTGGTGTTCAAATTCACCATCTTCGAATGGTGCGACACGAAGATTTTCAAGAAAATATCGCAATCCCAGACTACCCTTTACATAGATCATTTTTGGAAAATGTTTACTTTATCAAAAATGGCTCTAACGATTTTGACTAAAATACCATATGTTAAATATTTTATGCCAAATGAAATGTAGGTGCCTATATCTTGAATTTTCTGGGATGTCGCCAGAAGTCCTCATTCTGAATGGCTTTTGCGGAACCGGCAGTGGCGAAGCTAGTCATAAATGGCTAGGGAGCCTGAAGATTACCTTAGATTTTCTTGTACTACTTGGCAAAGCGTTGTGGCCTATTGACCTTAGCTGTCGAGCGCCATGATCGCTCCTTATGTTGTGTATTACAACAGCGAAATAATAGTAACTTGGCGTATAGTCAGTGATAAAACACCAATAGATGATCTTTCGCGCCTGCCGATACATGAAACGTCGCTGTCCTGAAGATATGATTGCATCTGAACAGAGTGTACACACATTGTGCCGCCGTATTTGTGCGATAAGCTCGCGTAAACATCTGGGCAGTTTCACATTCTTTCCGATACGCTTCATGGATTTGTCAGGTAGTACATTAACTCCGTACGGCGTTTTCTGCCAGCAAATATATCAATGGCACAACCACTGAAGCTTGATGCTTGGAAAGGTCATTCAATAGAGGTCTCTCTATTGCAAGCGTACTTAAGCTGCTTAATCTAGTCTTTTTCATGTTCTTTCTTAAGAGTGTTTTGATGCGTTTTAATGTGCTTATACTTCTTTCACTAGAACTTATTGTCACTGGAAATGTAAAGACTAGAGGTAACAGATGTGTTTGTTCATAAACTATATCGAGGCCATTATCCAAAAATATTCTAGCAGCATTTGTGATGGTAGATATTTTGCTTCGTTAAAGTACAACTTTACAAGTCTGTTCTTTAATTGTTCACTCTGAAAATATAATGGATACATAACCAGCAGTTGCTTCACTTTTGTTATTGGGAACACTTTGTTTTATTCCTGAAGCTGATTTTCATATAACAATTCAACAAAATGAGATTTTTCAAATCGCATTTCCATCTGAACTACTGCGTATTACGTCAATTGTATATACTAGCATTTTAAGTATGGGCACTGGAACAATCATTCACGGTCTCTTCAGTTCATAGATTTTTCAGATTGCGTACGGCTAGTTCTATATCATGGTTGCACATGTTTACATTAGATATGCCTTTTGTTTACAGCATATTAAATAACCGATCTGTTAAAATATCTTGTTATACAAACAGATCAGAAGGAGAAATGTAGGCTCCTCAATTTCTTAACCAATCCTGTAGCGCCATTTACAGATTCAGCGTTTAAGTTTTCATAATTAGAAATTTGGTAGGTGCACTAGAGCTCAATTCAAGTCTTTGAAATAAGCTGTTGTAACTGTTGCTCTGGAGTGGAAGTTCCATCTTGTTGTGGATGCTTATGATACCTGCATCTCTTAGGACTGGAATTCTCTTTGATGACGTGCTAACATAAATACTGACGCCAGTCAAATCATGAATTGATGCGGATTTTCAAATGCCGCCATTCGTTTGATTACCACGGCCGTGCAAAGAGTGTGGCATTTATTTTGCCATAATTTGTGAAAAATATTTTAAAAAGGATGGGAATTTTGTTCACGCTACGTTTTATACTAAAGATGCAAACAGAATCTCGGGAACTGGGGAGGAGGACAAATGAAACAAAAACGGTGGGTGCCTGGTTTATGCAGCATGCGGTAAAACAAAGGTAACTGAAATTACAACAAATGGCAAACGTATTCAGAAAATGTATTATAGCATATACTAATTAACAACGGCAACACATATCTAAATGCTTTGGTACACGTGTTCAAAATGTGCACCCTTACATCTCACACATCGCTCATAATGGTCCGTTAGATTGTTGAAGATGTTGATGACCACAGGTTGTTGCAAGGACACAATGACTATCTTCTCCCGTAATTCGGGAACATTTCCAGGTGTCGGTTGATGTACCCATTAAAGAGAATATGCTTTCATCTGAAAACCATGTTACAGAGGAGATCTGGGTCCGAATAAATCATGGACAACACTCGGCAACAAAACTAATTAGGCCCGCTCATCCATTTGAGATAGATGCTGAGCAACTTGAATCCGGTATGCGAATCCGCCTAGTTCTTTAAATATCCGCTGAACAGACTTGTCGCTCATACCAAGTATCAGCGATGTTCGTCGTAGACTAAGCTTTGGAGACTACAAGAAGTCGCTCATAATTCTCATTTGTGGTGACGGTCATCGGGCGCCCACTTGTTCCCTTCTGTAGACCGTACGGAGGAACTTCTAGGGGTGTTACGTTACTTGGTGCCGTCTTGTTCAATTGCTCCTCGTAATGTTTTCTAACATGACGCAGGCTCGGTCCATTCTGACACCCAACTCCGTATCACCGGAAATAATGTTTGAAGATAAGAATCCTCTCCTCTGTTGTGAGAGTCATAATTGTAATACAAACCTCAACACTGAAAATGCCATATGTGAAACTATTAAACAGAATAAATAAACTCTTGGTTGTTATTGAAACGTAGACAGCAAACGAGCGATAATTTCGGTTACCTTTATTTTGCCGCATACCTTAGTAACCCTTACTCGATTCTGCAACACACATGCAGTATGCCATTTAAGAAAATTGGTGCGCTCGTGTCATTATTTACATCATACACTTGTTATATAAAGGAATACTAAGCATCTAATCAAATTAAACTTTTTTGTATTGCTCATCACAGCACAGGCATATAAATCACCATTGGTAGACAAAGTATTGCATTTCATCCAAAATTGCATTGAAAGAAACTCAAAGAAGCTGATTTTGAGGTCCCTGAGATTAGAGGAAGAGTATTTTTGGCGAATGATTCATGTGTAAGTGTGTGTATTACTTGGCTGGCTATCTGCTTCCCTGCATATGGACAGCAATCTCATGAGCGAATTTTCATACACCTTAAGGATATCAGATGAACATTTCATATATATATATATATATATATATATATATATATATATATATATAACATAATATAAAATATATAATATACAGGATGGAAGGGAAGTCATTACATTAATTTAAACCAGTGATAGATCTCGGTATTTGGAACACATTTTGTATCTTACGCTTTTGTCTCTGACCATTTCCTACGGAGATATTTTAGTTTTATCGAAAACAAGCTGGCAACACTGCAGGTTTCATTTTCACTGCGTGAGTACCTTAACAAACACGCGTCACGAAGCTGCGCGGCTCGTGAGTGTAAACATAACCATAACATACCATGCCGTGTCTGCTACTTCGTAATAAATAAGTACATCTGAATTCTCAAGTAACGCATACTGTAACCTAAATTCACAATCTAAGGATATTGTTTATTATTCCCTTCAAGGTCAAACTTAAATCGTTTCGTAGCTGATACTGCTATAATTTAATAAACCAAACCATCTCGCTGACTTATAAACACAAAGTTACATTTATAGGCTCCTACAAAGTGTACCAAATGATATTATTAAGGTGACAGCAAAAGAATAAGCAATGAACCAAATGGTTCACCCACTTCACAGATATTGTTAAAAATGTCCACCATTTGCGCACCTTTTTAACCAATTACGTCGCACTCTAACAAAAACACCTTCATTGTTGCGTATTTCTTCAGCAGCCAGATAAGTACATTGTCTCAAAGATTCGAGGGCAATGGTTGCTGTTTTGTAGATCCTGCCTTCCGTGTCTCCCCAGAAGAAAAAATCCAGAGGATTCATTCCGGGTGGAAGGGAAGTCATTACATTAATTTAAACCAGTGATAGATCTCGGTATTTGGGGCACATTTTGTACCTTACGTTTTTGTCTCTGATGATTTCCTACGGAGATAGTTTTGTCGAAAACAATCTGCGGACACTACCGATTGTATGCGTGTCACTTTCACTGGTTCAGTACATAAACAAACACTACTGCTACCACGTGTCTCGCGAATGTCTCCTATATTTACTGTACGAACGTAGGTCAATCACAACCGTTACCCGCCAAAACATTAGGGAAAGGGAAAGTGCTCGACCTGTTTATATGCGGAAATCAGGTCAATTCCCTGATCAACCTCAACGCAACGTTGTCGACATGCCTCGGAGCATTCCTTCACGTCTATTAAGTGATTCATTATTTCGAAACCCTGTGTGATGTCGCATAATTACTACCGAAGCTATGTCAGAAATAAGTTACTCTACGCATCTTACAAGTAACAAACTTATCTTCGTATATTCTTGTGGAATTACGCATCCAATTTGGAACAAAAACCATTTATTTTTTCGAAATCAGCTGATCAAAGAATAAAATGCCATTAGAATGTTTTGTTTGTAATGCTTCTATGAAGCACATATTAGAAGGAATGTAATGACTTCCCTTCCACCAGTATAATATGTATAATATATATTTACAGAATGTCCACAAAACACCGATAACGCTTAGTATGCTGTGTGGGATGGCAAACTGATCGATTTTCAAATAGGAAAACCTGTCCGAAAATGCACGGTTTGGACGCTGTAGCGCATCGAAGTGTGAGATAGGTTTACATTTCGTCAACAAACCCAACATAAGCTGTCTACATTACAAACGGGCTTGGAACTGTGTGTCTCCTACATAATTGCAGAGCCTATTTTGGCGGTGGTGAGCCTCACGCACATGACCCAAGGTAGTGTCTTCGAAGATGCCCTGCCTGTTTGGATTTCTTAGACGCTATCATCACGATGCTCAAATGTCGAAGTGCTTACATAGTCAAATTTTATTCTTTGTTTTCCTCAAGATAGACTGATTCGAGATTAGGAATTTCGTTTTAATCTCGCCCAGGTTGGAAACCTAATTAAATTTACCAGAAATTCAGCAAATGTGGAGGAATTTATGGAGCAAGAAGAATGAACTATGATCTCAAATCCAAGAAGGTTATGTGACCAATAAGGTTCTTTCCAGTACACAAACAAATAACACTACACAGATTTCCAAAGACATTTGCGAAATATCTCGTAACCCTATGAAATGTCCATTACATTTCTCAGAGCTTTCTAAAAACGCCAATAAGTGCTAGCAGATTAGGACTCAGGAGTGACTGCCACTTATCTTTCTCTTGACAGTGCAACGTGACTATAAATTCCGATTAACAATGAAGGTAAATAGGAACCCTTGGCAGCTTCAGCTTTATCTGATTGGCTACGAAAAAGTTCCCAGTAATGCAAATAGTTTTGCTGCTATATGAATATATTGCTCAGGGAATTTAGTGCTACGTTCATGTGATGAGCACACTTCTGAAAATAAATAGATATCAACGGCGCTAATTTCCCAAGAGGTTTTTGTGTCGGTTTACGTATGACTGTAAGATGAAAGAACTACACTTCTTGGTATGAACTCAAAAATCAGCAGGGAATGGCTTTCACCACAACCGAATCGATCCGAGTATTATAGGAGAATCGAACTGAACAGAACCGAACAGAGCTAAAGTGCTGGGTTGAAAAACTGAAGCTGGATTGAAAACATTATTCAATATAAGTAAAGATGGAAAAAGAAGGCATTAATAACAGCATCAAGAAAATGAATCAAACTTAGTCCATGTGCTTCTTATCGCAAGATACACATGATTGTCTTGTCTGATTTGGCCTTCCAGATGGAGCAATATTAATAATGGAATATTTTCGAACATGTGTCACAATTTTAAGCACCTGTTCCAGCTGATAAAAACAGTGCTTTTTAAGAAGTGACTTATAATTCGCTTTAAAAGATGAATTAATTGCCGTTATTTGTACTGTAGCATGAAGAAGCTATCAGCTAATTAGTTTATCTGTAAGCTATAATTTGAAAGGTGACAAGGTATACTTTTAAACGGCCAAATTTAAGTCACAGTTAATCGAAACAAGCACGTTGTAATATATTATTGGGCACTTGTACTTTCTCTGATAACGAAATAGTTATGAGGTGGTATAAAAACAAAAGAAATATTGTAATCACTTTAGTTACCATCTCTCCCATTATTCCTGTGACAAAAATAATAGTACCATGTTAATTTGCAGCCTGTTTAAATTAAGGACCCGCAGCTCCGCTTTAGTTATTCCATTAACCATGGAGATTCTCTCTCTCTCTCTCTCGGCCCCCAAATCTCTTCCTTTCCGTCCCCCTCTTCGCTCTCTGGGCCAGTAATTTGATGGAGAATAATCGTATGCCTTTTAGACGTTTGCAACTACGCTGTTTCCCATGTTAAACAGAAATTAATCAAACAATGGTCTATGTACCCCAAAAAATGACGAAACATTGGCAGAACTGCAAGAATACATTCTGTTTTGAGCACCCAGTTTTTGCAAGTTTCCACTTTGTCCCCCTGTGTATTACTATTGTAGCTACGCCAGTAAAATTTGGGACACACAAAATAAACCATGTATAGGTATACTAATAGTTATTTATGATACAAGCATCAAAGGAAGATTTTATTTTGCGAGTAGGCGTGAGTCCGGAACGAAGCCGAAACGAACCCTATTTTTTTAGACAGTGCTGAGTATTTACAGACAATGTATTATAGATTATATATAAATATATGGTATTGGTTTACCTTTTTCACGGTCATGATGGTCATGGGGCTACGATGTTTAGTTGTTGCCTTGCTTAGCATCAGTGTTGACAATATGCTAACTGTTACAAAACCACAACATTCTACATAGAGGAGGTGGTGAAAATAATTCTAATTTCACTCTCTCCGCTGCTTGTAAAACTTCAATACGTGCAGCACAGTCCATGTTCACATTCAAATGACAGGTCAATTTATACAAGCACTATACAACTGAGATTTGTGGCCTCCTTGAATGAGACCATGGTCACATTCCATAAGAAAACAAAGTTGGCATTACTGTAGTGTTAAAAGCTTTCGGGCGCCGAGTGGAACAATTTTATACTCTTGAACACTGTCGTGAACTGTTAAAGCTTTCACTACCAACTATCTCAGGGATGTCGAACAGCACTTCCAAACTATGAACTTGTGACGCGTGGACTCTTGCTACCGGTCTTACCTCTGTTGTATACGCAACTAGAAGAGTAGGGGTGAACTGGTGCCAAACAACAACAAACAGTGGCGGCTGGTACCATGCTTCATGTTTGTACAATTTACAATTTAGAGCAGGGATGTCAAACAGCGCTCCCAAGCTGTGAAGTGAGCGGGTGCTTGCTTCAATCGCAGCTGTGCTCGAACGACAGTCAGTCAGTCAGTCAGTCAGTCAGTCAGTCAGTCAGTCAGTCAGTCAGTCAGTCAGTCAGTCAGTCAGTCAGTCAGTCAGTCAGTCAGTCAGTCAGTCAGTCAGTCAGTCAGTCAGTCAGTCAGTCAGTCAGTCAGTCAGTCAGTCAGTCAGTCAGTCAGTCAGTCAGTCAGTCAGTCAGTCAGTCAGTCAGGTCAGTCAGGTCAGTCAGGTCAGTCAGTCTGAGTGGTGTGCCGTACCTGGTTTGTTGACAAATATACTATGGCGGTTACTATGGGCAGAACGGTGTTTTCAACGTAAGTGGTCTGATCAATGCGTCTTTATCTTAAATGACGGCAAGGCACGTTGTTTAATATGTAGAGCAGAAATTCTGATATATAAGTCATTACAATATTAAAATACATTTTAATTCTCAACATGCTGCAATTTATGGCCCGGACAAATTATCAGGTGTTTCTCGTGAAAAGGCTATAGAGGAATTTCAGTCAAGAGTGAATTAAGAAAATATTCCATCATCTTCAGGCATTAGTAGAAAAACTTTGGTTCGTGTTAGCTACAAAATCAGCAAACACATTGCGTCTGCTTCAAAACCATTCACGGATGGAGAATTTGTTAAAAGCTGTCTTATTACTGCTGCAGAAGAAATATGTCCGAAACTTGTTAATGCGTCTCAATGTATAAGTCTGTCTCGTAATACTGTTGCGGAACGTATGTCAGAAATGGGAGATAACTTGGAGGAACAGCTAATAGAAAGAATGAACACATTTACGTGTTGTTCATTAGCTCTTGATGAGAGTACGGACCGCAAAGACACAGCACAACTGGCTATATTCATTAGGGGCATCGATTTAGATTGCAATGTTTTTGAAGATCTTCTCGATGTTGTTTCATTAAAAGATCGGACTCGAGGACAAGATATTTTGATGCTGTAATATAAACTATTGCTAAATTTAAACTTCCATGGAACAAATTAGTCTGCATAGCAACAGATGGCGCACCTTGTATGACGGGACAAGAAACAGCACTTGTAGGAAGAGTACGAAGATTTCTGACTCAAGAAGAACTCGTTGCAGACAAAGTTAAATTCATTCATTGTCTTATTCATCGTGCAAATCTTTGTGCTCAGTCTGTTACTCTAAAGAATGTTATGACGGCCGTTGTAAGAATAGTCAATATTATTAGCTCACGTGCTTTACGTCATCGACAGTTCCAACAATTTCTTGAAGATGTGAACTCTTGATTTTTCGGACGTTTCGTATTACTGTCAAGTAAGGTGGCTTAGTCGTGGTAATATGCTGACTAGGTTCTTTAATCTTCGAAGTGAAATAAAAACATTCTTAGAAACTCACAATTTGCAAACTCCAGAACTCTATAGTGAAGACTGGATTTGTGATTTGGCGTTCTTGGTGGATTTGACTTCCTATCTCAATTCCCTGAATTTGAAATTACAAGGTAAGGACAGACTCATAATCAACATGTTTGACGATTTGAAAGCATTTATGGAGAAGTTTGAATTGTGGATAACACAAGTTGATAATGAGGATTTGCATCATTTCCCTTGTTTGCAAACTGTATTCAATGATGGCTGTAAGCATCTGTTACCAGACTACAAAACATTGTTAGAGGATCTCCTCAATGAATTCAAGAACAGATTTGGAGAAGTTGAGTCTATGGATCACGAATGGAGACTCTTCAACAACCCTTTCAGTGATTTCTCGCATGATTTGCAATTAGAATTAATTGACTTGCAAAACAACACACCATTGCGCAATTCAGGAAATTTAGGTGTCAAACTGTATATTTCATTACCTGTAACTACATTTCCCAATCTTCGTCAACCTGCGCGTCGTTTGATAGTAATGTTTGCGTCGACATACATTTGTGAACAGTTTTTTTTTTTTCTAAATTGAATAACAATAAAATGCTCAGGCGTACTAATATTACTGAGAGACATTTAGTGCCAGTGTTACGCCTATGTTCTTCGGAAATGAAACCCGAAATTGACAAACTTGTGGGCAGGAAATATTGCTAAGCATCCAAAAGACAATAAACAACAAACAATAAAAAAGGATCAGTGACTAATTAAACATTGTATTTCCACTTGTAAATTGTACAAACATGAAGCATGGTAGCAGCCACCACTGTTTGTTGTTGTTTGGCACCAGTTCACCCCTACTCTTCTAGTTGCGTATACAACAGAGGTAAGACCGGTAGCAAGAGTCCACGGGTCCCAAGTTCACAGTTTGGGAGTGCTGTTCGACATCCCTGAACTATCTAAAAAATATATTTTACAACAAAAGGTTCTATTTAAGTACCCTTTTTAAATATACACAATAGTAACAATTTATAAAATTTACTTATACCGACACATCTTTAATTTATTTTGTATTATTTAAACTAATCAAAATAATTAAATTTTTCTTCAAATGGAGATCTACAGCTTTTCAGAGAATATCAACTGGTTTAAACTTTTTATTACCGTTTTGTTTTATTATTAAGCATATAGTTCATTATTTTAATGCTATATTTTTATTTGCTATCGATAAATAGCATTATGCAAAAAACGCAACTCTGATCTTAGAACAATTGCTTAGTCTTCAAATGTGTTTTAAAAATAATAATTAATCATAAGAGGGGACTGATTTTGAATCATTTTAAGATATACTTGGCAAAAGTAAGAATACAAAAAACAACAGTTCATGAAGCCATGTTTGATCGTTTATGAGTTATCAAAGAAACAGTGCTGGGATGTAAAGCGCGTCTTAACCCTAAAGGACAGTACATGATGAATGTGTGCCTCCAAGTGTGTAGCTCAGCTACGACGTAAGTGAAACTGAAGATATGTACCACTCCATTGTTTATTCCTCTCACTCTCACGTTTTACACCCTGCTTCAAATGTGACTTTGTTATGGGGACAATAAATAATATTACGCTAAGTAACACCAGCAATACATTCTACGAGTATTAACGCATTAAACAGAGTAATTATGATCATAGTTTCAATAAGTAAATCTGTTAAACCTCTATATATTATAAACGTGATAAGGTAGTTATGTAACATACAACAACCTACATCACAGTGTCTAAAGAATGAACAATTCGTTGCATTCCACTTTGTACTATTCCATCATATTGCGTTAACCTACCATTTTTGTTTTTATGTTTTCCCGTCCTTTTTGCTTTCTTTTCGATGGCGTTCTTACAACTCCTTTCTTTAGTTCGTTTTTAATCCTATACACTACTGCTTCTGAACACCCAATAGCCCTAGCTGTTTCTTTTACTGCCTTACTAACACTCATTTTACTTGAAAGATAATCTAACACCTTTATAATTATTTGGCGTCCCTTAGTTCTTAATTGACCAATATGTAGTCTCATCCTAGTTTTCCCCTCCATAACTAAAAATATTTACGGAAAATCTCACCCCCCCACACACACACGCGCACACGCACGCGCACGCACACGCACAAGCGCACGCACACACACACTTCTTTCGAACTGTTACTGCTGCTCCTTATACCGTCTTGTGTCACGCCTGGCGCGTTTTAGTAGAATAGATGAATACCTTTTGTTTGGCTTACACGATGAAAGCAAGAGGTTACAGGCTTCTCCTCAACATTTGTTCTCGCTTGGTCCCCGATGTAAACTCAATAACAAAAACGTTTTCCACTGCGTAGCTTTTGTAGTGCGCATATATAACATTTGCCGAAAATATTTCATTTAAAAAAATTGTAACATTTAACTGAGTAAACATAGAGAATTCAAAGTAAGGCAAGTAGCAGCACTATAGTTTACTCTACCTAAGAACAAAATATACACGTATTCTAGCAGTTAGTTTGTTAGTGCGCGATGAGTATAGAAACAGCAAATATTGGACTTTTACTGAAGAAAAGGCGTTTTCTGTGAAAATATGCGCCTATAGAAATGTATAATGCCTCTAAAAAAGATATAACCAAAAGGGGGGAAAATTCAGCATAGAATAATGTGTTCAAACCTGAAATGTATAACTGAATATTTACACCATGCTATCAGGAACCTGGCAACAGCGCGAAAGCAGAAAAGGACGAAGCTGATGGCAACTTGTATGCGCTAGACGGAGATAGATCGTATATCTCATTTAACTCCATACTGTCATCTAAGGGCATCTAAGGGTGGGACAGGCTATAGATACACTGCTGAAAATTATGAACATTTGGATATGTTGTTTACCTTTATTGCTGTACCGTAGGAGATAACTCCGTGTTAATGTTTGAGGCCCGCATTCGGGAGGTAGTGGGTTTGATTCCCGTTGCCGACCTTCCTGAACCATGGTGTTCTTTTTGCTAGGGTTTTCCTGGGTCACCATGCAAATGCTGCGAAGGACAACTTACATCCCCCGAATTTCCCGTCCCTCCATTTCATTTCACCTTCATTTGGACGGGTGTTTCAGGGTCGGAAGTGTTGGCGATAGGCGAGTTTCGCGCTGCAAGGGGTACCTTACGAACTGTAACTGCTGTTCTCGGCGGGTGAGTGGCGTAGTCGCCTGATCGGTGGCTGCATGCAGAAATCTGGTGTCGAGATGAAGAGTCTCCAGCACACGTTAGGGACCCTCACACTGGCTCGCACTACTCACCCGGGTTCCAACACGCCCGTGGAGCACTCTCACTTGATTCCTTCCTCCCGAGGCCATACTATAACCTCGTTAGTTCGCTCAGTGTGAAATATTCTCCGTCCATACTCTACCTCTATTGCTGTGGTGTATATTATAACAGAAACCCAGCAGATGCCCTTAGTGTTTTGCTAAATGAATAATTATATATCAATACTAGTTAGAATTAAACCACTTAATAGTCTAAATAGAAATATAATTTTGTTATTAGCTTTTACAATTCACTCGCAACCATGCGTGGCCAGGCGCATCTATAACATTTCTAAGGACAATTAATTTATATGCAGCCACCCACCCACCTGTTTCTAAGTTTAAAATTCTTTGGAAGCCCATGGTACATTGTGTATTCCCTTAGTTCTGACATGAATAGCTATGTGCACCAGTCTTGACCAAAACATTGTTGATCGAGGGTCACCGAAACGTGCTCAAACTTTGACCACAGTTAAATGGTAGTTGCTGTGCATCATTGTTAATTCTCGTTCAACGATTTGTCATCAGCTGACTGAGCGCTAGGTTTCTGAACGCTCATGATCCTACGAGAATTAGCCAAGGGAAGCATCCAATCATATATACAAAGAAGGTGCTGTGTAATTACAATCTCCTTGTCTATCGCTTTGTTTGTATTTTGATTTTGAAATGTATGAGTGGATATTCTTTTGGCGGTAAATGAAAATGGAAAACAAAAAGTGGTCTCCAATTTTTTTTGCCATGAGATACACTTTCCTTTGGAAGTAACACTCTTATATTCCAATAAAATTGAAAATGAAAGGACAGATTTGGGTTCTTTAAAGGACAAGCAGGCATTGATATATTCAGCCATGCATTTAAACATGACATATGGCGAGTTGTTATTAGCAAATAAATAAATCCCTATTTGTTAAAATAGCGCGAGCCATGATGCGTGAACTTCCGGGAAATTACAAGTTATTTGTAATTGTATTGTAACTAGCATTTTGATAATTCTGTAGAATTCGCTAACTCGTAATAATGCAACATAAATTGTAGGTTAACAAGCTTAACAATTGAATTTTTTTATTATAGTTTCAATTGCCTTGACTGACGTTTTTATAATGACAGCTTAAGTTTTATCAAATACTGAGACCATTATAAATGAACGTCTGAAGTTCCCACGACACGCGTAAATCCATCGATTTGATGAAATTCAACAGATAGGTATATAAATCGTGGACAAAAGGCAGGTATATCTGATACGTCACTAATAATACGCATCGTCGTTCGGTGGATGCTAGAAATATCCCCGAATTCTTTTGCATATTAACGTCCTCCAACGTAATGCCGTATCGAACGATGAATGAATGAAATAAGTGAAATTATGCTCAAATGAACCCCAAGTTCATGTAGCTTAAATTACCATATATCTTATAGATTATGTTTCAGGGCAAACGGGGCAGTCCTTTCAACCTTTAGCGCTTTAAACTATAAAATGTACGGTTCGATTGTATCTTTAGCAGTATCACAGGGATATAGTTTATGCCCATCATTACTTCTTTATATTACATCTACGAATATTTTATCTTAGGACTGCGGAACTGGCACTCTCTTAGCGCAGCCTACTCACGCCCTTGCACTGATAACTGTATGTTTAGCAAGTAAAAAAAAAAAAAACTGATGTTCACTAATTGCCCAGGCCTGTCTCACCGTATGCAAAATTTTTGCGATTACGAAATGGTCTTTAAGCTTTTGGAATGGCAGTGTTTCTCTGTTTTAGTACAATTATCGTTTTGCGGCAATATTTTTCCAGACCTTTACGGCAGCTCAATGTTCTTCCTTCAACCTCTGGTTAAAATATTAGAGGAGAGAAGAACATTCCGCTACAATACAGAGCATTTTTTCCCGCAACAATGGCAAGTGTGAACTAAGACGTTATCATGATGGCGTACTCAGCGTGAGGCTCCTTTCTCTTGATTCGTACACCATAACACTCCACTATGCACCAGTCCTTAAACCCAATCAGTGTATTGCTCCGAAAGAACCAAATGTCTTCCATTATCATCTTCGTTGACTGATTGAATGGGGCTTTCCTATTTAACGTCATTCCACTGGGTCCAAATTTTGATGACATCGGAGCAAGTGACCGTAGTTTCGACCCTCAAGGTAATGGGTTCCAATAGCGTACTATGGTTAACATTTGGCAACTGTTATTTTATATTACGTTTGCTGCTTTTACTCGTTAAATGTTCAGTCCATTTAATATTTTAAAATCTTATACCATATAAGCATGTCATATGTTAAGTAAATTTACGAAATGAGCTGACTTCTCGACTACTACAATGTGTCATTTGGTAAATATTCCATTGAATAGAAGCCTATATTCCAAGATGGAAGGTAAATTAGAAGAAGTTCAGTTTGACTTCAGGAAGGGTGGCAGACATCTTACTGTTATCAAGAGGTTGAAAAGGATAGTATTGGCAAAATAAGCTTACAAGAGGAAAATAAGTATTTTCTATGTTCTTGAAGGAAAAAGCTGAAAAAAATACCTACTGGAAAGCTTTGTGTATAGAGTATGAGACTGTAAATTGGACTGCGATTAGCAACAGTGAACCAAGCGCCACAATGAAAATAGTGAGATTATCACTTCATTTGTTGACACGTCTATTCTAGTTTAGTACAAGAGAAACAAGCAGCTCCAATGTGCTACTATCCAACAGTAGTTTTAAATATAGTTATTACGCAACTTTGATAGGGAGAAACTTAAAAAGTGAGGAACGATTCATGGATGCACTTGTAATATGGACACGGAAGTTGAACGGTGAATGCAAAACGAATAAACAAAATAAATAATACAGCGGCTTTAGAAACGGTGGAGGAAGTGCTGAAACTAATCAGGAAGAAGAAAATGAATAGTCAAATATTGTTGTCTCAAAATAAACTTACTTGTTGCTAAGAGAGGCACTGGTATAATCGTAATGTGTTAGGGAATAAGAAGGCACTAGCTTATAAATAAAATAAACATACCCGAGTCTTGTCATAAAATGCAGAAGTGGAAAAATGTGGAAAGTGGATGATGTTGGCTTTGCAATGAAAGATCGGTCCTTGATCAGAAAACTATCCTAAGTATTGCCATCAAGTACATTTAAGGACAAAAAGTTATTGCCAGAGACATCAGTTATTAATTGCTTCTAGTGCGCTGAAGAATACCAGTAGGAACATCAAACTGATAATTTAATTTAAATTTAAAAAATAACTTGAGAGATTAGGTCAACGAATACATTGAAATGATCTTGAGGTAATTTACTATGAAGCTTATGCGACTACATTTCAGAAGTTTAATCGCAAACCCAAAGAACAGCCCTAAGAGTGCCAATTCGAGTACTGGACACTTTTGAAAATGTGTGCAGCTTCAGATGTTCATGCATATTTACTGTGGCAGAATGCCACACCCGTAACTAGAGTTGTGAAACTATCGTATAATACTGCATTAATCATAGTATAATACGCATAATATGCAAGCTTCACTACAGCAACGATCGCCGTTGTACATAACCATCCGACAACTTGTCTTTATCTTTAAGCAAGGTGCTAGAACATGATATTGGAATGATCGTGGCTAACTAGACGAATTTAAAGCTGTTGATAGCAATTTTTCTCAAACTCTTTGTGGCTGCTGCTCAATACATCTCAGTTTCCCCTTGGTGAGAGGATTGTGTGGGGAACAACCCATAAGTTCGCTGCTATCTAATATGATGAATGTACCAACAATCGCAATTGGTCTACCCATGGACGACTTCACGTAAAAACTAGGAATATCAAAACTGAGAACATACGAAAAATAGTCATCAGTACATTGGAATCAACGATCTAAGGATGGTCATGGAGATGCACCAAAATCAGCTCAGAATCAACAACCGAATTGTCTGATTAAAGAAGTCAATTCATCTTCGAAATTGTTCCCGCTCTTAATACAGGCGTCACAATTTCGGCATACAATTATTGTACTTTTGCTTTTTACGAAACCTATTATGGAAGATCTTTAATATTACTTTTGCTTTCTTTTGCAAGAATAATGACAGTTATTTTTCATTGAACAACGTCATGCAAAATACTGCAATAGTCAATTTGACTTTTTATTAATATTGCTAGGTATAGAAGTATAATTAATCTAGTGGCAAAATGAATAATTTATTTGCGTTTCCTTTGAGAAATATTAAGTTATAACACTATTTGCATGACGAAATTTACACCATTTTTCAAAATAAAAAGTGTCGTTATTCCTTATAAAAATCCATCTCACCAAACCAGCCAGTTTCAAATTTTACCAACGATAGGTACCACGCACATACTATAGTGTATAACATAGGTACTAATATACTATATAACACGCCAATTTGGTATTATATAAAAAATACAGCTCTGGTATTAAGCGATGCCACAACTCGATCCGTAACCATGGACTGAGCTACTCAGATTAGCAGGAGAACTTCTCTTGCAGAAAAAAACAAACCATTTTGCCTCAACTGGGCCGCACTAAGGTGACCTGGGAAATCTCAGTGCCGTAAATGCTCCTGCTAGTACCACCTTTGTTGATGTTTCCTCTCTCCCGGCAAGGCTTTGGAGATAATTCTAGTGTCGCAATTTTCGTGAGAATTGTCCCCGTGCTATTTTCTACAGACTCTCCTCCACAAAAACATGTACAGCATGCCCACGATCTTCATCACAGCCATATACCGCTATGGCCCTTTTTATTTTTAGGCGTCATTCATAACATCTCGGGAGTCTACAGAAACGTCGAACGAAGTAATGGTAAAGTGGTGCTTAAATGAGTTCGGCATTCCAAAAGCCGAGAGACAAGATAACGGGAAATCCCAACTTTATCTAGCAAGCACGGAGTCAAGAGTCCAGATTCGCACTCTGGCCTTAAAATTAGTAGCAAAAGCGTTCCCTGTGAAACCACAAAGATGGACATATCGTGATGAGGGTAAAGACTTAATGACCTCTGTGTATGGCGGCAAACAGTAACTACCATTTTTCTGCACAGCTGAAAGCTTTGATCCCATCTTTAACACTTAGAAGGAATAAATGTTTAAACTTATGGGAAAGAACTCCTTTAGAAAATGGAATTCCAATTTTACTTTTATAAAATTTTTAATAAAAAGGAGTATGTGTAGAGTGATGTAAGAATTTTAATTCTTAAGGCAGATCATATATATACAAACTCATCACTTAACAAGTTGATTATAGCTGCATAGCGCTATTCGCTATTGCCTTCCGAATAGCGCTATGCAGCTACAATCAATTTGTTAAGTGATGAGTTTATATATATGATCTGCCTTAAGAATTAAAATTTACTTCTATAATTAGACAGCACATATAGTCATGTTAGGTCATCACAGGCTTACACATGCGCTAGCGGTAAATTACGCTATGCTAAATATCGCTGCGCATTCAAAGCGGCTTGCACTTCTCCGAAGAGGAGAAAGCCGAGGTCTTCGCTGACTGTCTCCAAGATAGATTCACCGAAAACCCAGTGACCAACCGTGAAATAGAACGGGAGGTCCAGACACGGGTACAAACCTGGGTGGCGCGGAAGCAAGAGCAACAACTACCCATCATAACACCGCAGGAAGTTTTCAAGCTCATTAGGAAATTGCCTAATGGGAAAGCTGCCGGCCCAGACAAAGTGACTAATGAGGAACTTAAGCATCTCCCGAGTAAAGCACTGGTGCAACTAACAAAGATATTTAACGCCTGTTTGCAGCAAGGCTATTTCCCCTCTACTAGGAAACGAGCCAAGGTTATCATGCTCCCAAAGCAAGGGAAAAGCACCAGACAACCGCAAAACTACCGCCCCATTAGTCTTTTGTCTACTATTGGTGAATTGCTCGAGAAATGTATCCCTTCTCGACTACAAAAACAAGTCTCGGCAACACATGAACTCTCAAATTCAGTTTGGCTTTGGGAAAGGACATTCCACTAATGATTTCCCAGTGGACGCCAGATGCAAGGTCGCCATGTATGCTGACGACACTGCAATATACAACCACCATAGAAATCCACGTTTCGGCCTTGCAGAAATGCAACGTTATGTAAACAACTTCCTCTCTCATGACAACATGACTGGAAAATCAAAATTAATCCCGACAAATGCCAGCTGATTCACTTCTCTAAGCGGCATCACACTTTGGCAATGGACCTAACGGTCGGTGGTCAAATATTGCACTGCCGTCAGCAGGTTAAATACTTAGGTGTCACCATGGACTGCACAATGTGTTGGTCCACGCACATAAAAAATAGCGCCAATAAAGGCAGAGAGCGGCTAAAGTTGTGCGCCCCCATCTTCGGTAGTAAACAGTTGCGACTGAAGTCAAAACTGATACTATATAGGTCATTTATTCTCTCGGTGGTCCTGTATGCATGTGTGGCCTGGGCCAATGCCTCCAAAACCGCCCTCAAACAACTCCAAACCCTCCAAAACCTCTCCCTCAGAAAAATGCTCTCTGCTCCACTCCTCACCACTAACCAAACTCTTCACCTCGAAACCCGCATCCCGTTCGTCCCGGAGGCAATAGAAAAACGAGCAATGGCGGCATGGACGCGCATTACAAACCACGAGAATGACGTGATCGCCAACATCGCCAAAGGCGAGCCGAAGCACCGCAAGCATACTAGGATCAAAATGTTCTAGAAGCGGCTCGGCTCGCCGACTAATGCGCGTCCACGCAGCCTCGTTCCTAGGCCACATACATGTTCCGGCAGAGGCCCTCGCCTCGGAAAATATTCAGGAGCTGCCACCGTGGGACAGTGTATATAGGAAGTGTAAATAGTGCAGTGCGCTGGGACGAATATCTCTGGTGTGCCCAGTGAAGATGTGTGTATGTGTGTGTGAGTGTGTGCGTGGGTGAATGCGTGCGTGTATGTGTCTGTAAATAATTTGTAAATATGTACATAAGTATATATAACACAAAGACGAAATAGAACTCAAAAAAAGACAAAATAAAACTATTCTCGGTGACCTACAGACGGTCACCGTATGGGTTTTTGTATATATCGAAAAAAGTGTAAATATGAACAAAGCCAACTGTAAAAAATGTTAAATATAGCCTGTAAGCCGGGCCCACTGTACCGGCATCAGGCCAATACTTCTCTAATAAATAACTTGAAACTTGAACTTGCTCTCGGCTAGTCTGTCGTGAGCGGTCGGCGCGGCAACATGTGTTGCGCCTGATTCCATAGTTGCACTTTCACTTTGACTTTATGCTGCGCGGGGGTACGCCAAGCGCGCCCCACGCGATACACAGAACTAAAACTTACACTAAGTATTGTGTCACTGTCACTGTGCATATATTAATAAATACTAGTTAACTAAGAAGATATATGCACAAAAAACGAAGGTTATTTACACATTTACTATGTACAACACTTTTCCACACTTCACTTGCAAAAACATGTTAAATCACTGTATATTATCGTAAGTAAACACTAAAACACTATATACACGTCTGTAAAATGTATAAATCCTCCCGGGAATAGCTACGGGAAAAAGTCACTTGCGCGAAAGCGCCGTTGTGCCGGTAACTACACTTTGATTTCCCCCCGGGAATACATCGGGCAAAGTGTAGCTACAGTATTCGGCGGTGGCCGGAGACGTTCCCCGTTACCGACGGGCCGGTTGGCGCGCTTCCGGATCTTCACACTCCCTGCTTCGGTTACGCATCACACACCGCTCTCACTGCTGAACCATCAAACTGGAGAGTTGATGTTGCCTCTCGGACGACTGGCTGGCAAGTCCTCGCCGCGCTCTCATGAACCGCGATCTCTGAACCATTTCATCATCTCTCCTTTAAGGTCGTCTACTTCTTTTTGTAGTGTCTCTACTTCTAGTGCCTTAAGCTCTTCCTCAGTCATCTGGGTTGTCCTGGTGCGTTGGTCCTTGGTTCGTCGGTAGTTGACGGCTGTATTCAATGGGGCTGCGGGACGCGGGGCGAGTGCAGTGGCAGTCGCGGCTGTAGAGTTTATAAATATAGCTGCCTGCGAACCGTTGGCGCGCTAATCCCCACCAGGATTCTGGCCGTCAGTCACTCACTGAGAGGTGAACTGAAACGGGTGTGTTTCTCTGTTTTGAATACAGATTGTACTTTCACTGCGGTAATGACACTCGGGCGGGGGAATCATCATCCCCGCTCGACTCGAACTGCCCTCTGGTACCGTTGGCGCTCAGTTCCTCTCTGGCAGCTGGCAGGTCAAGATGGGCTGCGCTGGATGCGATCTCTCGTCTCGCTCCGCTCTCGGCGGCCGGCGGGTCAGGGGAGGCAGACGCCATTCCCCTTCTTGTTCCCGCTCCCAGCCGCAAGTGCTTCTGGGAGCTACACTTGGCGTGGGTACGCTATGTTTCCCGCGCTTTTTGCACACAATCAGTACACTAACACTATTTACACTATAACTAAACGTGGAATTATTTACACAAGGAGGGAGTATTATATACACTCATTTTCACCACTCGTTCGTTATTTCACTTTGCACAAAATATCCGTCCGGGTATACACGTACAAAACCAGGGGAAAATATCCGTCCGGGTATACACGTACTGGGGGAAGATTGGGGAAAATATTTACACTTGCACTAAATTGCGGCTGTTGCAATATGATACTCCCATCCGGGAGTACACGGAGAGTACACTTTCCAGCGTGCGCGGCGCTGTTGCCCAGATGTCTCGGCACTCGCGGCGGCACTGACCGGCCTTTCACGAGAAACGCGCTCCTGCTAAACTTCTGAATGAACCGACATGAACCACACGCACACCAGCATGCAAGAGCTTTGTAAGATAGCAATGTTATAGGTTCATCCCTCCTCTCCCTTTCCCCGCCTGCTCTGCCATCTCAGTATTTAACATTGTACCGTGCTGTACTCAGTGACGCACGTTCTGCCAGTCAGCTTGCTTGCACGTGTGCAGTCTCCTCTGGAGCACCCGTGTTAAATCAAACTAGCTGAAATGAATTCAGTGGACTTTTTGTTAAAAAATCCATTCTCTACTCGACTCTTTGAAGAAAAAATTCACGTTAAAACACTTGGAAGGTCTACTCCTGATATTAGCATTGTTAAGACAGCCAAGGGAAGAAAAGCTATTGGTACATACACAAGACGTTTTCATAGTGAAATATTTTGTGAAATATTCATGGATATGCAGTTGTGAAATCCGAAATGCTTTTCTGCTTTTCTTGCCTGTTGTTCGGAAGTAATGACTCCTAGTCAAAAAGTGACATAAAGGGCCTAGGCCATTTAAATGAATATGCAAATACGCGTATATGGAGTAGGAAACACTTGAGTAACGTTCTGGATCTCACTACGCTTAGTGCAGTAAACATTGTTGTACAGCTCAGTTCTGCATATACCGAGTCTCAAACTAAAAAATATAACGAGTTGCCCTCACATGACTTTCTCTACTCTTGTATTAACCATTATTACAAACTCTTATACCTATATCTTCTTCGTGTTAGTTAAGATAAACATTTGTACAAATTATCTTATTGCTTATTTCCCTGTAGGGGCAAGGGGAATATTAGAATACAGTAGGCTTTGTGCGATAGTCAAATCTTTTAAAACTTTGAGATCCCGTTCTCTTTGCACGCTTAACATATAAAAAATGAACAACGATGTTCCATTTCACCAAAGTTTTAAGTTTTCCGAAACTGACAGAAATAAAAAGGAATATCTCCGAAACGGTAAACTCTACAAAAACATTTGTTCAGACATATATTGTGTGTTTTAGTGAGATCTACATAGGCTATAGCCAGAAAATTCAAAATATACATTTCATTTGTCAAAAAATATCTTAAACATATGGCATTTTAATCAAAATCATTGGAGCTATTTTCAAGTAAATCAAAATTTTCGAAAAATTTTCCATGTAAAGGGTAGCTTAGGTTGGGGCTATTTTCTTCAAAATGTTCGTGTCGCATCCTTAAAAGACATTAAACTTTGGTTTTTAACCGACTTTTCGTTTTTGAGTTATATTGTCCACGGACCGACAGACACATACACACACACACACACACACACACACACACACACACACGGACCTTTTTCTAAAAATACATGTTTTTGGATTCAGGGGCTCTGAAAACATATATTTCCGGTAAAATCTGGACATCGAATTTTTGGGTGAATACAATAGGTAGTTCTACTTATCAGTAGAGAAAGTAAAAAATAACGAAAGAAACTCTCATTTTCTAATTCTGATTCGCAATCTTCCATAATGGCCCTACAAAACCTAAAGAACAAAAACCCTTTAATACAAGAAATTCAAAGTCAGTACACCGAAATACTGACGCAATCAAAATGTACTACTTTAATCTGGATCCCATCGCATCAAGGCATTCCTGGAAAGGAAGAAGCCGACATTGCAGTAAAAGAAGCAATTCATCAGCTCTCCATATACCGACGTAATCATATCACTTCAACTGGGTGGACAGAGACCTCCACCAGCAAGCTCCAAGAAGTTAGATCAGTATCCAGTAACAAACTTCAGGTGCCAACAGCAAGTTCTCACCAGCCGTCTCCGTATTGGACACACTAAACTTACCCATCTCCTGTTTGTAGCACTTGCAACGTGATCGTCACTGTCAAGCACATCACAGAACAATGTAAGAAATACCCACAGCAGCGAATAGAAGCCAATGTTCCCAATAACATAACAGAAGCACTTGGAAATTATGTACCTGTATTGTAAAACAATTTTGTACTTTTGTAACGTTACGAAACTCTGTAAACACATTTGATACAAACTGTAGCATAATCTACCTTCACTGCAGTGGCGGTTCCTGGGTGATCGCATACTCGCAACTGCACACCCACTAATTTTTTCCGCATGTGAATGCGTCTTTATCTGTATATACATGCATACGAGAAAGTCGAATGTCTAACTTTCTATACGAACTTGCTCGTTTAATTTCCCGCGCCCTCTTTAGCAAATGTGAGCGCATGCAGTCAACAAGCTCAGACGCATAAACCCGATTTTAAGACTGGCGAAGGTAGCTTTTTGGCGAGGGGGTACGCGGGGAAAGGTGCAAAGCTTGCATTTAAGAGTACTGCGAGTTACGGCAGCATAATCGACAAGGCCAACACATGCGATTCTTACCGCGCAAGTGCACTACGTTCTCGTGCAAGCCCTCCGTTTTCCTTGCTACGAGCATTTCCCTCCGGTTGTTTAGCAGAACCTACTAGGCAGCCAACGTGACGATTCTAAATATAATGTAGCCATCTTCTATATTATATTAATGTTATAAACACAATTACATCTAGTCTTATTAAGCGATTATAAATGCACATAATTACTCTTCATGTAGTAATTCACCAAAACCAGTACTTCAGATTCGAATAGTTATGTTGTTACAGTGTGTATTACTGTTTGTTATGTTTGTGTTCTGGCAGCAAATTGCATGCAGTTGTGTCTGCACATAGCGAGCGGAAAATTTGAATCTATGAAAGTGCGGAAATGAATAACACGGCGAAACTGAAGGAGATAAATCTTTCGGGTTTATTCTTAGAAGAGAAACTGTTTTCCGTGCTTATTGTTTGCGAGTGAGAGAAATGGCATCTGGACAAATAATAGTTCTTGGATATTGGTCATTTAAAACAAAACAAAATAGCAAAACATAAGAGCTCAATTGCCCGTATGAAATGTGAGTTAGAACTGCGTGATGTGTGTCAGAGAAAGAAAGGGAGTAAAGGTGGAGAGGATGTAATATATTGCACAGCCACTACAAGTCACGAGCCGCCACTGCTTCACTGTAAAACTGTCGCGATATGACATGTAAGTTAAAGTGACAATAAATAAACAAATTAAACAAAAACAGTCGGCAAGTAATTTAGCGTTGTTAACTTTGATTAATACAAAAATCCTAAACTTAGCTCTCCCAAAACAGACTTTCTCACTATTTTCTATTCAAAAGGCAATAACTTCCACCCTGTAGCTGTTCTAGCTACCAAATACGCAACTCCATTCACTGCTTTTCTAATTACAGCCATCCAGTTTAGACCTAGTAAAAGATAGACTCCATCATATATATTATTTTTTCTCTGCACTGTGCAATTTGACAATTTCCATTCCGTTCAAAGTTTTAATTATGCAAAGATGTTTAAATGAATTTAATTAACAACTTGATTAATCAAAACCTAATAAATGAAACAAAGAGTAAAACATTTGCATTATCGGGGAGATTTACGACTAAACCCAATAGGGATGCCGTGTGACATTTTTATTTCTCTCGCTAATGAACAGGATAATTCTGAAAGCGAGATGGCTTTAGTAAGCACCATCATTCTCGCTCGCGTTCGATATATTGATGTACGACCCTTGTAGGATTAAAAACAATGCTGTAGCATAAAACTGCCCTCTTTGTGTTCTAGTTGGATGCTCAACATTCACATCACTTTCTCTACCCATGACCACTTATGTTCGCATCTATTATTCTATAAATTCTGCATAAAAAGTACAATTTTTGTCAATGCGTGTTACTGATGGCAAATATTCGACGGAGTGAAATGCATTTTATAGATTAGGACTACTCATATGGTGAAACAAAAGACCGACTAGTTCTAATCAAACAACCTTTTAACATTTTTTCGCGCGAAAATTTGTCTTTCTAACCAACTCATTCACTCATTCATTCACTCACCCACCCACTCACCCACTCACCCACTCACCCACTCACTCACTCACTCACTCACTCACTCACTCACTCACTCACTCACTCACTCACTCACTCACTCACTCACTCACTCACTCACTCACTCACTCACTCACTCACCCACTCACTCACCCACCCACTCACTCACTCACTCACTCACTCACCCACTCACCCACCCACTCACCCACCCACTCACTCACATTTTCCAGTTAATTGAAGTCCAACGATATGAAACAAGCCTTTAAGGATTATTTCCAGAACATTCGAGATATACCTACAATTTATTCATCAGTCCAATATCTCAGACACACGCTATCTTAATACAAATTGTAGAGGCATTCTGGTGAAAATAAAAAGGGCGAAGTTTGCTTTTAATGGGTTGTTTGGGTTGAGGAAATGTCCCTAAATTATTTGTCTAGACACCTAAAGAATTTCTTACTTAATTATAATTAGGTACATATCATACTTTTCGTCTGATTAACATTGTTCACACCTGCGTTTTTTTTTTTCCTCCCGATGACCCCAAAACGCGTGTGTCCGGTGTTGAGTTCTAGGGTGCAGTGCAATACGTCCTTGGTCCCAGATGTCTGATTAGGGAATGAAAGTCATACATTTAGAACAGGGGAAGACAGCTAACGCTGCTGTGACGTCAGCCCACTGAGCACACTTGCTCCTAGAGCAAGCCAGTTGAACGTGCGACGTCACAGCGGGCAAGGCGAGGCTCGCGTGAATAACAGGCTCTGGCCCGGGCCGATCATCTGATAGCCGGGAACCGGGTATGCTAACAAACATGGCTACCAGTGTGGAATGTTATGGGGCAACACGTGTTAGTTTTGTTTAATTGAAAGTGAATTAGTGGCGGTATATGTTGTTTCAGTGATTGTGTTTATTTGTAAATATTGTAAATTAATCAAAATTAATTTTTCAGTAGTTTTCTTGTTGTAGTACGAGAATTATAACAGATATTTTTCGCTGCAATTTTTAACGGTTTCTTTTGAGCAACTGAACAGTTTTTCGTCTGGTTTTCGTAAGTTCTACCTGTTATAGTTTAACTATTAAACTAAAATGATTATTTTCATTTATAGTGTGTAATTTTAAGTGATTTAAGAAATGGTTAATTCTTCAGTGAAGTTATTCAAGAATCCATAACCTATATTGTAACATGGTGATACCGGTACTGAAAGGTATGTAATTCTACTTCTGTTTTAGATGTAGAATTGAACAGTATGGGTCGACGTTGTAGTGTGTATCGATGTAAAACTAGTTAGGACAGTATATATATATATATATATATATATATATATATATATATATATATATTGAAACACATTGAAAGGACAAATCTACACCCAAAAACTGTTGAACTAAAGATGGTATGGGTTGGTTTTTGTTAAACCATTCTGGCAACAGTTAAAGGCAATGAATGTTAACAAAACATTTACCAAGTTAATCAATAAATTTAGAAAACAGGCAGTAGCTAGGTCATTTACATTTTTCCCACCTTCATCAAAAAGGGAAAACTATTATACTTGGGTCAAATTTTGTCCCCTGTCTTTACTCACACATGATGGAATTATGTAGGCAACGACACCTAGGTTAATGTGTACCTATATGAACAGGATGACAGAGTCCTGTTTTATCAAAATTTAGCCTGTGTTATCAGAGGCAGCATCCACACCTGCCATCAATAATAATATGCAACCCTAACCTAACTTTATAACATCATATCTAAACTCTTTCCCCACTTTTACAAATTAACACAGGTATCACAGCTTAGCCTATTGTTGATAATTGCTATTTATGTGCAAATTTACCAAACCAGCATGGTAAATGTTGATAGACTGAGTTTAATTAGTATTTTGCTTCAATTTCTGGGATGCCTATCTAAAGGACAAATCCACACCCAAAAACTTCTTGGTATGGTCACCGTATTGGTTTTGTTAAACCCCAAAACAGTAAACTTTGTAAATATTTATAATTGTAAGTTAATGTTAATTGTAGCCTGTAAGGCGGGTCCTTGTACCGGCACCAGGCCAAACTTTCAATAAACAAAACTGAAACTGAAAAAACTATATGCCCCGCTGATAATAAGTTAACATTTATAGATTCCATCATTAATAAATATTATGTAAGGTAAGTGGATACATTGCTAAGTACTTTTTACAAGTGATATTGAAAAATAAGTCTTCCAGCTTCTCCGGGGTAGGCAACATATCAATATTACCATTATTTTGATATGATTGACTAGTTATAATAATATATCGGTTAGTCACAATGGGCCATTAAAAATCAAAATATTGAGGATGGAATATTTCCATTTACATGTATGTATTCAGTTTCAGTAGAATTAAGTTTGGCAATAATCACGTGCCTCATGTTTAAAATTTGATGATAATAACAGCAGCTATTGAGATAAATAGTTAATCTTTATTATATTGATATGTGATTTATTATTTATGTAACGTATTATAATATTGTGCAGGTATTTTTGTTACGTGTTTTTGTTTTCAATAATGAGTGACAATTCAATGGATATCACTTCCTTACGCTGTTCCTCCAAACGGGAGTCATATTCACGTTCGGGTTCGGTCGGTTCCCTTCGAACAGCTGTTCCAAAGATGACGTAATCGGGCCGTAGCCTGTATTTCACGCGAGCCTCGGGGCAAGGGGAAATGGCATACGGTACATCGTAATCTTAATGCTGACTGTTTCAATTACGGAATAGTCACAGATTATAAATAATTACATTTCGGCTTTATGCCATATATATATAATTCTAGTTTATGTGAACAGTCATGTTATAACGCAAATATAACAGAAATTATAACTATTTTACCTCAGCTAGACGAGAGCTATACAGAACAATTGGGTGGACATTTTCCGACATTTGCCGTTTCGCTTTTCTTTAACTAGTTTGTCAATGTTAGGGCGTAATGTACGGCACATTTGTAACCGAAGACTGCATGTTAGATTGTGATCTGACAATATGCTTCGGGATTTTGACTTAGAAAGGTTCATAACAGAAAAGATTTGTTCGTATAGATACGTAGAACCAACCATAGATAATACCCGGGCATACAACCTCAGAAATCTGGTTTGAGGAACATTCTTATAACAATTAGCCAAGTCTTCCTTGTGTTTATATTTGTCCTTCAGCAAATCGTCGCACTGTAAATTTATCAATTCAATTTGCTACCTGCTAGAAACATTGTTAACATCCAATGAATACGGGGTCGCAAAGACCTCAAACGTAGTTGACAATGTTTCTACATCTTGAAGCCTGGTCTCAAACTGGTGTGAAACACGGGGAACTGAACACATGCGCCACTGATCTAGGCTGCATAGCAATACACTGCTCTTGCCTGACGTCACACGAACGTACAAGCTGGCTCTTCGTTTAAATACGTCACACGGCCCGAAGTTGTCTTCCCCTGATTTAGAAAGTCTACAAATAATAACAAATCCTAGATTTTTATTTAACTTGCTCCTTTAAAAATGCAACCGAGCGTTTACTTGTAGCGACAGTTTCTAAAATGTGTATACATTTATTCACAAAAATGCTTAGAAATGTGTTTTATATTGGTGTGTAACGTGTAAATGGAGGAATTTGAGAGATACATCCTTAGTATCTTAAAGAGCTTTACTCCAATAGACACACTGGAACCCAATTATTTAATATAATTTTAGAACTAAAAGAGTCCGTTTTAGCAACAAATGGAAAATAACTTCTCTTTTAAAGCTCCGCCTAATTCTGGTGCAGTTGCTCATATATCACGCCAAGATAATACTCAACCCAAAGGGTTCCCTATCCAACCCTTCTCCCAAAGAATTGTTACATACCTTGAAGAGTTTAATCTGACTATTCCTTCTTTCATTTCCCGTACCTTCAACATAAATGATATACCATGGAGAATAAAATTACCTGTCATCAACACCACTTTGACAAAATATGTGAAGGCTCATACCCAAAAATCTTGTTTTACCATGCTGTTCAAAGAATTGTGTGACACGTATGCCAATTTTGAGCCAATTTATACCGATGGTTCCCGGTGTGACAACAATAATGGCTGTGCGGTGGTTGCTCCTAACCAAACCATGATGTATAGTCTACCAAACACTCTCACCATTTTCTCTAATGAACTGTTTGCTATACGTTTCGCCATGGACTATATATCAAAGAATGGAGACTTCAAATCATTCATTATATACACAGATTCCCTTAGTGCATTAATGGCTATACAACAACGATCTCCTTGCCACACCTTGGTAAGGGAGATACGTGAATTATACAGTGAGCTTATTTCATCAGGTAAACAACTAATCTTGGCATGGATACCATCTCACTGTAACATACCAGGAAATGATCTTGCTGACACTGCCGCAAAAGAAGCTACCAAGCATCCTCCAAGCTTACCAGATCTTAAGCTACCTCATGAGGACTATTTACGGCATCTTAAAAGAACTATCCTACACCGATGGAAGACAGATTGGACAACTACATCCAACAGCAAACTGCATGATATCTGTCCAATACCTAACCTCTCCACAACAATTACAACACTAACCCGGCGAGACCAGGTGCTAATAACCCGATTATGCATTGGTCACACTGCGCTTACTCACTCCTACATTCTGTCCCGTGAACTTCCTCCTAAATGTACTCTGTGTGATTCTACTCTTACCGTTCAGCATCTGCTCACCGTTTGCCCAAGATACACTCACCAGCGACTTCAGTATGGAATTCCTGAGAACCTTCAGCTAGCTTTGGGTGATCAACAGTATCATAAGAAAATAATCAAGTTCATCAAAGCATGCAAACTTAATATTTAAACTCATTGTAAACTTCATGATATGTTTCCTCCTTTTTTTTTTCCTCAATGTTTAGTCGCGATATGACTTTTATGTTCAAGCGACTTCAAATAATAAATAAATTAAAAAAAAAAATTATTTATGCTAATTGCAGAAGTAAACGATAAAGCAGTGGTGACGTATGGAGCATCAAACATTCAACCAATTTTATCTTTTATTAATGGAACCATGCACTAAAGAGGAAAATGGTAGAGGAACTATTGTTTCAGCTTAACGCCAAGAAGTTGCTGTTCAAGCCTACGTACTCATATCCCTAACGTCTTGTATTTTAATAAACCTCATGTAAAAACGGATTGCTCTATTTCCTTTGTACTCATGTTGTAATCCAATTCGTTAGCAGTGCATGCTAAATAATTGTTTAAAGAGAGAAAACTGCTAACATAAGAAATCAGTGAACGGGTAGTTTATCATCAACAACGGAGATTATTTTCCTCCATGGTCACATACTGTATTTTTTCAAAAAGTTAGCTTGGTGGCCTGGAAGTGTGGAATATTCATATTTACTAGTTTTACTTTTATTTCGCTGCACACGTTAGGGGCTTCTGCATTGTGTGAAAACTATGTACGGGACCCGGACCCAAATGATCTACTTGTCGATGGGCCCTTAAATCCCAGTCACTCCTCGCTCCCTCCCGGGCCAAGGAAAAGGTACAAAGCTTTAAAAGTTCATCTGTTGTAATTATCTAAACCATTACTCGATCATTCCGACCTATGACTGTTCCACCGCCAAAGGGTTCACATAGGCTATGCAGCATTTCCACAACTTGGAAGTCGGACGTTCCCGCCGGTGTTTAACCTTCTTTTGGGTGAATATCGCAATTTTTTTCAACTGCTATTCAGAATAGCCTCGGTTGTACAAAATTAGATTCTTCAACATAAGAATCCCCAAGATCATATGGGGGAGGTGACTTGACCATCATTTGAGCTCAAAAAGCTAACCATGCAAGTCAGCCACTACGTAATATACTAACGCTTTTCTGACGCTCAACCTTGAGGGCTCTATATAAAATTAGAGTAAAAAAAAAAAAAAAAAAAAAAAAAAAAAATACCTGTAGCAGAAACCGTGATCAACAATGAGTGTGCATTTGGTGAATCTGTGCAACAAATAATTCGAAATGCATATTTCCCTCAAGCAGTCGCATTAAATTCCTCGTAATTCTTTGGTCCCTTACATAATTACATTAATAGTTATGAAATTCGTGTATCTTCCACTAAACTTCTCTTTAAAACAGGGTTTTCTTTAAATGCTTTCTTTGCACCTACAATGTAAGGTATGCAATTCCTACCCCGTTTTTGAAAAGCTTTTATGCACATGAACACATTCCCAAACAGTGTCATAAAGATGTATCTTTGTTCCCGATTCTGATGCATCACTTGCGGCAATAATTTTATCTTATCCTCGAGCTATCCTCAGTGGTAGTAGGACACGAAGAGGGTATGGAAACCAGACCCTAATAAAATGGGCAGTTTTGCTTTTCACGCTGATAACTTTGTATTCGACCACACACATTCCAACTAAAGCAGGGTTGGGCAACTGGTGCTCAGAGAACACAGATTGTTCACGACCTTGACTGATAATGGTATGCTTAGCAGGTAAAAAAATGAAGGTCGCTCAAGGTATCCCGCGAGTCACCCAGGCCTGAACTAAAGTGATAACAAGACAAGTAATACTATGAGTTGGGTTTAACAGTCATTGTACGAAAAAAAGCTTATGACGGCAGTGAGTGCTTCCATAAAAATATAGTTATTAGAGGAGACAGTTACTCTTGACAATCGATACTATCGAACCATAATACATACTTCGAGATAAATCGTCAATTTTCGCATTTCTATTCCAGATACCTACGCTTACAATTGTACTTCACTTTACACTACATAGAC
The DNA here is from genome assembly GCA_030765045.1 of Tenodera sinensis. Taxonomy (NCBI): domain Eukaryota; kingdom Metazoa; phylum Arthropoda; class Insecta; order Mantodea; family Mantidae; genus Tenodera; species Tenodera sinensis. The sequence goes on from CM060962.1 coordinate 132,034,055, forward strand.
TAGTGCTAACACTGCTAGGTTCATTTTCCTTGACCTTTGTCACGACTACATATGTTGCAGCTGAAGCAATGCTACGTCCCATCTGCTGCTGTGTCTAAATGAGGGCATTGGGAAAGAAGCACCACAACGCGTAGTATCTCCATCTCAGGAATGCTAATGGAGGAGACGCTACGTTTAACCCATCCCGCTTTTTTGTTCTTTGGTTTGCATACCGTCGACTATTTTTAGCACTGTGTCGCTGTAAAGTACTCGTGGTGACGGAGGCAGCGGCAGTAGCAATATTAAGGCTACGGTTATTAGCGTCCAATCAAAGTAATATAGCCAAAAACATAGAAAATAGGGCTAAAATGTTAAAATGTCATCAAGACAGCCCAGCAAACGGAAAAGTAGAGCGAGAGAAACAGACAAAACTCACTATGAGAGATAAAATCAGCGAGTCAAACACGGTCGCCCATACCGCTAAGGCGGATAAAGTGCAATAAACCTTTTACGCCACTTAAAGTATTTAGCAGCGCCTCAGCAACGGTTGCTGGCAGACCCAGAGACACACGTATCGGAGTAAAAAAATCGGCACTGAAGTAAAACATGCCGCACCGTCAAAGGCACATGGCAATGAGCACAGAGCGGCACAGCATTTGAAGATAAAAGGTGACCGTGACTAAAACGGTAGTACCCGATTCGCAATCTAGCTAAAACCACTTCCTCACTGCGTCAGGCGCGCGAGAAAGTCTTCCAGGTGACAGAGAGGGACATAACCTACCTAAGTTTGTACCCTGAATTTCCGACCACACTGCCCTGCAACAAGAAAAGATACACGCGCGTAAAACCGCGCTAAAATCATCAGAGGGAATACAAGCGCTAAAACACATGGGAGCTAAAACCGCTGCCTTCGCAGCAGCATCGGCAGCCTCATTTCGCGGTAGACCTACGTGTCCAGTCACCCACAAGAAGACACTTTAGCGCCAGCACTAACGAGGGAATGAAGGTTGTCTTGGATACGCTGCATCAGAGGGTCTACAGAGTCCGTAAGCTCTGCAAAGCACTCGTGGAATTCGAAAAGATAATCCAGCTCTGTAAGGCTTACCGACGAATATATAGACGAGCTTGGTAGATACCAAACGTCTCAGCGCTAAAAATCGAGCACTGCTGTAAAAACCGAAAGCTAACACACTGGTGACCATGAAAAGGCACATCCTATTCCCCGATCGTTCTTCGAGCCATCAATGCAGATAAAAGAGCAGCGTGCAAACTGCGTTTGCACACCGAAAAAGGCTGAACCAAGAAATGAGGCTGGTGTCATCGCCTTCGGCATGGACATTAACCCTGATCGACGGGGGATTCGGGTCTGAGCCACGGCGGGAACCGAGTTTTTCCTTTGGAAAATGCCGCCGTTAAAATGATGTCCAACGTCCGAAGGAGAAGGCGAAAACGCCAGTAGGGAGTAAGGTCAGGGAGCTCATTGAGTACTGGCGGTCCAAGGAATCGTGAAAGAAAGAACTAAAAGACGGATGACACGACAAACTAGATAGTCTGCAGGCGTAACTGCACATAACATTCCGCCGATAAGATTAGCGGAGGTTCAGCAGCCCCCGCGAACAGACTAACAACTGGGCTCGTTGGAAAGGCGCTAATACTGAACCGGATGCCACGGTGTTGCATAGGATTGAGGCGATTTAAAACCGACGGACGAGCCGAGTAATACACAACCACAATCAAGATTCAATCGGACCAGTGAGTGGCATCGTCATAAAGGGATTGTCGGGTCGGCTCCCCAGGATGTGCCACTTAAAACCCGTAAAACATTAAGAGAATGTTCACGAGATATGAGAAGACCAACTGAGTTTTCTGTCAAAAATCAATCCTAGAAATTGCGTCTGGTCTGCGAAAGGAAGAGCATCTGGGCCGAGTCATGCAGAAGGCGGGAGAAACGCCTTCCGGAGCCAGAAGTTTAGCAGACGGTCTTCTCGGCGCAGAAATGAAAGCCATTTTCGACACTCCAAGTGAACAGGCGGTCAAGACACAATTGGAGGCGGCGTTGTAAGAGGTAGCCCGTCGAGAACTATAGTAAATGGCGAAGTCATCCACGAAGACGAAACGCCGGACGGGACGCACTCCTCAATGGGATTGACTGCAATAGCAAACAGTGTGACACTGGGTACCGAGCCCTGCGGTACTCCGTTCTCTTGTCTAAAAACACAGGACAAAACCGAGCCTACCCGTACCCAAAAGACTATCCCTTATTCACTCCCAAATAAAAAGGAGCAGTCGATCACGAATGCCCAATATATGGAGGGTACGAAGAATACTGTACCTACAGCAAGTATCACTAGCCTTCTCTAGGTCAAAACAGACAGCAGCCCTTTGGCACTTACGCACCAAGCCGTTCATCACGTGCGTGGGTAAGGAGGCCAAGTGGTCGACCGTCGAACGGAAGCGGTGAAAACCGCACTGAACGTTGGACAGCAGATGTCGAGCTTCAAGCCACTAAACCAATCGCCCGTTGATGTTGCGCTCCATAACCATCACGATGCGAATCGTGAGGGAGATCGGACGATAACTGGAAGGTAGATGGCGGTGCTTCCCGGGTTGTAAGACCGGGACGATGGTGGCCTCGTGCCAAGCGGATGGAAAAGAAGTGGTGCGCCCAATATGTTTAAATATTCGTATGAGATTAATTGTTTGTCAGGCAAAGACAGGTGCTGCAGTATTGAAATGTGAACACCATCCGGCTCAGCTGCGGAGTGTCTGGAAGCGGCCAGCGCCCGTTCCAGCTCCGGCATGATGAAAAAGACGTAACACTTGCGGTTCAAAGATTGAAAAGAAAGTTCATGTGTCTCAGATCTATTCTTGATCTGTAAAACGTTCGGGTGGTAATGTGATAAGCTAGACACATCAGCAAAAGCACCATCGAGGGCGTCAGCGACAGTTCTAGGGCGCCATTATTAATCCTAAGACCAGGCATCGCAACTTGCGAAACTTTACCGGCCACGCGACGGAGCTTGTACTAAACACCACAGCTGATGTTGTGAAGCCATTAAAGCATTCCACAAAGTGGTGCAAGGATGTCCTCTTACTGGCTTGTATGATGCGACGAGCACGGGCGCGTAATCGCTTGTACATGACCAGATTATGCAGAGCAGGATGGCACTGAAATACCCCAAGCGCAGCCTGCTGTGCACGAACCACCAGCCGGCATTCGTCCGTCGGCCCACCAAGGAATGAATAAACGCCTCGGTTGGGCCGACGACCAAGCGATAGCACGTTCGGCAGCGCATATGATCACGGAAGTATGTTGATCTACTATCTGGTCAACATCTTCGAACACACGCTCGCCGAAAACAGCTAGGGTGCAAAAAAGAGGCCAGTTCGCTCTATGTAGCTGCCAGGTGGGTACACGTGACGATGGTGCGCAGTTGGAGAGCAGGCTGATCAGGTAGGGAAGATGATCGCTGGATCGCCGGAGAAGGTGTCCGAGAGGACGTTCCTCTCAAAACGATGTGCAAGCTGTGCCCAGCAAACAGATAAGTCTAGGTGAGTGAGAGTGCCTCTGGAATCAGAAATAAAAGGAGGTTCGCCAATGTTCAGAAGAGAGAGCTTATTCTGAAGAAAAGCTCTGCAAGGTGCTTCCCCCTTACGCAAGCCCTAGGTGATCCCCAAATAGAGTGATGGGCATTGAAATCTCCCAACAACAAGTAGGGCGCTGGGAGCTGGGACACTACATCAGAAAGGTCCGCAATGGCGAAGGGGGAAGAAGGCGGGTGATAAACGAAACAGAATGTTAAACAAAAGCCAGGAAAACTAAGCGTAACAGCTACAGCTTGCAATGTAGTAGTGAGTATAAGAGGCTGGTAAAAAACTTCGCCGTGGATCAGGAGCATGACACCCCCAAGTGCAGGAGTATACCGAAGTCAGAGCTACAAAGGGGTTGCCAGTAGGTACTGGTGGTGGAGAATCCCGCTTCACGCGAATGCGCCCCTAGTCTCCTGGGAGCGAGATCGTGTAGGAAGTGAAGGAGAAGCGGCTGTGGAGGCACACTTTCCACTGGCAGAGTCAGGAGGCTCTTTGAAAAATTCTGAACGTTTTGGAGTGACTCTAAACTTCTGGGTTTCACCAATTGCGGGGAGGATCTTGGAGGTGGTGGAAGTGGAAGCTTTTACTACAATGCGAGGAGTGAAGGTTGTGGAGACTATAGGGCAAGTTTGAGTGCCCACATCCCGCTTTGGCACTGGTGTCTAAACAATTGAACTAAAAGTACCAAACTTTAGGAGAGAAGGCTGGCGCGCTAGGTGGCGTTTGCGGGCTTCAGAGACAGACGCTCTTTCACCCGCAGGTCCTGAATGGCCTTCCCATCCTGGTATTGCGGACTGTCACGGGAAGTCGCTGGATGGGTACCTCGACAGTTCACACAGCTAGGAGCAGATGGACAAGCTCCGTCATGAGCATCCCTACCACAGTTGGCACAAACCGCAACCGAAGCCTTACAGGAGGTGTTAGTATGGCCACAGCATTGGCACTGGAAACAACGTACAGGCCGCGGAATATAAGTTCGGACCGGGATAACCTAGTAGACCGCTTGAATATTCTGAGGCAAGTCGAGCCGATCAAAAGTGAGAAACAGCGTGTGGGTAGGTACCTGCATGCCATCGCGCTTAGCTCGTACACGGTATACACCCTGGTCCGACAGGTAACCCTGAATCTTCTCCTCCGGCATACCAGCCAACAGGTGAGTGGTAACGACGCCGAAGGAGGAGTTTAGGCTTCGGTGCTTCTCAACACGGATAGGGTATCCATGCAGGAGTTTGGCCTTCAATATCTCGTCAGACTGTGAGGCAGTATAGCTCTCAACAAGTAGTGAACCGGATCGCAGACGGGTACACTATTTTACACGACCTGTAATAGTAACAAGACCCGATGGAATAATAGAAGGGTTTACCTTTAAAAAGGACTGATCCTCTTCCATTCGGTGAATTAGCAGGTAACCTACCAATGATGCGTGTACCTCTTTTTCAATTTGCACTTGTTTGCGGCGCTTAGGTTGTCATAGAAAAAAGGCTATAAAATTCACTCCCCGTGCTCCCCACCCAACACGGAGCCCAACAAGCCCTATTCAGGGCATATAGTGGGCTCGCCGTCCCACTCATCCTAGAGTTTGGTGCAGTACCTAGTCCTGGCCGATTGACTAGGGGAGGGTTAGCAGAAGCAGAAACCAAAGCGGTGTATTGGAAATGCGCACCCTCCCTGAATTCAGAAAGAAACATGACCGGGCTCAGATGCACATCCCTCAATCAACCAGGAGAATCATTTTCACCGACACGGGTCTCCACGCAAGGCCTACACATGTGTGGGCGTTTTGGCTGACTCCCTCACCACGGAGAGGAGTTACAACGAGGGAGTCAGGTGCGCCAAACCCGTACCTACCGTAGTAGGCCCCTGGGGGAACTGAAAAGTCCGATCACCAGTAACCACGGTGGTGGAGAGAGAAAGTAGGAGAATGACACCGCGAGTCACAAATTGGCATGTCCATTCCAGTCGTTTGGCTCCATGACTCTTAATAGATGTTTACCTACCCCCCCCCCCTCCAGTGACTAAAGTAGATTAATCCAATACGAATCAATCAGGACTAAGTATCAGATTACACAGCGTTTGAACACACTCTATTTCTAGCTATGTAGCTAAACTCAGGCATAAACGTACACCACATTGCGATTAGAATTTCTTAAGACATTTGTTTCATTCCATATAATATATTATATACTATTAGTCTTGGTTATACTCTTCAGTTCGGTATGAAATAAAGAAGACAAAGCATGAATAAACCACCCACAGTTGGATTTCAGTTGCTCTGCTAGGAACTTAATGCTTTAGTCATCATGACCAATACTATGTGGTTTATTTCAGTAGTTTTACCAGAACATTTCGAAAAACAGCACGCAGAGATACAACCTATGGACGTCCCACCCAATAAGCTGAAGCCAATGTACTACATTTGCTTGTTAGTAACATGAAAACAACTGTTTTGAACTGCAAAGTGAACCCTCGCTTTCGGTTTCAAACTCTGGCTATGAGAAGCAATGGCGATGGATACTCGCTTCATTGTCTTCTCCCCGTGCGACAGCAGTGCCCCCGACAGATTATTCTGACAGCACTTTGTTTTTCCGCCTTCTGACTGGCTAATTTGTTTTAGAGTGCTATATTGCCTCTTCATCACGCACAGCAGTGACGTTGGATGACCCACTAAAGTGCACAATCCGCCTTATTTCATCAATCACAAACAATACGAAGCACAAAATAGCTTCAGTTTAGTAATTTATTCGCTAAAATGGGAATGAAGCGCAAAATACAAATTTAGCTTCCTGCTACAAAAATGACCCAAAGTGCAGGAAATTTTAGATTCAACTTCTACCAGAAACTAGACTATCATGTCACCAGTGCACAAACTCTTCCTCATTCTCAAAACGCTGACCTTACAATGCTTATTTTGGATCAAATGCTGGGTGATCAAATTTATTCAGATCACTAATTTTAGATCAATGAGTAATACCTATTCAATATAACTTTCAGTGCTGTGGGCAATAGAACCTCTTGATGCACATGGCACCTTTGAGCACCTTAATGGTTGGCTTATGGTAACCATGAAGTGCACTCGGGTACTACATCTAGTAAAAAATGCCGCAGTATTAATTTTACACTGAAAATCACAGTTCTAAAGGCATTAAATATGAAGTTTTTTGGAGATATGAAGAACACTTTATTAAAAAAGATCTGCAAATTTTAATTATCTAATGGGCATAGAGAAGTTTTGAAAAATTAAAAAAAAAAAAAAAAAAAACGATTATTAAATATCCGAAGAAAAAAAAACTGACATAATCCTGCATTGTTTTATATAAATTGCACACACACATAATCCTGTTAACTAGAATAATTTTTCTGTTGGTTGCTCGATTTTGTTTTAATGTTGAAAACAATATTTCATTCCTTATTGGTGTACGTTTTACAGATATGATACTTAAATAATTCTAATGCTAAGGATTATATCATGTGTAGCTCATGTATAAAAACACCATTCCATTCCAAGGTAGCTCTCAAGAAAAACACTTCACTCATTTACAATGCAAAAAGTATACTGCTGCATTATTTCAAGATGTATTAGGAAATAAACTTCCTGGTTACCTCGAGGGACAGCACAAAATAGTTCCCGGAGTTGCTTCAGGAATTAAAACGAAGCATTTTTAAATAAAATTACTTGGAAAGCGGCAGGTCCAGATTATGCTCACTGAAGTTTTTCAGGAGATTCCTTTTATAACCTTCGTGACAGAGACTTCCTTTAGAACTGGCAGGCTGCGACGCTCACTGTTAAATCAATTTATAGCAGCAAAACCAATATCCTTAGCTGTTAACACGCACCTATGCCAACAAGAACAGGAGACCTCTGTCAACCGTGTCGTAAGGTAGAATATGGCATTTCTCATTCAAATCCATACTACTCACTCGTAATGTAATTGTTACCGTACACTATTGCTCTAAATGCATCTTGCCATTCTCAAAGTCGAGAGTTTCTCCTCCTTTCTACCTCCAGCTTCAAGTGTTGAGAGTGGTCGAACTTTACGGCGACACAGTGCTAAGGACTTCATGAGTTGGTACCGCTCTTCGGGCTGTCTCCCAAACAAATATTGGCACTATGCACAGGTTTGCACTTGTGTACAAAAATAACTCAAACTTTTCAACCAGTCCATACAAGGGCCCCTTTCTGGGCACAGCGAGAACCGCTGGCCTTTGTTGTTCTGTGGTTTAATTTGCGTAATTGAGGATGCGCATTTGACATCCTTTTTTAATGCAAACAATACAGGCTCCTTACACGGTAGGCAAACCAAAGAACAAAATAGGGGAATGGGTAAAACCTCGCGTCCCCTACATCTGCAACCCTGCTATAAATTAACTGGCGAAAATAACAAGTAACACCGAACATAAACCATGACGTCATCGATTCAAGTGCTTATCGGTAAAGCCCGAATGAGTGATGGTCACAAAGAATAGGTAGATGAGGGAGGTTACCAAAGTGTTGGCTGAACTTTCTTAATCTACTAAACGGTGCCCAGAACAGACACCGCAGCGTTGTCTCAGCCTACTTTTGACAGTTCAGTTTCCAATAATCATTTCTTGGACCTTGAAAAAGAAATTTCGCTACAAAGTAACACTGACATTCAATAAATAGCACCTAACAATCCCAATGTTTTCTTCAATGATGCTCACCCTTGGACGCCCTCATCTGCTTTTAATTTCAACTGCCTCCCTTTTCTACAAAACCACTCCCAGCCGGGAATCGTACCGGGGACCTCCGAGTTGAAAACCATTTTCTGAGGTTAATAACAGTGGTCAATGCAATGGTGAGCTGTCCACGTTGTCTAACCAACCATGGATTGATTGTATTCCGTACTAGATAAATCATAGGAATGTTCATCAAAACCTTGACGAATGACAAGCAAAGCCAGAAACTGCCATTCACCCAAGCTTAAGCACTACATAATGACCGAGCATTTTGTTTAAGGGCCCGTCGACAACTAGGTCATTACGGCGCGTACAGTGTTGATATTATTCTAAATGTTTCTTACATTAAAAGCTGTATTTAATCAACATGGTTGCACAGACATCACTTGCCAGCATTTACTTGACAAAAATGAAGCTAAAAGCTAAAGCTAAAGGAAACTAAAATCCATCACATTTGTTATGAGCATGTCTTTGTGTTGGAGGTTGCTCTGAAGTATAGAATTTCTGGCAAGGATCATAATGTGTGTGCTTTATGTTTATCTGGTTTCAATGTTCACAGTAAAGCCATTCGTAACTTTTAATTGATTTTGCTCACCAATGTTTATTGCTACAGATTAATTAAAATCATGTTAACGGTAAATAGACTAAATTATACAACTATGTTCAAACTGGGCGCCATTCAAACACCACATATCCCTATTCTCACAGCCAAGAACCCGAGCAATGGAGATTCAAATCTGGGCCACCTGTCAGTTCAATCCAAAGCACTCGGTAAGCCTGTGTACTTGTGTGTGTTTTACCTTAGCAAACTTGTCTATCCATGAGGTTTTATGGCTGCGTTATATGATAGGATGTCTTGGAAATTTGCGAGATCCCACAAAATGTTTTTGTATCAAACCATCTGCACTTTTTAGTGTGTGTGTGTGTGTGTGTGTGTGTGTGTGTGTGTGTGTGTGTGTGTGTGTGTGTGTGTGTGTGTGTGTGTGTGTGTGTGTGTGTGTGTGTGTGTGTGTGTGTGTGTGTGTGTGTGTGTGTGTGTGTGTGTGTGTGTGTGTGTGTGTGTGTGTGTGTGTGTGTGTGTGTGTGTGTGTGTGTGTGTGTGTGTGTGTGTGTGTGTGTGTGTGTGTGTGTGTGTGTGTGTGTGTGTGTGTGTGTGTGTGTGTGTGTGTGTGTGTGTGTGTGTGTGTGTGTGTGTGTGTGTGTGTGTGTGTGTGTGTGTGTGTGTGTGTGTGTGTGTGTGTGTGTGTGTGTGTGTGTGTGTGTGTGTGTGTGTGTGTGTGTGTGTGTGTGTGTGTGTGTGTGTGTGTGTGTGTGTGTGTGTGTGTGTGTGTGTGTGTGTGTGTGTGTGTGTGTGTGTGTGTGTGTGTGTGTGTGTGTGTGTGTGTGTGTGTGTGTGTGTGTGTGTGTGTGTGTGTGTGTGTGTGTGTGTGTGTGTGTGTGTGTGTGTGTGTGTGTGTGTGTGTGTGTGTGTGTGTGTGTGTGTGTGTGTGTGTGTGTGTGTGTGTGTGTGTGTGTGTGTGTGTGTGTGTGTGTGTGTGTGTGTGTGTGTGTGTGTGTGTGTGTGTGTGTGTGTGTGTGTGTGTGTGTGTGTGTGTGTGTGTGTGTGTGTGTGTGTGTGTGTGTGTGTGTGTGTGTGTGTGTGTGTGTGTGTGTGTGTGTGTGTGTGTGTGTGTGTGTGTGTGTGTGTGTGTGTGTGTGTGTGTGTGTGTGTGTGTGTGTGTGTGTGTGTGTGTGTGTGTGTGTGTGTGTGTGTGTGTGTGTGTGTGTGTGTGTGTGTGTGTGTGTGTGTGTGTGTGTGTGTGTGTGTGTGTGTGTGTGTGTGTGTGTGTGTGTGTGTGTGTGTGTGTGTGTGTGTGTGTGTGTGTGTGTGTGTGTGTGTGTGTGTGTGTGTGTGTGTGTGTGTGTGTGTGTGTGTGTGTGTGTGTGTGTGTGTGTGTGTGTGTGTGTGTGTGTGTGTGTGTGTGTGTGTGTGTGTGTGTGTGTGTGTGTGTGTGTGTGTGTGTGTGTGTGTGTATGAGATTGGTAAGAAAACTGATGATATTAATTTCCGCGTGCAATGGTAAGTGTGCCCTTCTTTCGCTCACTGCACTTCTGGTCTACAAGAAAGGATTTATTAGGAAGTCCTTTACTACTGAACAGGTGTCTTACGCCCGTTCTTAGAACATACTGCACCACACAAGAAACATAAAACGAAATAATTAAGGAAGGAAAAGTTACAGGCTTAAGTTCAGGGCACCTACCAGGCTTTTGCCAGCTATGAGGATTAAGGGAAATTCTGAAAATAGCTGTCAGTGAGGATGACCCCAGAGCACGGACGGGCTGAATAGTGTCTGCTCTGAATCTACAACCCGCGTAGCAGTTTTATGGTTGGAAAAGTGGTAGTTCTTCGCTTTTAAACTCTTGAATTGATACAGCTAACGATGAGCGCATTTCTTTCAAACGGGAAAGCGGTGGTCATACTGCTATTATGTGAAATCAGAATTACACACTTTAATTGTCGTCATCCGAACAAACAAACTCCGGCGTAATATCTGTAACATTGCGTCGAGAGGTGGTTATATGACTTTGCAATGTTCGTCAGCGTAAAAACATGTTCACAAACACTATATGGAGCAAAATATTACTGTAACAGAAGGAGCAAATTCTCTTACGCTAACTTATTCTACTTCACACAGTTCATTGAACACGTTTGTTCCAACTAAATCTCTGCACTGATTTTTTGTCACTACACCTGTTTGTAAATCTATGAGTTCACACCGCACTTAACTCTTACATTGGCTACAGCTACAGTAAAAGGGTTAACAAACATTGAAATGTCATTCCCAAGACTCTTGAGATTATGGAATCTATGTGAAGTAAACTTAGTTTTTAAGTCTTTGAGAATGGAAATATATGCAACTAATTAATTTACTTATCCTCTGGCACAGTACCAAGTTATTTTATACATTTGAAATAAGTATTTTATAATTTGATTTGTTGGTTAAGAGAGCTGTCACATGGCATGGTATGTTTGTTATACTTAGACCGTAAATCTTCTAGAAGTTTAGCACGCTCTAAATATGTAACCGTAATAAAGAAATTAATATTAATAACAACAATAATACCAATAATAACAATAATAAAAACAACAACAACAACAATAATAATGACAATAATAATAATAATAATAATAATAATAATAATAATAATAATAATAATAATAATAATAATAATAATAATAATAATAATAATAATAATAATAATAATAATAATAATAATAATAATAATAATAATAATAATAATAATAATAATAATAATAATAATAATAATAATAATAATAATAATAATAATAATAATAATAATAATAATAATAATAATAATAATAATAATAATAATAATAATAATAATAATAATAATAATAATAATAATAATAATAATAATAATATGTATAAAAAGTTGATCAGAAAGCACCTATTAGTTTTTTCGTTGTATGCGGCATATGTATACCTAATAAAACTATTAATGTTGGCTCGAAGAAAACCATGTAATATCCTGTTAGAAATAAGGTAGACGGTGTTGACACAGACAATTGCTCCACTGATACCGGTCATGAATCGACTGGAAGTGACCTGTGGATTCCTGAAGTCAAGTAAGGGAGGGGGTGTGTACCGTTGTGTTGCACAGTTACCTGGCGAAAGGCTCATGAATTACATCGGTTCATGAATCCGCTTTTGTCCGCCTCTGTCCTAGAGAGATTCAAACCGCAGATTTCCCGTTCGCAAATGCGTGCCTCAACGACCTCTCCCAACCTTTCAGTGTAGTGGAAAGTTGGTAAGGGTTTCAACAAACCTCAATTCCAAGGTGTTACAGCAAGTATACAGCTAATCTTGCGATTGTCAGAAAAGAAAATCTGATATAAATATTGGTCCTTTCTTTAGAAGCATTAAGATCACGTAAACGAAACACCTTTAGGTCTGCAAGTTTTTACAACCTTCATCTTGAAATGCTTATCGCTGGTTGTCCATTTTGTCAGCCAACATTTTTAATCCATCCGTTGGTTAAGAAATGCTCTGCACATGCATATGAAGTAAAAAAGACCAGTGCCTCTGTTTAAACTTGGCATGTCAAAGAAAGCCCTTGCTCGTATTTTAGGCCCAAGCAGCAGAGGAGCGAGTGTTTTACAGTAGAAAACAGAGACAGATTCACGCCAGAGCTATGCAAAAGCGGAACAAACCGCATGCTAAACCAAGAGTAAAGGTGAGCAATGTTGTTCCAAAAAGTGTTTTTATCTATGTATTTATTTATTTATTTATTTATTTATTTATTTATTTATTTATTTATTTATTTAACTACTTCCCCATGAGGAGGCTGCCTCAAGCACAAAGTATACAAAATCAAAGTTGGTGGCGCTGAGAGCAAGTAATGAATGTAATGATTCAAGTAATGAATAAAGTATTAAACGTTTATAAGATCACATAACCTTAGAATAGAATAGGTTAAAACAAACAAAAATGGCTGCTAACAGCAGCCAACAGCGCCACCTAAAGAATTTTAACCATAAAGACACGCTAGAACGACTGACAGTCGCAAACCCAAGGAACGTAAACATAACAGAAACCACTACAGGAATGACAACAAACCACAAAGATACTACACCTCAGCAAGTATCATACTCTAAGGCACTACAAACGCCACCCAATAGAGATCAAGCAATTGTTATTGAATCAATAGAGAGCATTTCAATCAAAGATTATGTTTTAGCAGTAGGAAAACTAACGGACCCAGTGAACATAAGATTTGTATCAAGAATATCAAAATGGACGAGTGAGTATTTAGTGAACAAGAAAATAGTTGAGGAGCTCACGACTAAGCGTCAATACAAAGTAATAAACAATGAATCATTGTACCTTAGACCTTAACTGACAAAAATAAGAGAATAATTATCATTTCCAATGTGTGCCCAGTGATCCCAAATAAGTCAATAGAAGAGCCTATTAAAACTAGGATAGCATCAACTATAGAATACATAAGAGCAGGTATCCCTATACCAGGTTTTTCCCACATCATGAGCTTTCGTCGCCAGGTATATGTAAATCCAGAAGACCTAGAGAAACTCCCAGAAAGCATCTTGATTCCCCACGACGGAGTTAATTATTGGATATACATCTCCATGGACAACCCTACCTGCTTTCTTTGTAAACAAGGTCATCTTACAAGACAGTGTAAAATCAATACTACCCTGGCCTCAGTAAACTCTTAACATATCTAATAATGACTATACGTCGCAAACATTAGACGACAGCGCACCAGAAACGGATGAAGAAAGTATTTCCAAGAAAGAGGAAACACAGGACAAAACACACAGCTCAGATAACACCCTCTCCGCCAGAGACCAACCGCTAAAAACACAGCATATAACAATACCAAAGACAACTTCGTTGAATCGCAGCTGGAAAACGACCTTGAACCAGATCTTTATGCAGCACAGATGGCCTTTGAGTTTCCGCCGTTACCTGCAATAGGATCCAGCAAAATAAACGCAACAAAAAGACCAAAGTCATCACTTGAATCTACAAGCCAAGCCAACGACGAACCAGATCTAGAAACTACTAAACAAAGCTCAGACAAGGAAGTAGCTATACAAAGTCAAAATGAAGTTAAAAAATCATAACCTCCTAAAAAAACCAAAAGCACAGGTTAGACAATATGACGTTCACGAATCTCTTTCTCACTTAAAATCACACTTAGGATCTAAGCCCAACAATTTTCCTTTCAGCTATGAACAACTGAAAAGCTTTTACGAAAATGTATCAGGAACTACGGATATTATAGAGCAATTCCGCGTGTGACTAACTGACATTTACACTACATTTTCTTCCTAAAATGCCTCTCTAATGGTCAATATAGGTGTAAAAATGTTATTTTAACGACATACGATGACAGAGAATACATTGGCGGTTGTGATAGGAAAGATAAAAACCTTAAAAAAGTGAAACAATTATTAAATAAAGAGCGCTAAACTTTTCGTGACTAACTGACATTTTTGTCAACTGCAGGTCCAACTTCAAACGTTTGTCCTCCATTTTCTCTGAAAGTTTTCTTATTTGATTTGTTCTGAAAAATCACTTGAGAGAGGAACTTCTAAGCTTTAAAATGACCTGAAAAAAGCTTTGGCATGTTATTCTCATCTGGAGATATTTATTCAAAGGTCAGCGTGACTAACTGACATGAGTTTGTGACTGACATTTGTGAAAATTGTAATACCTTGTCTTTGTTTTACATGGTATAACATATGGTAAATCCTAGTGATACGTATTATACGTTACATATGTAATACACACAGGTGTGTAATTGTATTTATCGTTTTGGCAATAATCATATCCTTTGGAGAAGCATTAATATCATGCCATATAAACAGATGTTGACAGCTCTCATTTCTTATCACAGTTACGTCATTGCAAGTATAAAAAGCTGACTCAAAACCATAACAAAGACGACACATGAGAGCACACAGCACATACCTGTAATACTAGTACTTGATTGGATTCCTTATAGTGCATGAACGCTAGATGCAGTAGTCCCGTAGTACACGCGTATATCACTACACTGTTTTTATTTCCGAAAGTTGTGTATCATTCTGACACTTTCCGCACATGAAAGAAAAGCATATTCCACAACATTTAAACCTAATACTTTCACATAATGAACCCGCAGAGTGGATGGCATAGGTGAAATACGTTCAAATCTTTCGTCGAGAAATTCTTTTGCTTCTTCAATTTCAGGCAGAGAAACCTCAAGAAGACATAATTTGGTTTTCTTTCTAACAGTATTAAATTCTTCAGCACTCTGAATCCTGCTTCCTGCTTTCGCAGTTGTCCAGGCCATCCTCTTCACTTGTCCTCCAATCGCATCTACTGCCCTCTTTCCGTGATAGGATTGGAAGAAGTACCATTCAATTTGGATTCCAAATACTTCGGAAAGATATGTCACATGACTCAATGTGTATTTCTGCTTAAAATAACTAGCAGCTCCATCAGAAAACACTTTCACAAGTTCAAGATTCGGAACCATATCCAATATTTCCGAAAATATATTCCTTAAGCAAATATCAACTGCATATTTGTCATGTGATACATAATCAGACACCAAAGCAAAAGATTGTTTCTGAATTTCACCAATATCTTCTTTCCCATAACAGGCAACAGCAGTAAATATTCAGATCTGTGTATTGTTCCAGTGGGCAGCTTGAATTTAATGTTGCTCCTTGCATGTGTAGTTCTCAGAAGTCGATCTGTAACACTAATTGCAACATTTTCCCGAGCCTTCTTAAAGGCCTCGGATTGCTGTCTTTTTACATAAACGTGATTTAGGAAACGTGGCAGGCAATTGGTCAGTTCTTCAATGCAGTCTTTTACAGATCCCTTTTTAACTTCTATTTCCATTCTTCCATTACGTGAACTCCGCAGTTTCCATTCGCATGGAGAATTAGCGAGTTCATCCGAAATGTCTGCTCCACTCAACCCCGGGCACTTGGAGCATCCTCTCTGCATACACTTACTCGATTTCTGATCACAAACCACTTGTGCTATGAACTTACGAAATTCAGTCTCAGTGAATACGTGATTTTTACACAATGTTTTGAGAAAAAACTTCGTATTTTCATGTATAATGGATGTGCACACATTATGTGGGATCTGACTTTGAAGACACACGTGAGCAGGGCGTAATTCAGCGAATTTTGTCAACCCCACAGACATTTCTTCTCGGTTTTGTAGAAAGAGTGCATGTGCTTCTTTTAATGTTAATGTGAACTTCTTTTGTTTCTCCTTGAACATGGATTTCAATAAAATCATCTCTTCCAGGAGCTTGGTAAGATATTGAATCATCCTGATAGAACTTGATGATTGCACTTTTAAGTTCCTCTGATAGTTGTTTTCCTGATACCGGGACAGAATGCTTTGGTTTTACAACATGTAATCCCTCTTCAACTGCTAACTTACAAATCATTTTTCTTTTGCGTGGAGATTGCGGCAATGCTTCCTCAACACGTTTTCTGCACTTTCCGAAATACCGTTTGCTTTTGAAAGCGGTTGATGTTGATGGAGTATCCTTATCAATTCCTTCTTGGTCTCTTATTTTCTGTCTTGCCCGCTGTGCTTGCTTATATCTCCTATATTCAGCTTTGAGGTGTTCTCTTCCTTGTTTTGTTTGTTTCAGCATTGCTCTTCCTTTCCTCATAGTCACTTTTATTTTTTTCTTCCATTGTGCATAACTGCCTTGCTCCTTCAGACGTTGTTTGTATTCACGTTGTCTTTGGGCTGGCGTCAGCACTAATTGTCCGTTAGTCACGTGTTTTGTGGGTAAACTAATGACTATAGAGGAAAACTTTCTGATACTTTTTTATTTGTTATATTGTAATGACGCAGAATCAAAAAGGATATTTATTTCAGTCAATTACTTTTCCCTGCAGCGGACTTTATCCTTATTTACCGTGACTAACTGACATCGACACACAGTAATAATTAAACAGGCTCTAAGGATTATTTATAAATGTCGAAAATTATTAGCCATATACACGTTTTGAAGATGAAGAGCCATTGTGTGATGTCCAGAACAAAAAAATTAAAACAGTTGTACATAGCTCCTGAAATATTGATATGAAAATCACCGTTATTCGCGCGTATTTTTAGTGTTTTGGAAATATGTGGGTAAGAAGTGAAATTTGAACCCATATTCACGTCAAAAAACATTTATTTTTCACTTCATGAGATACTTTGGAGTATCTAGCATCATCTTTCCTCAGTAAAAAAAAGTGAAACATTAATTTCAAATTTTAACACTCGGTATGACATTTTCGCGGAATTGCTCTATAAATGTAGTGAGGTCACACACAAATGATCTAGAAAGTTTCACAAGAGGCTCACAAAAGATACATCATCTCCTAAACTCCCAGGGTATGAAAAACAAAACAACCAGAATAACAAACCAACTGAAAAACGATGAAAACAGAATAAGGCAACGTCACTGAAACGATCTTTAAAACTACAAAATGGGAACATTTCTCCTTCAATGGAATTTGAATAGCTTTTGGACCCAGCATTAACATCTAACACATCTAATCGCCTCACAGCAACGAGATATAATGTGTCTGCAAGAAACGAATTTTAAAGACGAGTATGTTGCAAATATTAAAGGATACGCTTCTCACCACAAAAATCGTATAAACGCAAATATAGCAAGTGGGGGTGTTGCCAATTATGTACGAAAAAACATACCGTTCAAAAAAATACAATTAAATACACACTTTGAAGCCGCTGCAATAGAGCTATTAAACACACAGTCGCTATGTATATGTAACATATACTTGCCTAATAGTCAACATATTTGTGTATCTGACTTATGCGCACTGATAGATCAAATACCAAAGCCTTTCATTCTTGTAGGTGACTTTAACTCTCACAGCACAACATGGGGAAGTACCTAAACTAACCAAAGAGGAAAAATAGTGGAATCATTAATAAACAACACACAACTAGTAATATTAAATACCAGTAAACCCACACGCTGTCACACATAACACTTTTAGTAATATAGACCTCTGCGTTAGCACGCACATGTAGTACTGTCGTATAATTGGTTTGTTTATGAGACCCTGCTAGGAAGTGACAATTTCCCTGTTTTACTGAAAAAAGAAACGACGCACCAAAACAATTTGGCGATAAACAAATGGAACTCTCAACAGGGGAACTGGACAAAATACAAATCAACTTTTTGGTGTGGGTGTAAAGTAAAGTAGACAGACGTAGTCGAGATAAAGTAACACTTTTATTTCCGTAAACAGTAACT
Organism: Tenodera sinensis; assembly: GCA_030765045.1. Taxonomy (NCBI): domain Eukaryota; kingdom Metazoa; phylum Arthropoda; class Insecta; order Mantodea; family Mantidae; genus Tenodera; species Tenodera sinensis. The sequence goes on from CM060962.1 coordinate 132,052,145, forward strand.
TTGTACACTCGTTGCAACAACAAGAAAGTCTTTTTCGATTCTCCAACAGCACGGCTCCGAACTCGTAACACAAAGAACTGTCCCTTCTCCGTCGGCACAACGCTTCACATCGTCTGTCCGTCTCCGTCGGCACGACTACTCAACCTTCACATACTGACTGTTCTTCTCACACTTTACCGCTATTTATATCTCCCAGGCACTATTCTGGAAGCTTCAGGAACGTTCACTTATTGCGGCGAGATACAAAGCAGAGAAGATTCTCGAAGTGTCTATCCTTTTCTCTCTTTCGGCAAGCGCCCCAACAATGCGGCCATGCTCTGTCTCTTTCCTTCGGCTCCTTTGCGGTAGTGCCGACAATAATGCGATGGGTGACACTGCGGTTGTCGGCAATTAGATGCGGCGGCCGCGGTGACACTGCTCCCTCCTCAGAGCTGGTCGTCCCGACCAGCACTATCACTGCGGCATCTCCCTTGCGCCCCGGCGGACTATCCCATCGAACCTCTTCTCCAGGAGGCACGATCCTAGGTATCGCTGTTGGATAGTGTCCCTTGGTCTGGGTAGGACGACGTATGCCATCCTGCTTCGCAATTCTGCAACAGTACCGCCGGTCTTGACGGTCCCTCGTCCAGTTGCCCTTCTTCCTGGTGTGTTGACGGGTTATCCTGCGCACTTGGAAACGGCTCACTGGGTACCATGTCCGCCGACCTCTCTGGCGCACCTTCGCAGCCACCTTGCTTCCGATGGGTCCGGCAACAAACCCCACCACATCCGCGCGAGTCGCGTCCACCGCTGCACTCGTGTTCACTCGTGCTCGGCACGGCCTCTCCTGTATCCTGCCGTCCAAGATGATGTCCACCATTCTTCCGTTCACGGCACTATGCGTCAGGTGATTGGATGGCCCCGACGGTCCCCCCATGTCACACGCCAAGTCGGTTCTCGCGTGTTGCTCGTTTGCTTGTGCGCTTCCCTGCTGATCGTCCTCCACGTCATATCCTGGTTGGTTACGTACCCGACACACTCCTCCAGGGGATCCTCGACGACGCCCCTGAACTGTCCCTTTGTCTTCCCCGAGACGTACATTTTCGTTATCTGAAACGGGCGCAACTGTCGCCTCGGCCACTAGGTGCTCCCTCCCCGGGTCTGTGCTATTCCGTCTGCCCCTGGCATCCAGTACTTTGACGCTCTCAACTCTTACTACCAGGGCGCCAAGACGTTCCCCGTCGTCCTCCACGACGTCCACATGCTGGCAGAGGTCTTCCACCTTTTCGCCGAGTTCTTCCACGCCTTCCGTCACGCCAATCAGTTCGCCGAGTTGTTCCACGTCTTCCGTCATGCCAATCAGTTCGCCGAGTTGTTCCACGTCTTCCGTCACGCCAATCAGTTCGCCGAGTTGTTCCACGTCTTCCGTCACGCCAATCAGTTCGCCGAGTTGTTCCACGTCTTCCGTCACGCCAATCAGTTCGCCGAGTTGTTTCACGTCTTCCCTCACATCATCTGGAACGGGCGCAACTGTCGCCTCGGCCATTAGGTGCTCCCTCCCCGGCTCCGCGCTATTCCGTCTGCCCCTGGCATCCAGTACTTTGACGCTCTCGTCAACTCTTACTACCAGGGCGCCAAGACGTTCCCCGTCGTCCTCCACGACGTCCACGTGCTGGCAGAAGTCTACCACCTTTTCGCCGAGTTCTTCCACGTCTTCCGTCACGCCAGTCAGTTCACCGAGTTGTTCCATCTTCATCTCTTTTAGCTCGGCAGCGAGGTTGTCGTTTGACGTTTCCATTTTGGCAGCGAGGTTATCGTTTGCCGTCTTCATCTCTTTCAGCTCGGCAGCGAGGTTGTCGTATGACGTTTCCATTTTGGCAGCGAGGTTGTCGTTTGCCGTCTTCATTTCTTTCAGCACGGCGAATAATTCTTTCATCATTGCCATCATCCTGGTTTCCGAATCTCCCTCCATCTTGGTTCTAACGTTGCAACTTCTAACGACGAAGTAACGAAACTAGAAGCAATTCGACGAATCCCACTTCTGACACCAGTGTAACTTTTGTGGTGTGGGTGTGAAGTAAATACGACAGACGTAGTCGAGATAAACACTTTTATTTCCGTAAACAGTAACTTTGTACACTCGTTGCAACAACAAGAAAGTCTTTTTCGATTCTCCAACAGCACGGCTCCGAACTCGTAACACAAAGAACTGTCCCTTCTCCGTCGGCACAACGCTTCACATCGTCTGTCCGTCTCCGTCGGCACGACTACTCAACCTTCACATACTGACTGTTCTTCTCACACTTTACCGCTATTTATATCTCCCAGGCACTATTCTGGAAGCTTCAGGAACGTTCACTTATTGCGGCGAGATACAAAGCAGAGAAGATTCTCGAAGTGTCTATCCTTTTCTCTCTTTCGGCAAGCGCCCCAACAATGCGGCCATGCTCTGTCTCTTTCCTTCGGCTCCTTTGCGGTAGTGCCGACAATAATGCGATGGGTGACACTGCGGTTGTCGGCAATTAGATGCGGCGGGCGCGGTGACAATATGTCAAAAAACATACCTCAACTTCTAGCTAAGAAAGACTTCCACGCTTGTACAATTGATATCATAATAAATAAATTTACAGAGGTAATCCTCAACTGTGTAGAAATGAGTATTCCTCAACACAGTATTAAACCTAGCATGAAAACAACACCGTGGTGGAATGAAAATTGCAAAATTGCAATTAAAAATAAAAACAAAGCTTTCTACAAATATACACGAAATCCAACCACAGAAAATAAAATAAACTATCAAAAATGCAGAGCCCTAGCAAAAAACTGTAAAAGAAAGCAAAAAGACATCGTAACTGTCCTTTTTGTCGTCTATCTCTTACCAAACACCACAACATATAATTTGGAAGAGAATACAAAAAATACGTTCTAATAAACCCACATCTTCCGCATCTTCACTCTTAAAAACTGACACAAGCTCTTACGTGAAAAATCCACAAGGTATTGCTAACTACCTCGCTGAAACTTTTTCGGAGATTTCAAGTGATTCCAGTTATGAAGAAGATTTCCTGAAACTTAAAAACTCCTCTGCTATTGATACAAGTGATGTTACCAACCAAAATGTTGAATGCTTCAACGAAAAGCTAACTATAGACGAACTCAACCTGGCAATAATTGGCAGCAGTACGAGTAGCCCGGGACCTGACAACATTCCCTACGAGTTCTTAAAACAACTGCCCACAGAAGCAGTGACCTACTTACTTGAAGTTTTTAATCTCATCTGGGAAAAATGTATTCCCCAACCAATGGCGTTAAGCCATCATAGTCCCAATTGTTAAACCAAACAAGGATGCAGGATTCCCAACAAACTACAGACCGAATGCGTTCACTTGCACAATGCGCAAAGTGCTAGAAAAAATCATAAACAGACGATCAATATGGTATCTGGAAAAGATATCTTTCTTCATACCAGAATAAAACGGATTTCGAGAACACCATTCAACAAATGACAGTCTCATAACTTTAGAAACTGAAATCCAAGAAGCATTCCTAAATAAACAACATCTCATAGCAGTGAGCCTTGACCTACACAAAAGCGTATGACACGGTTTGGCATGACCACGTCCTAAAAATTCTAGTTGAAAACAACATCAGAGGAAATATGCTAGAATTCATCCAAAATGTTTTAAAAATCGAACAATCCAAGTAAGGACAACAAATGCCATATCGAAAGAATTTCCCATGAAAAATAGGGTTCCACAAGGATCTATTAATCAGTGTAACACTCTTCCTGATAGCTATGAACAGTATAACTTCCAAAATAAGACTCCCAGTGAAAGCATCTCTTTTCGCTGATGATATCCTAATCTACTGTACAGGCAAAAACCCAACCACAACAAGATAAATTTTGCGAGATACACTTGATAAAACTGTTGCCTGGTGCAAAAAAAAAAAAAAAAAAAAAAAAAAAAGAAGATTTAAACTTTCATCAGCGAAATGCAAATGCATAATGTTCTCAAGAAACAAAATATCATATGGTACTCCCGTCACGCTCCACATAGATCTAGACATAATACCAAACGTAAACACGATTACATTTTTAGGACTAATATTTGACCAAAAGCTGACATGGCTACCCCAGCTTAAGATTCTGAAAGATGACTGCTTACGTAGATAACATTCTTAAAATATTGTCTGCAAACAACTGGGGAGCAGATTACCATGTGCAAATGTGTACCTACAAGTCTATCATAAGGACTAAATTGGATTATGGAGCTATTGTCTATAACTCAGCAAAATCAACATCACTTAGAATCAGTGGCGGCTCCTGGGTGATCGCATGCTCGCAAGTGCACACCCACTAATTTTTCCTGTATGTGAACGTGTATTTAGTTCTATAAGTATGTATACGAGAAGGTAAAATGTTCAACTTTCTTCTATATAAACTTGCTCGTTTAATCTTCCCGCGCCTTCTTCCGCGAGGCTAGTGCATTCGGTCAACACCGTATACACGCATGAACCAGATTCTGCGACTGGCGAAGGAAGTTTTTTGGCGGGAGGGCGCAGGGGGAGAGGAGTAGCTTGTATTTAGGAGTACGGTGAGTTAATGCAGTACAATCGACAAACTCGAGCGATGCGATTCTTACCGCGCATGCGCACTGCGTTCCCGTGCAAGTCATATTCATTTCCTTCCTGAACAACCATTTCCCTCCCTCTCGTTTCGCAGAAGTTGGGATCAGCCTGCCACCGGTATAGCCATAATAACGTTTCTAAATATAATGTAGCCATTTTCTGTATTAGCTTGACAGTTCTGTTAATGTTGCAAACACATTGCATATATTTTTATTAAACCATTATAAATGCATACAATTGATCTTTACAGTTTACTAAGGCCAATGCTTCAGTTTGGGATATTTGCTTTGTTACTGTGTTTATATTGTTTATTTGTTAGGTTTGTGTTTCTGGTAGCGAACTGTATGCATATGTGTGTCCTTGGTAGTAAATTTCAATGTGTGCAATTGTGGAAATTAATGACGTTGAGAAACTAAAGGAGATAAACCTCTCCATTTTATCCTTGGTAAAGAAGCTGAAAATTAAAAACGTAGGCAGACCGCTGCCACCAATTTGTTTAGTTCAGATGGCTAATGGTAAAGGGAAAACCCTTACAAGAAAATTTAATGAAATGTGTATTCAACTTTTTCGTGGGTATGTGCTTGTGAAGTAACCAACCGGTTCTTGTTTTAAATGTTTATTATTTGCGAGCGACAGAAGTGGCACCTGGACCAATAGTGGTTGTGATGATACGGTCGCTTGGTGGACGTGCTGATGGTCCATATGAATTGGAATCAGAACTAAATGTTCCAGGAAAATATATCTCAGCAGTTAGATAGTGCTTTTAGGTGTAACGTGAAAAAACACAATGAGGAAATTACTAAGAACAGATATGTCTGTCGCAGATAATTAACTGCATAAAATTCTGCAGAGCATGCGAGTAGCTCTCAGGGGACACGACATAAGTCAAAATTCATTGAATCCCGGCGTGTTTCAAGGACTGATAAACTTCACAGCAGAATTAGATTCCCGGTGAAATAACATGCTAAGTAAGCCTGCGTTTTTCGGGGAACGTCGGAAGAAATACAAAATAATGCATTACAGTGTATGCTTGACGTATACCCAGAAGAAATTAAGGGAGAAATTTCTAAAGCAGAGTACATTGCTGTAGTGGCCGATTCAAATGGTGATTGTGTTTCGTTACCTGTTACCAAATGTCAAGCCAGTGGAAAGATTCTGGACATTTTTAAATCCAGATGGAAAGGTGCGAACGCTCTCTCCCTGTGTGTGAAAAATGCGCTGTAGTGCCATAGTATCTGTGAAAGTGGAAAAATAAAGTCGTGTCTCCTACCAGGGAAGGAATTCTTCTTTGACAAGCTAGGGAAATTATTTAACGGGAAGGGAAATCCCCCCCCCCCCGATAATTCGAACCCTACGGCACACCCAATGCGAAAAGTCACGAGCCGCCACTGCTTAGAATGCTAGATATAGTACAAAATTCTGCTTTGCGAATAATTTTGGGAGCTTACAGAACTAGCCCCATCAACAGCTTACAAATAGAGTCTAATGGACTCCCATTATCAATTCGAAGGATACAGCTAAGCATTACCTATGTTGTAAAGATAGCCGCAACTCCAAACTCAAGAACTTATGCATACGTATTCTCAAAATATCATCAGAAACAAAGGCTGTTACCATCAAGCCACACAGTACCCTTTTTCCTAAGGGTGAAGCAATATCTCAATGAAAACAATATTTCCCTCCCGAAAATATCACCTAAAACAATACAAACCGATATTCCACCATGGAGGATCAGAACTCCACTAGTCAATAACGAATTATTAAACTATCCTAAAAGCTCAACTTTCAGAACTGAGTATGAACAACTCTTCAAGAAGATATGTGCTAAACACCCAGACCAAATACATATTTACACTGACGGCTCCAAAAATGAAGCTGGATGTGCCAGTGCAGTAGTCTATCCCACACACGCAATGTTATACACCTTACCTAAGTTTTATAGTCTTCTCCTCTGAACTCTATGCTATCAAACGAGCATTTGGAGATATTAGAAATAACGAAATTGACTCTCATTTTCTAGTTCTGATTCACAATCTTCCATAATGACCCTACAAAACCTAAAGAACAAAAACCCTTTAATATAAGAAATTCAAAGTCAGTACACCCAAATACTGACGCAATCAAAAAGCGTCACCTTAATCTGGATCCGATCGCATCAAGGCATTCCTGGAAACGAACAAGCTGACATCGCAGCAGAAGAAGCAACTCGTCTTCCAATACAAGAGGCAGACATCGCTTCTCCATATACCGAAGTAGTAATGTATGTTAAGAAAACATTATATCTCAACTGGCACTCCAAATGGACAGAGACCTCCACCAGCAAGCTCCAAGAAGTTAGATCAGTATCCAGTAACAAACTTCAGGTGCCAACAGCAAGTTCTCACCAGCCGTCTCCGTATTGGACACACTAAACTTACCCATCTCCTGTTTGTAGCACTTGCAACGTGATCGTCACTGTCAAGCACATCACAGAACAATGTAAGAAATACCCACAGCAGCGAATAGAAGCCAATGTTCCCAATAACATAACAGAAGCACTTGGAAATTATGTACCTGTATTGTAAAACAATTTTGTACTTTTGTAACGTTACCAAGCACTGTAAACACATTTGATCCAAACTGTAACACACTGTAATTACTGTAAAACTGTCGCGATATGACAGGTAAGTTTAAGCGACATTAAATAAATAGAATTAAAAAAGGTGGTATAAAACAAAGTCAAAATGAATATATGTATGTATAAGGTAATTAAATTAAAACATAAAAATACAACAAGAAATGGGAGAAACCTCCTAAACTTATATAAATGATATCTTAAAATGGCTATGGAGCCCCGTATTGCTAGGATGGAAATATATATCAGTCTCTTGTCCAGCCTTAGGGAAGTCCACAGTTGGACTAGGTGTTTTGGAACTGTGCCTCTAGCGCCAATCATTATTCCATGTACCTACAGAGATGTTGCTGAGCTGGTATTTCTCCATGTAGAACGGTACTGTGGGTTCATATATAACCTTTTTTTCTTTGTCCACTTCACCTGGCTGGGCAGCGTGTCTCAAAGCGTATAGTTGGGTCTTGTATTAACACCGTCTTACTAGATGGTCTGTAAGCTATCATATCTATACGCCTTCTGCTTCTGCTTCCACTTGTGGCCAAGCCAGGCATTTCCTCCAATACCGTGTACCCCACGATCTCTCACTCAGTTTGCAAACAGGACCTAGGCTATACGTTTATGCATTCAATTTCTATTTAACCGAATTAGGGAACTCTGTAAATTATTTTAATTAGTTGTGCATCACTTCTATTTCCCAGCCTACAGTGTTTGACGATTAGTCCAGACTAGTGCTAAAATTGCTTTTTCTACGAATATTTTCACAGATATGTTGAAATAGATGGAAACATTTAATTTAGTGAAAGACAAATATAAATATTTTGCGTAATGGGAAAATTGTGATTATTGTATAACGTTAACATCGTTTAATTTCATTTATGTATAGGAACGCGTTTTAATCTATTATTTATCAATAGGTTAAAACGACGCGCTACTTTTTATTTTCCCCTTATTCACGATTTCAGAATGAAATATTTGACCTTAACGTACATGGCGTCTAGTTCAAGTACACCATATTACGGCATGTGAATCAATTGTTGTTACTGGTAAGGTTAAAACTATGACAGAAGGAAGCAATTATGTCTCATTCTAGGATCCTTTTACAGTTTGTGCACCACACTGTATACGCAATAAGGAGATGGTTTAATCACGTTTAAATGTTCCATCAGAAAACCTGCTCACAGAAAGAAAATGTCAAATGATTGGATCGCAAAATAACAAGCGAGCTGTGCAGAGCTTGTCCGCGACATGCTCGACAGAAAACACGTGTCTATGCTGCAGAGCGTGTCTGTCGGTTTACTCCGCGTGAAAATATATTCTCACTGTAATGTCATTAGTTGGCTGACATATCTCAAAGAAACATTATCTACTTGCACAAACTCCTGCTAAGTTCGGTGAATCAAGTTAGTCTGCAGGCTTCTTGTAAACAAGACGAGAACGTGAGTGGCAGATTTTCGGAGAAGTAGCTACGTCGTCTCTTCTTAAAAGCTGTTCAGCATTTCCCTGCCATGTGAAAATGGCACATTCACTTGTTTACTCAAGCCAGGAGCTCGTCTTCTGACTTCTATCTTCACACATTACACAAATATAGAACTGTTGGAGACAACTTCCCTGAGTTTAATCCGTCCTAATTATGTAGTCGACCATTGATTAAATACAAAATAAAACTCTTCTAATACATAGGACCTGTGGCAATGGAGCACGTGTGCAAGTATCAGTAACAACCGCTTGTTTAGCTCCCCTTTGTATATTTCTGTGTGCTGAAGTCAAAAAAGAAGAAACTTTTCTACAATATATTTTATAGCATATAAATACTAATGCTTTTGCGACATCTAGAACTTTGTGGTCCAACATAAACGTTTTTGCTAATGTGATAATTAAAGATGAAACATTTCTTTCATAACTAAGATATCACCATAGTCAATGCGCACTATATACACATTACGTCATTGGGAGGGGGGGTCTCTGTATTGTCTTTTGCACCTGGAACCTGCTCTTGTTGACCTCTGACCGGGTACAAAGTTCAGAGTCGGTTGCAGTGTATGGTTTATGCGTAGCCAACCTCGCGTCCATTGAAGGAATTGTTTTATCTTTACTGATAATGATTATCAGGGGGGGAAAGGCTATTGGTATCAAGTAGGTTAAATAAGGGATATTTTTCGTCGAAGACTGACGCTAGATGAGGGTTTTCTTCCTATGAAGACTAAAATCTAAGGACGAACGTATACTGACTTTACAGTATGGGTATTGTTGACCCCGGGAAAGCAATGGCAGTTGAAAACATTCCAGATAAGCATTTCTCAACTACATTTTCCAAAACATTCTTGATATTCTTGCTATTAAAGCTTGGTACACAGCGTAACAAATGGAACATTTTCTCCTAGATGTTACGGCTTTGGAAAGAAAATGATCAATACCAAACATAATGCAGTGGAAGACAACTGCTGGATGTTACATCGTCATTTCCTGAGTTTCCAAAGAGGAGCAAAAACAAACATGTACACACAATGTTATTTTACAAATGTTATGCTTTCTGATAATTACTGTTTAACATATTTCATACCGACCGCATTAGATTATAGGTGGAAAGTGTAGCGAGAGTTGCAAAATTCTATGCTTCAGCGGCACTTTAATCACAGATGTACTGACCACAGCGACGACGACGACGACATACTGGCAGGCTGTGGTTCAGCCGGACGATATTTTTCTGCGTACCTACCCTTAATAGGGTTTAACCGCAGGTAGAATTTTTGGTAAAGGGTGGTTAAGGGTGTTGTTTTTTAATTTAGGTTAAGGCTTATATAATAAGGAGGCTATTTTGCCCCTTAGCTGATGACTCACAGAACTCAGCAATGTTTGCATTCTGTGGAGATAAAGAGTGTTTAAACAAGTTTTAAGATCTTTCGATCTTTTTAAATTTTGAATTTTGATGGTGGGTTGAATTTTTGAACCTAATAGCTCTTTGTTGGGATTATTTTGTAGTTTAGCTTTTGCTGCTGATGGGTGAACTACGTTGTTATGGGATATACCCGCAAGCCATGCGGGGAACCCTGTACGACCTGAAACGGCGTGTTGTGGGGTCATAATCACCTAGAGATCTAACCAGGACGCTTTGGTGGTTGGGTAATTTGGCGTACAATTTTGCTGCCCGGCGCCTAATTTCATCCTCCACGTATGGAAGAGATGAGGCTTCGTGAAGTAGTCTCACGGGGAAGGATAAAGGGACAGAGTAGATGGACCGAAGTCCTCTGTTCTGCGCCCTCTGGAGCCACAGAAGCCAACTACCCGCTGCCATGCCCCACACTTCACAGGCGTAAAGCATGAGGGGGATAATCAGGGCTCTGAATAGGTGTAGTTTCAGGCGGACTGGCATCTCAGATTTCAGCATAGGGTACAGTGAGGCAATAGCCCCCTGCGACCGCACTGATAGGTCTCTAATGTGACCTCGGAATGTTAGACTTTTGTCTAATTTGACTCCCAAATAGGTGATGGTGTCTCTCCACTGGATCCTTTGACCCCGAAGTTGGAAGGTGGGGCAGTCTGCAGGTGTGGGACGTCTCGTGAACAGGATGGCATGGCTCTTGTCTGGATTGACAGACATTCTCCATCGTCGGCACCAGTCTTGGACTAGGCGGAGGTGTCTTTGAATAGGGTTGAAGGCTCTGTGGATGTTTCTGTTGGTGCAGTATAGTAATACGTCATCTGCATATTGCGCTAGACTGACCTGTGGTTCTGTTGGGAAGTCTGCCATATAGACACTGAAGAGAGTAGGGGACAAAACAGAGCCCTCGGGGACTCCGCCTCTTATTGGCCTAATTGTGGAGGTTCGTCCAGCAACTGTGACTATGAGGGTCCGGTGTCGGAGGAAACTGTGTAGGATGTGTATGAGTTGTGTGGGTAGCCCCAGGTGAATCAGCTTCTGAAGTAGCCCTGTGTGCCAGGTGGTTGAGAAGGCCTTTTCCACATCCAGAGATACCGCAGCGGTGAATGCGCGTTCCTGAAAACCCAGGGCAGCAGCCTCCACCACACGCAGCAGTTGCTGAGGTGTAGAGTGCCCAGGTCGAAAGCCGAACTGATGTTCTGGGATGGCTTGCATGTTTCTCAGTAGAGGGGATAATCGGGTTAGGATCATCCTCTCTAGAACTTTCGAGAGGATGGACAAAAGGCTTATGGATCTGTAGTTGGAGGGGTGTACCGGGTCTTTCCCAGGTTTCAAAATGCATATCACCCGAGCCTCTCTCCACTCGCGTGGAAAGTGACCCAGGGTAAGGCACATATTGAATACTCTAGTTAGGAAGAGCACGGCGTTGAAGGGAAGGTGACGAAGCATGAGGGGAGTTAGTCCGTCAGGTCCCGCCGCCTTTTTGATTTTGAGGCGTTTTAATGCGCCATGGGTTTCGCTGGGACGTATCACCGGTAGTCGTTCCGCATCCTCCGGCGGACGTCGTAAGAATCGACGTACTTCTTGGCGGGTACGTTCTGAGAATCTATAGTCCTGGGGGTCGTCTCTGGGACACATGGTCCGCTCTAGATAGTCAGCGAACACGTTGGCTTTGGCTTCAGGCTCGTATGCCAGGCCTCGGGTGCCCTGAATTGGCGAGTTGTATTGGCCACGACGGTTTCGAAGGCATCTGGCGATCTTCCACACGTCCCCACTTTCAGTGTCCAGGCTGGCCATCTTGCTCTCCCACGCTTGCACTCGGTGCTCACGCAGTCGAGCCCCGACCAGTCGGCGCAGTCGCCGTAATAGGGCTCTGTTGTGGGGTGTGCGATGCCTTTGATAAAGTCTTCGTGCCGCCCAGGACCGACGGATAAGGAGGATTATGTCAAGTGGGAGGACGTCTGGGTGTAAGGGAGCTGGAGCTCGGATTGTCAGGTTTTGGGCAGTTCTTGTCACAATGGATGTGAAAGAAGAAACTGCCGCTTCAAGAGTTGGGATGTCGTTGATTCTGGGGTTAGGTGGGATGGAGGTGCGAAGGCAGTTACGAACACCTTCCCAGTCCGTTTCCCGAGTGTAATTTAAGCTGTCGTGACTGGCAATCCGGGTATTGATTTCTGCCAGTACTGGGTTGTTGTTGTTTGTAGTGTTTAACGCCCGCTTTTACTACTACGGCACCGCAGGCGGTGACACTGATGATACATGGAATGAAGATGGAGCACCGGTGGAATGAGATGGCGGGGGAAACCGGAGTACCCGGAGAAAACCCGCCCTGACGCCGCTTCGTCCACCACGAATACCACATGCGGGTCCCTGGGATCGAATGTACTGGGTTGTGGTCTGACTGGAGAGCATTTATTGATGTCAGTGTGAGATGAAATGGGAAATGCTTTATGATCGCAAAGTCTATGACAGAGGGTAGTCCTAGACCATGCGGGTGATGTGTGGGTTGCCACGGGCCCTCCACTCTTAGTTCGGGGTCCGCGTCGATGAGGCGGATGATGGAATTGCCTCGGGCATCCGCCCTTCGACCACAGTGCCAGCGTTGGTGTTTGGCGTTGAAGTCCCCAGCTAGGATGACGTTGGGATAAAGGGCTAGGATGGAATGGTAGTCATTAGGGACAAACTGCCTTCGTGGAGGGTGATATACTGAGACTATCAGTATCTCTGTGCCGTCAAGGTTCAGAGTGATAGCCGTGGCCTCTAGGTTTGAAAGGGTGGGAGCTGGATTGGGCGATGGACTACGTTTTGCCTTACGAACACCGCCGTTCCGCCTCCAGGACGACCTTGACGATCAGTTCTGTGGCAAACGTAGCCCGGTAAACGGAAGCGAGCATTTGGGCGTAGGTGAGTTTCGCTAACTAGAATAGCGTCTAGGGCATAAGTGCGGGCAAAGTGGGATAACTCCCCCGCCTGGCCAGCCAATCCGCACGCGTTCCAAAACGCGAACCGAAATGAGGTGCTTGGCCTAGTTTGTCTGGCCATTTTGGGTGTTTTGGAGTACGGAGGTTAGGAGGGCGAGCCCCTCCATTACAATGAGCGTCTTGGCTGTTGAGTCGCTCGCAGAACTGTATCTCACGATGAGATCGCAAATCCTTTGCCCATGGGTCTGCAAAACTAGCGGCGCCCATTTGAGCAGGTCAGTGAGCTGAAAGGTAGGGGATGAGGGGGTGTTGTTTGTGGAAGGAGGGGGTGCTGGTGTCTCCTCGGTTCTAGCCTCCTCCTGATGTTGTCGGGTGGTGGAAACATCCCTCGCTTCGACCACTCTGGGTGCTCGTTTGGGCTTCCGGGGTTTTCTCTCCCTCTGCGGCCTTGGGATTGTTTGTGAGGGAGGTTTATTTTGGGGCTGATGTTGTGTGTTGTGTGATGGTTGCTGGTGTTGTTCTCGAGTCCATGGATTACCCGAGGTGCGTTGGTTTGTTTGAGCTTGCGAAACTCTAGGCGTGTTGGCTAGTTGGGGTTGAGGGGCCTGGTAATTTGAGGTGGAAGGTCTCACTTGGTCTCCTCTGACGGGAGTTGGACCTTGAGGTATCTGTGGTCTCCTGGAGGCGATCACTCTCTTCCTCGCAGGGCAACCTCCATAGCAGGCCACATGTTTGCCCTTGCAGTTTGCGCAGGTGGGACCATCTGTTATCTGTCTAGGGCAGGATTCTTTGTGGTGCGCATCACCACAGCGAAGACATCTAAGGTTTCTGCGGCAGAAATGGCTCGAATGGTTGAAGCCAAGACATCGGTAGCATTGTGGGGGCCCAAAAGAACTCCTCACAGCTTCCACCTTCACCCTGAGGTAGCAGAGAGACGTGACTCCGCCGATTTTCATCTCCGGATCACACGCCCTCTCCACCACAACCAGGAAAAGAGGAATTGGTCTCTTGGCTTCCCCGTTCTCTCCCGGTTTGGTAAGTTGCCTTACCAGTCGAGGGGTGATGCCTTTGCGTCTGAGCTCTTCTTCGATATCGCCCACGGGCGTATCTAATGGAAGACCTCTGATGACGCGGCGGATGTCTCGAGTTTTGTCGAGACCAAACGTAAAGTGAGGGAGATTTTTCCTCTCAAGGACAGATAGGAGGGTGTTATAGTCCCTCACATGGTTCGTCTGAAAGACATAGCGGCTTTTCCTCCTCGTCACCGAGCACGACCCCGAAAGTGTTGGCATAACTTCTTTTAAGAAGCCCACCATACCCCTGAAATCGTCTACAATGATAAGCGGAATGTGCTGCTTGTCTGGTTTTTCAGTTGGTTCACCAGTTTGTTCGTCAGTCGAGAGAGTTGATGGGTTCTGTTTGCGCTTCTTCCGACGGTTGACCACTTCTCGAAATTGTGCCTCGTCCCCCTCAGTAGAGATGTCAGAGGAGCTTGCCTCGTCTTCGTCCATCCTGGACGTTTCAGACTGGACGACAGTCTCGTCTGTATCGGATTCCGCATCTGAATCCTCGCGGGAGCTGTCAGAATTTGATTCGCGTTTAGCGCCTTGGTTGGGCGTATATCCGGTTAGTGCCAAACGTTTGGCGTTGCCCTTTCCGCCTTGTATGGGCTTTCGGCGTCGCCGGTTGACTGTCTCCTGAGGTGAGCTTGCGGAGACGTTTTTGTTTGCGCCAGATGTGCTGGGCATTGCTGAGTTCTCGATATCGAGTCTGGTTTTGCTGTTTTTGACAGTGGGATTGGGTTTAGTAGACATTGTAGACATACAATATTGTCGGGCTGACCACTTACCTTCAGCAGCGGTTGCTAAGAAGCGTTGCCAACAGAGGACCGAACACCCAAAGGATGCGCCTATATCCACCCGAAGGTGTTGGCTCTAGCCTTGTTGACAAACCGCTACTGCTTGTTAGTCGGGACCTTGCTTCCAGTATTTGGAGACCAATACCGATGCTTGATACAAGCACCAATCAGGCACTACAATGCAAAGTCCAATCACGAGCCAGATGTTGCCGCTCCAGGAAAGCTAGCCTTCGGTAAGCTCTAAAGTTTGCTTTCCAAACTTCTTATAGAGCTACCCTACGTTGTCTTTGGCTAACGTATTAGCCCGAAGTACGAAGCTTGTGCACCACCGGCATGCGCACTCCACCTTCTTGCGGGATCTCCTGCTCCGTGGGGGATGGCTGAAAATTCCGTCTTTCCACCAGTGAGAAGCAAAACACGTCCGCTCTGGTCGAACGACGACGTGAGAATGCCCGACCACAGCGAGATACTCCCAACACGTATTTAGGTAGGTTGCTCATTCACCTTGTGCACCTATCCCGGTGGAGTTCTGAGACCACTTTCATTATTCCGAGGAATCGTATCTTACAGGTGACCTGGAATGTTGCACGTATGAAGTAGGTACTTCTAATTTTCCACATTTCTGTGTAGTCACATTATTAGAGTTAATTTAGAATTATTACAACTTAATAATACAATACTGTAAATTAAACCTTTAAACATTTGCCACTGCGTTAGTTGTGCCATTTTTCTATTAAAGAAAGAAATGCTGAAACACCAAGATTTAAAATAAACTCATTTATTTATAACTTTGAAGGATTTTAGTTTAACTTTAAGTCTAAATACATCGATCAAATTAAATTACACACGAATATCCAAATATTAGTTTTGGAAAGTAATGATATGCTTCTTTCCTTTGAAGTTTTAAGAGTAAAACTTAGTTTTGGTTAGACAATGAATGTTGCAAAAGAAAAATTGTGCTTCGTTCTGAACTCAGCACCACAATACGCTAAACTAAGCACAACTTTAGTAAACCGCGCCGTAGCGGTTAATTTTGTTTATCACCAAGATGATTCTTCCCAAGGGAACAAAATGCATGTTCTTTGGAAAAAGAGCAGAAACAACCTGGATAAACCAGCATTAAAAACATTATTGCAGCCGCAAGCTTTGCCAGTTTCATCCACTTTTAACAAGTGTAAACCAATATGCTTCTCCTTACTTCACGTTATCTTAACACAAACATAGAAATATTTGCTTATCTGATGTGTCATACTCGCACAATTTTGTCTACCACACGTGACTCCCTTAAACACGATTCTTCTGTTTACGCTACGTTACTCACGGTACATTTTTGGCTAAAAATGACCTCAAAGTAACCAATATGGATTTTTATAGATGCTGGATGCGGAAAACAAAACAACTTCGTATATCGTAAGTCAGTTTTTGTTACGCATGACGTATACCGCAAAACGAAGAATCGTGCAAGATGCTAGATGCTGATGCGAGATTACCCATTCCTCAATTCCGCTATCCTACGCAGAATGCTACTCTCAGTTGATTTCTGCTCCGGACTGCTCGGCATGGATCTTAACCTCAGGGTGTGCGTGAGTATACTGGCTCGCGATCTGGAAGGCAAGTGTCTCACCGACCCTCTCTCTCCGGGTTCTGGAAGGCAAGTGCCTGTGCGTCATGACACTATCTATGCATTTCCCCTTAATTACCGCTCCGAAAGCAGCGGGTTTCGAAGAAGTCTCCGCGACTATCCCTTGTTTTCCTCTGCAACACCTGCACTAAGCGAATTCCAGGAAAACTGGAATAACCAGGCCTCGCCTGACTACCTGATGCTTGCCCCTAATGTCTTGTCTGTAACATTTCGTGCCTTTTGACAATTTTAACCGCAACTAATCCTATCAGATTTTGTACCTTTATCCACGCAACGATTTTTAACATTTCCTGATTATTTAATTCTGCCATGTGACGCAGCATTATGTCCATAATTATTGCGTTCACAATTTCGGCTTCAATGCTGCATAAGAACTCAACCTCGGAGAATTTTAAAGATATAATAACGAATGTTTTGATAACGACCAAAGCCTCAAAAAGAAAGAAAGAAGGTAATATTTCACATAAATTCTACATTTCAATGAGCTCAATGTTCAATGAAGCAACTTTTTGTCCATCTCCTATGGGTTACTAATTATATAAAATGATGTAATTTCATTCAGAATGAAGAGGACTTCATAGGTTACTCACAGACATTTAAAGAGAAGTACACTTTTATTACTCATGTGAGTCTATTTAGTGCTATTTTAATAAAAAAAAGCCATTTTTGAAACAACTAAGAACGAAAAAAGTTCACGCAGTGTAGTTTGGGTGGGAAATTTTCTTGAAAATATTCGCCTGGCATGCTCTAACACTGCCGGCTGAACTATACTTGTTATTTATTAACGTTTTTGTTTTTGAGCTATGCTGTTCACAGACACTGTGAAGTTTTTCAAATTCTTAGGGGGTGGGGGATAATTTGACCTCAAAACGTGTATTGGGGTGAAATCCTGATAACGAATTTTTGAATAGAGCACAATACTTTTATCTACTACAGTTAACTGACAGAGAAATTAAAAACCGTGTGCCCGTTAAAGTTTAAATTGTATATCCCTGCCTTAAGTTGACAACTAGATATTTTGACTGTCGCGAACATATCATGATGAGTAAGAGCGCTATTTGACTGCAGAAGTGTGAATTATTTCGTAATAAATGGAATGGGCACAATGTGAATTATTTGGCACACGCTGGGAAAGCTTTTCAAATAAAATATATATGCAGCACACGTCTGGAAACGTGCAGCAAAACTCTACAACTAGGATATGAAAACTGCTTTTCCTCTACATCAATGTACAGTTTATAAAGGACATGAGAGATTGGAATGGCGAAGTTGTTTAAAAACGAAATTGGAGATTTTAGTTCATGAAAGGGTGTAAATGTTACACTTCCTTGGGTAAGGAGCATAAAAACACGTCATCACTTCCTAGGCACCAAGCTGCTGAAACGACAGCAAGACGTAAACATCCTTAGTGCACTTGTATTGATTAAAGCCACTTCCCATTTCATAATGTGTACTTCAAAGCACTCGCATTTTAAATGCTTCAACTGATATTTTGAAGTATAACAATTTTAACATATGAGGGTTTTCAACAGAATAGATTTAGCCCAGAAGTGTAGATATGGGCCCATTGTGGAAAACAGGGTGTTACATACCTAGTTTATGCTATACATATAATGTATGTATATGTAACTTTGTTTTCCATTGCATTTTTAGTATGAAGAAATTTAACCAATTTCCGATAGAACGATCTACTCATGAGACATAAAGAGACAATATCTGTTTCTATGCAAGTTTTTAAGTAATTTCACCAACTACTCAACCAGTACTGCTAATTTGTCTCTAATGAAGAGACTTTCTCAGGTAGCTCTGCCACAACGTTATTATACCTACCAGGCAAGTGAGCCACCGCTTATTTTTTGGAGGGTAGGCCACCCGTAAACGGGATGCGCACTTTTATCTGTTCTGCGCTTACTATGACATATTGCTTGACGTTCTTAGATACACGAATGCACAAAATTTAGAGGAACAACGGTTTAAGGGACAGTACACCTAAAAAAAATACGAATGGTTTACTGAGAACGAATTCCGGGTTTCCAGCCGATTTCAAACATTTTTATTAGAGTATACATAGCAATGCAACTCGGTCAACACCTCTGAAAAAACGGACCTATCCTATGAGTATATTAAACACATCACGTAAACAGAAAATGGCGGATTCTTATACTTAGAGCCGGGTTGGCTGCAAAAATATGACAGACACACCTTATCCACCATGGACCCGCACAATCAAAACGCACATACTATTAAATAACGTTTTATTTCAATTTTGGCATAAACAATGTATCGTGCAGCTTAAATAACATGCATAATAGCGTTTGCCATTTAAGTAATAATATTAAAGCGCACAACAAAGGTTTCAAACTTATTCAAGATGCTCTCGGGCTTCAAGCCAGGTGCAGTGATGAAGAGACATCGACGTTTCTGGAGTGTACATCTCTCCCATCTTCAGGATGAATGACCAGCACGAGGCTCCAGAGGCAGTTCGAGTCGAGCGGGGAAGCTGATTGCCCCCGCCCGAGTGTCTTTACCGCAGTACCTAGCCGTCATTTTTTTTATTTTTTATTTTTATTTATTTATTTTTTTTTATTTTTTATTTTTTTTTTTTTTTTTGAAAGGGGAGACAGAGTAGAGAGTTGGAGGGAAGAAAGATTTGGCTTATTTCGCCGGGGGAGGATTAGGGGAAGGGTGGTAAACACTCCCGAGGCTTAGGGGAAGGGATATAGGAGAAAGGTATGGAGTCCCGCTGATGCACCTCCGTTATTATCGGTGGTAAAGTGCTGCCGCCAAAAGGGCGGGAGCGGGTGAAGGATGTTTTCCAGGTCATTGCCATGACATAAGGTCCTGGCAATGACACATGGGAGTGGAAGGAGAGGATAGGTGTAGGGAGTATAAGGGGCCTCTGGGCGAAGTTAAGTTCTTTATTCTTAGTCTGGATGTGCACTTTCGTGTCATGAGTGAAGGGACCAGTATATGTACTGTCCGCTAGTACGTACCGACTAGAAAACACCCAGTCTAATATGGAGGTGGTTCACCGGCAGCGTTAGAGTGCACAGCTCTCAAAACACGTGTAAATAGTCAAACGGTGATGCTGGTAGCACTTTATCGGCCCCCCAACTCCCCAGACTTTATACGTGACCTCGAACAAATCCTCGCTTTAGAGGAGCATGTTATAATTGCAGAAGATTTCAATGCCCGGCACCCCTGGTGGTTTTCACGCCGGGCAAACGCGGCGGGAAATCTCCTGGTTGAACTTATAACTGATAATGACGACATTGAGGTACATCTTCCCCCAGAACCCACCTTTTGGCATCGATCAGGGCACTTTGACCCTGAGATTTTGGATATCGTATTAACAAAAAATGCGACACTGTTAAATAATTTTACTGTGTATCACAGCCTGGATTCTGACCATCTTCCTGTGCATTTCGACATACAGGGTGGTATTTCAGCCGGTGCCTCTGGCCCTCGAAGGAGGGCTGAGACCGACTGGAATAAGTTTACCTTGGAAATGCACGGGATGGCGCAACCCAGATTGTCATACTATAGCGAGGCATATATAGATGTCGCCATTGAAAACTTTACTGCCTCGCTACACACAGCCAAGAGAAATGCTACCACATACACCACAAGACCACCCGGTTTTTCACGTACCCCGAGGTAGAGCAACTCATTGCGCGGAGACGACGCTTGACAAAACTGTGGCGATACACCCGTCAGCCTGAATATAAAGTGCTAGCATAATGGCTACGCAACATCATTCGGCATCAAATTAAAATCAACAAAACTGAACAGTGGGAAAACAAAATGCTGAGTACCACGCATTCGGACCCTTCTTTGTGGAAATTGCTTAAGGCTTTCAAAGTTTCCACGAGCGTCAACTCCGCAACTGAGGCGCTGCGCACTCAAAGCGGCTTGCACTTCTCCGAAGAGGAGAAAGCCGAGGTCTTCGCTGACTGTCTCCAAGATAGATTCACCGAAAACCCAGTGACCAACCGTGAAATAGAACGGGAGGTCCAGACATGGGTACAAACCTGGGTGGCGCGGAAGCAAGAGCAACAACTACCCATCATTACACCGCAGGAAGTTTTGAAGCTCATTAGGAAATTGCCTAACGGGTAAGCTGCCGGCCCAGACAAAGTGACTAATGAGGAACTTAAGCATCTCCCGAGAAAAGCTCTGGTGCAACTAACAAAGATATTTAACGCCTGTTTGCAGCAAGGCTATTTCCCCTCTACTTGGAAACGAGCCAAGGTTATCATGCTCCCAAAGCAAGGGAAAAGCACCAGACAACCGCAAAACTACCGCCCCATTAGTCTTTTGTCTACTATTGGTAAATTGCTCGAAAAATGTATCCCTTCTCGACTACAAAAACAAGTCTCGGGAACACATCAACTCTCAAATTCACAGTTTCGCTTTAGAAAAGGACATTCCACTGAACTACAACTCCTCAGACTAACTGATGACGTAACAGCGCAATTTAACAATGGGGCTTCAACGTTGGCGCTATTTCTGGACGTAGAAGCCGCATTTGACCGGTGCTGGTACAATGGCCTCATTTACAAACTGCACCACAATTTCATGGCTGTTCAAAATTATCTATACTTGCTTCACAATTTCCTAGAAAAACGGCAGTTTTACATCCAAGTGGGCCGCTCCTCCTCACGGGAGCGAGTGATGCGGGCTGGCGTCCCACAAGGGGCAATAATGTCCCCTTTTCTGTACATATCATTCACTAATGATTTCCCAGTGGACGCCAGATGCAAGGTCGCCATGTATGCTGACGACACTGCAATATACAACCATCATAGAAGTCCACGTTTCGGCCTTGCAGAAATGCAACGTTATGTAAACAACTTCCTCTCATGGCAACATGACTGGAAAATCAAAATTAATCCCGACAATTGTCAGCTGATTCACTTCTCTAAGCGGCATCACACTTTGGCAATGGACCTAACGGTCGGTGGTCAAATATTGCACTGCCGTCAGCAGGTTAAATACTTAGGTGTCACCATGGACCGCAAAATGTGTTGGTCCACGCACATAAAAAATAGCGCCAATAAAGGCAGGCAGCGGCTAAAGTTGTGCGCCCCCATCTTCGGTAGTAAACAGTTGCGACTGAAGTCAAAACTGATACTATATAGGTCATTTATTCTCTCGGTGGTCCTGTATGCATGTGTGGCCTGGGCCAATGCCTCCAAAACCGCCCTCAAACAACTCCAAAACCTCTCCCTCAGAAAAATCCTCTCTGCTCCACTCCTCACCACTAACCAAACTCTTCACCTCGAAACCCGCATCCCGTTCGTCCCGGAGGCAATAGAAAAACGAGCAATGGCGGCATGGACGCGCATTACAAACCACGAGAATGACGTGATCGCCAACATCGCCAAAGGCGAGCCGAAGCACCGCAAGCATACTAGGATCAAAATGTTCTAGAAGCGGCTCGGCTCGCCGACTAATGCGCGTCCAAGCAGCCTCGTTCCTAGGCCACATACATGTTCCGGCAGAGGCCCTCGCCTCGGAAAATATTCAGGAGCTGCCACCGTGGGACAGTGTATACACGAAGTGTAAATAGTGCAGTGCGCTGGGACGCATATCTCTGGTGTACCCAGTGAAGATGTGTGTATGTGTGTGAGTGTGTGCGTGGGTGAATGCGTGCGTGTATGTGTCTGTAAATAATTTGTAAATATGTACATAAGTATATATAACACAAAGACGAAATAGAACTCAAAAAAAGACAAAATAAAACTATTCTCGGTGACCTACAGACGGTCACCGTATGGGTTTTTGTATATACCGAAAAAAGTGTAAATATGAACAAAGTCAACTGTAAAAAAATGTTAAATATAACCTGTAAGCCGGGCCCACTGTACCGGCATCAGGCCAATACTTCTCTAATAAATAACTTGAAACTTGAAAACTCCGTTGGAATCTGTGTTTTCTGAGTTGGTCGATTTCCAATTTTAAGGCTGGTTTCCAGGATGGACTAAACTGCAATCCAGCGTCCCGGTTCAGTGTACTCTTCTCGGAGGAGATGGACAAAGCCTCCTTAACCCAGGAAAGCTTCAAATCATATTTAAGGTTTCAAACTGTCTTAAATGGCTAAATTACGCACCAAAGGTTACAAAGTGGCAATGGCATAGCACCTGGCATGCAGGTTCTACGGTAGAACTCGTAGTGTGCTTTCAATCAAGCCTCGAAATAGCTGGATAGAATTATGACCTATTCTGTGCGCTAACCCCCGGGACAT
Organism: Tenodera sinensis; assembly: GCA_030765045.1. Taxonomy (NCBI): domain Eukaryota; kingdom Metazoa; phylum Arthropoda; class Insecta; order Mantodea; family Mantidae; genus Tenodera; species Tenodera sinensis. Next base: position 132,074,910 of record CM060962.1, read on the forward strand.
GGGTTCGCGTCTCAGCATTGTACAATTTCTTTATGCTCATCAAAACTTGGAAACCGAATTCAGAATAATTCGATTTCGCAGCGTATGCTCATACGTTGGCTCCCTCCCTTCCATGCTTTCTAAAAATACTTTTGAGATGGATCATGGAACCTCAAAAAGTGCATTTCTTGTAAATCCGCGATGTTGGATGTCTGAAGCCAACATCTTTCCTCCATCTTAGGTGAGTAACAGCTAAATAAACAAGCCACACACACACACACACACACACACACACACACACACACACACACACACCCACCCACACCCACACCCACACCCACACCCACACGCACACGCACGCGCACAAACACACACACAAACACACACACACACACCACAAACATATAGTTTCCTACAAATGCTTCGTTTGAATTCAGGAAGCCTCAAAACAAGTATTTCCGGTGAAACCTGTGTATCGAATTTTTGGGTGAAATGTAATACCTTACCTAACTTAGTTACGTGGCAGGGAAAGTAACCTACTTTGTAGGGTCAGGGTACCTCAAAAAGTGCAAGTATTATTGGTAATATTCCCATGTTGTACGTTTAAATCGAATGCAATACTTCCTCTGCCTTAAGTAAGCGAAAGTAAAACTAGCAGTGTGATTTCACCACAAAAGACAGGTATAAAACAGCTCTTTTGTTTTGGAAGAAAACAGTTAAGAAAGAAAGAAAAGAAGCAAAACATGGTAGCAAATATTCGACATGTATTATTATTATTATTATTATTATTATTATTATTATTATTATTATTATTATTATTATTATTATTATTATTATTATTATTATTATTATTATTATTATTATTATTATTATGAGCAGAAAGGAATTTTTCTAGTTTTTGAAGTAAGCTTTATGTAGAGAAGTCAGCGTTGTCATATGTTCGCTCGAGCATTACACTTTGAATATTCACTCCGGTATTACGAACGTCCCCAAACCAAAAATATAACATATCAATATCAGTTCCTGTGTACACAATTACACAAAAAGGGGAGCTTCGAGCTACTGCAAACTGACTTTTTTCTGGCACGTTATCAACTCTAGTTCAAACAACGTGAGACGTGTGGATTCGGAGGATGACGAAAGCATGTTGCACAAAGAAGTTAAATTCTATGACACGTCCGCAAATTAACACAACATTGTAACGTTTACCGTGGGAAGGAAACTCTGTGGAGAGGAGAGGAGAGGAGAGGAGAGGAAAGGAGAGGAAAGGAGAGGAAAAGAGAGGAGAGGAGAGGAAAAGAGAGGAAAAGAGAGGAGAGGAAAGGAGAGGAAAAGAGAGGAAAAGAGAGGAGAGGAAAGGAGAGGAAAAGAGAGGAAAAGAGAGGAGAGGAAAGGAGAGGAAAAGAGAGAGGAAAGGAGAGGAAAAGAGAGGAGAGGAAAGGAGAGGAAAAGAGAGGAGAGGAAAGGAGAGGAAAAGAGAGGAAAAGAGAGGAGAGGAAAGGAGAGGAAAAGAGAGGAGAGGAAAGGAGAGGAAAAGAGAGGAGAGGAAAGGAGAGGAAAAGAGAGGAGAGGAAAGGAGAGGAAAAGAGAGGAAAGGAGAGGAAAAGAGAGGAAAAGAGAGGAAAAGAGAGGAGAGGAAAGGAGAGGAAAAGAGAGGAGAGGAAAGGAGAGGAAAAGAGAGGAGAGGAAAGGAGAGGAAAAGAGAGGAAAGGAGAGGAAAAGAGAGGAAAAGAGAGGAGAGGAAAGGAGAGGAAAAGAGAGAGGAAAGGAGAGGAAAAGAGCGGAGGAAAGGAGAGGAAAAGAGAGGAAAAGAGAGGAGAGGAAAGGAGAGGAAAAGAGAGAGGAAAGGAGAGGAAAAGAGAGGAAAAGAGAGGAAAAGAGAGGAGAGGAAAGGAGAGGAAAAGAGAGAGGAAAGGAGAGGAAAAGAGAGGAGAGGAAAGGAGAGGAAAAGAGAGGAAAAGAGAGGAAAAGAGAGGAGAGGAAAGGAGAGGAAAAGAGAGGAGAGGAAAGGAGAGGAAAAGAGAGGAGAGGAAAGGAGAGGAAAAGAGAGGAAAGGAGAGGAAAAGAGAGGAAAAGAGAGGAAAAGAGAGGAGAGGAAAGGAGAGGAAAAGAGAGGAGAGGAAAGGAGAGGAAAAGAGAGGAGAGGAAAGGAGAGGAAAAGAGAGGAAAAGAGAGGAAAAGAGAGGAGAGGAAAGGAGAGGAAAAGAGAGAGGAAAGGAGAGGAAAAGAGCGGAGGAAAGGAGAGGAAAAGAGAGGAAAAGAGAGGAGAGGAAAGGAGAGGAAAAGAGAGGAAAAGAGAGGAGAGGAAAGGAGAGGAAAAGAGAGAGGAAAGGAGAGGAAAAGAGAGGAGGAAAGGAGAGGAAAAGAGAGGAAAAGAGAGGAGAGGAAAGGAGAGGAAAAGAGAGGAAAGGAAAACAAAGCAAAGCAGAGGAAAGGGAAGGAAAGGACCGGAAAGCAAGAGGAAAAGAAAGGAAAGGACAGCAGAGGAAAAGAAAGGAAAGGACAGCAGAGGATAGGAAAGGAAAGGACAGCAGAGGACAGGAAAGGAAAGGACAGCAGAGGAAAAGAAAGGAAAGGACAGCAGAGGATAGGAAAGGAAAGGACAGCAGAGGATAGGAAAGGAAAGGACAGCAGAGGATAGGAAAGGAAAGGACAGCAGAGGATAGGAAAGGAAAGGACAGCAGAGGATAGGAAAGGAAAGGACAGCAGAGGATAGGAAAGGAAAGGACAGCAGAGGATAGGAAAGGAAAGGACAGCAGAGGACAGGAAAGGAAAGGACAGCAGAGGATAGGAAAGGAAAGGACAGCAGAGGACAGGAAAGGAAAGGACAGCAGAGGATAGGAAAGGAAAGGACAGCAGAGGATAGGAAAGGAAAGGACAGCAGAGGATAGGAAAGGAAAGGACAGCAGAGGATAGGAAAGGAAAGGAAAATGAAAGAAAGGAAAGGAAAGGAAAGGAAAGGAAAGCAGAGGAAAGGAAAGGACAGCAGAAGAAAGGAAAGGAGAGGAAACCAGAGGAGAGGAGAGGAGAGGGTTAGCACAATGTGACAGCAAGGTCTGCTGTAGGCTTCCTGCAGGGCAATCGATATCCGCCTGGACTGTAACGCCCCTGCACTGCAGTCTACTCGCTGACAAAATATATTATCATGGTTTCCTTCTTTGCTCCTGTGGCAGATACATATAACGTTCTCGTGAAACACTGAAAGCATGCGCCCGCCATAAACAAATCTTGGTTTTACTATTCGCTCCATGAAAACATCTGCATACAAATGCTTTCAGTTAGGAAGTACATACCACTCTGACAATGGTCAATGGTCAAGTGTTGATAAAACAGTAACCTAAATGTAGCCTTTCATTTCATAATTTAATTTTGTGTCGTTAAAACGTTATTCTGGAATTTTGAGAAACAACGCAAACAAATGCCTTTCTTTAATCCTTCCCATAAATAATTTATATAAGTATAATTATACTTACAAAAGCTTATTCTTCTATCCAGTTCATCTACATACATTATAAACATTTGTAGGAATGGTTTTATTAAATATTTTCTTGTAAACAGTAAGAGAATAACGGAACACCATAGGCTTAAGGGTCAGTCAGATGTTTCAAGAACGGGTCGCTATGTAATGGAAAGTTCCGTTCTCTTTACACGACAACGAAAAAAAATCTGTGTTGCACTCACATGACTTTCTCTACTCTTGTCCTAACCATTCCTACAAACTCTTATTCCTTTATCTTCTTCATGTTAGTTGAGATAAACATTTGTACAAATTATCTTATTACTTATTTTCTTGTAGGTACAAGGGGAATATGGGAATACAGTAGACTTTGAGCGAATCACATCTTTTAAAGCTCTGAGATTTCGTTCCCTTTCCACGGCTAACACATAAAAATGAATACCGATCTTCCATTTGACGAAAGTTGAATTATTCCAAAACTCCACAAATAACAAGAAATATTTCCGAAATGGTTCACTCTACAAAAAATTGTATTCTGACATAAACGGGGTTTTAACGAAATCTACATTTTTACTTTCTCTACTGGTCTTCAATGTCGAGATTTCACCGGAAATATATGTTTTGAGAGCCCCTGAATCCAAAAAAAGCTCTCTCTCTCTGTGTGTGTGTGTGTGTGTGTGTGTGTGTGTGTGTGTGTGTGTGTGTGTGTGCGCGCGCGCGTGTTTGTGTGTGTTTGTGTGTGTGTTGGGGGGGCGACGAAATTCTTAGAGAAGTAAATGGTAAAATACCTTCAGGAATAAAAATAAGTAGAAATAATGGTACTCTATGCTGATGATATGATAATTCAAGAAACAGGAAATGATTTACAGAAGTGTTTTTTAATTGGAGAATATTATTATTAAGAGAATATGCTCTTCAAATATCAACTAATAAAACGAAAATGATGGCCTTTCAAGGAAAGTATTCTCATAGGTCCAAACCAGTATTAAATAACAGTGTTGGATCAAGTCAGAAGTTTAACTATTTAGGATGCAATATAACATATCAGCATAATCAAGACTTAAATAATAAAGTAAGTAAATTCCACAACAGTAGCGGAATATTAGCAGGAACATTAAAAAGAAAAACAAGAAAAGAAACAAAGTTAAAATTTTACAAAATAATGCCAATTCCAACGTTAACATATGGTTGTGAAACATGGACCATAAAGAAAAATCAATGGGATAAAATAAATTGAACAGAAATGAGATACCTTAGAGCTATAAAAGTATGTACAATAATGGATAAAGTAACAAATGAAGAAATTGGTGTGTGTCCAATAAATGATAAAATAAACCTATATAGAGAAAGCTGGAGAAATCATTTACAAAGGATGGACAATACCCGATACACCAAAATGGCATACAATTACCAACCATATGGGAGGAGAGATGTTGGAAGACCGATGAGAAGGTGGAGAGAGACTTAAGGCCGGAACAGGAGAAGTATCCTAATCCATGAAGTGTTGATGATAATTAAAACCACTTGAAATATCTGAGAATGCCCTTGCTAAAATATCTGCAATAATCAGAGAGTCTGTAATAGGTATATCAAATGTCGTGAAACAGGATGAGAAATCCTATTTAAACTTCTAGTAGCATAAAAAGTTGGAAGGTTACGCCACATTTCAGATCGAGTAGACCTATTGTTAAAGGAAGACAACAGTTAACCAGGAATTTCTCTTGCTACGCTAGCTGCACGAAGACGCTTCTAAGCCATTTTGTTGTTAATAGTGGGGTTGCGTTTATATTTGTAGTATGCTTTATTCCTTGGCTTGATAGCTTCTCTGCATTCTTGGTTCCACCAAGGGACGTGAGTGTGCATGGTTGTTGGAATACGAAGTTCTGCCTGTTTTATGATAGCAGTACAAAAACATCGACAGTAGTATCAATAATAATATTGATTTATTGATCAACATCACATAATTCGGAAAGATAATGGGGAAATCGCTTTAATAAAACGTTTCTTGCTTTTATCGTTAATGGGAAAAAAGTGTCCCTACATATGGCCGATGTAATTGAGCATTAAAAAAGTTGGATGGTGGTAGTTAAAACGAATTCATTTCCTGCTTTTATGTGATCTTATATAAATACGTGAAAATTATTTTAAAAACAGGTTTCCTTTATGCGATTTTTGTGTAATTTGTGTCAGTATCCAAAAAATATTTATTTACATAACGAAATCAGAAAATGTGTGTTTTTATGTGCAATAAAATATAAATATTCGGTTCGGTGTAAATATCCACATATTAAGTACAGTTCCATGTGCATATTAAGACGTAAACAGAATGTGTATTTACCTAAAAATGCGAGCCATAATGATCACACTATTCGCGGCATTTTTAAAGATAGGTATAATAAGCGAGTCTACATTAAGTCAACATGGAAAGATATAGCGGAACAAAAAGAATCGGATTGCATTTAAGCAATACGTGTTAATTCCATTATAACGCAAGCCGTTAATCATAGTGGTGCACAGCAATTTCATTATCCTGGCGCAGTTTCATCACAGAACAAGCTCATTACTCTCGGTGCAAAACGTTTTTAATTATCAACAGGTCTTCTGTTTCGCCATTACTCCTACTGACAGATTTAGGCACCACTTTAAAATGAGACGTCTGATGTCATCGCTGTGTACGCGTACTGCGAGAGTAAGGCAGTTCTACTCATTCATTCTGAGATAAGCAAATGGAACTCATTTCGGGGGAACCTCCAAGAGAAAAGAACAATACTTATACCCAGCATGATCACAAAAGGGAAATTTATTTGTATTTTTCACACTACATTTTAATGAATTGCACATTCGCAAATACACCTCTATGTGGACATTACATTACTTTAAATACATAGCTACCTCAACAACTACTTCCCTTGGTTCCGTTACCCCAAGGAAACCGACTTTTACTCGTGCCATTGCCCGAGTGACTGGGTCATGTTGGAGGAAGGTATGTTCCAGGAGAGACAAGCGCGATGTCCACTCCCCACTTTCAGTCGGGGCGACAGTCAGTGACGGGCCCAAAAAGGCGATTCAATGGCAGTTCCATGTATTGGGAATGTCCTCATGAGACCCCTTTATTCTGCATGATTTTTGCATAAACAGCGGACAGTAAGAGACAGACAAAAACTTACTAAATACAAAAGTGGATCTCGTTGAAGCACTTAATTTGCGTTAAATACTTCTCTCTTTTCAATTAACCATTTCCGAGATATTTTGTTTGAATTAGCCAATATTTATACCTTATTCAAAGAAGAGTATGTTATTTGTCCTTTTATCTCTTGGCCTTGCAAAGAGAAACGGAATTTCGAAGGCATCATATACCATCCAGCTCTTAAAACATTTCCCTATAGCTTAAACCCTACTGTATTCCCATATTCCTCTTGCACCTACACGAAAAGTAAAAAAATAATTTCTGAAAATGCTTATGTCAATTAAAATGTAGTAGATAGAGAAATAAGCTTTCGCAAGAATGGTGTGTATAAGAGTGAGTATAGCTCTACATATATTTGCGAACAGAGTTCCTCCAAATTGATCTATACTAAAGTCTGCATTGCAATATGTTACGCGACGATCACTTGGTGGACCTTATAAGCCCTTACAATTCGACTTTGTCGCCAAATATGTATTGATAGACTTTCTAAACGTAAGCAGATCAAACAGGTCAATAATGATATCGCATAAGATTTGAAAGTGCTTTCTTAAATCAAACGCAACGTACACATAACCAAATCGCCACTGCAACACAACTGAGTGTTAAAAGAGTGGCACAGTGCATATGAAGTGGGAGGAGGTAAATGCAAGCGTTGGACATCGCTGTTGTACATTTTATGTGCCAACACTACTTTTTAGCCAGAACCTGATAAAAATGGGATCTCCTAACAAGAACGCTTCAACGAGATCTCGTTTATTGTAACACTGCATATTACATAGGTAAGTTATGGCAATCCAATGTTACCAACTTGGATTTCAATTCAAACCTAATAGTGAATAATTCATTAAATAAAAAGGAACTATACATTTTAAGATGTAATGTATATACAGGATGGAAGGTAGTGCTTCGGCCACACGTTAACAAGAGATCGTACTGATGAGTGTAACAAATATGTCCAATACAATTTTTACCAATAAAGAACCGTTTCGCTGTGTCAAACATTTGGAGCCATCTAGCTTCTTGACGGAAAATAAAGGCATATGTCCCCATTCCCGTCATCCCTTACCTAGCGAAATAAGTCACTCTTTAACTCCAACTCTTCTTCTGTTATCCCCTTTCAAAAAAAATAAATAAATAAATAAAATAAATAAATAAATAAATAAGCAAAAACAAAAATGTCTTCTCTTCTGAACTGAAATGGGACTCAATATTAAGAACCTTAATTAAGTATAATAAAACCTAAACACCATATAAAAGTCATAAATTATATATATTTTCAGTATTTCTTATTATAAAGTGCTTATCAATGTATTTAGACAGGATTATGGAATTTATTTCAAAATGCTGATAGTATTTGAAAACGTAGCATTATCTTTTAGGGTGCATTAACTGTGCTTTAATCCCGTACTAGATACGAATTTGGTTTGTATAGAGGAACTTCACATTATGTATATTTTCTTTTAAGGATATTACTATCACTGTCATGTTTACTTGCAGAGAACAATTTCATTTTGCTTGTCTTTTTATTTAGGCACCTTCGTGACCACAGCTGCAATTTATGACAAAATCATTAGTTTTATTTTAGCCCGATAATCTACACAAGTGCACAATTGCTTTAGAAAAATGAAGGGGAGGGCTCTTATTTACTTGCGTATTAAAGGCGGTTACTATTGTTTTAGCTCGTGACGTATAATAACAAGAATGATGATGATAATGATGATAATAATAATAATAATAATAATAATAATAATAATAATAATAATAATAATAATAATAATAATAATAATAATAATAATAATAATAATAATAATAATAATAATAATAATAATAATAATAATAACAACAAAAACAAGAAGAAGATGAAGAAGAAGAAGAAGAAGAAGAAGAAGAAGAAGAAGAAGCAGGAGGAGGAGGAGGAGGTCTACTATTAGGAAAATATGTATCCCTTTATGTAGGCATTGTTTTACCCTAAAATATGTGGTTTTGATCGATTCATTCTTCTGCTATCGTAACTATGAAAAACTGCATCTTCATTATTACTTGAACGAATTTCAGTTACATTTACACCTTTCAGGCATGATATATCGATTCTTGCCGATTCGCCCGAGATTGTGACTGCTTCACTGGCACGTAAACGCTAGTACAGTGCTAGCACGCACCGGTCGGGTATTTCACAACTGAGGCACACGCCAGTCAGGTGTTTTGCTTACATCTGAGGCAGTACTAGCCACAGCGTTGCCATATACACTACCGAAAAACGTCAATTTTTACAAAACTATTAAACCTATCGAAATGAAACTTAGCATTTTATGCTTCTTACATTTGCATCTATTAGTCAGATTATTCTGGCCGGGGCCAGAATATATACACAGGGTGTATATATAAATTTCTCAAGCAACTTGTATTATAAACCACATTATGAACGCGCTAGGAATAGTGTGGGCCTGCGTGGCTCAGTTGATTAGGCGCTGGCCTACTGATCCCAAGATCGCAGGTTCAAACGCAGCCCAGACCGATGGTTTTTAAGTGTGATAAAAAGCGGCAACTCCATATCAATAGTGATTGGCATATAACATAACTCTTGCAGGATGAAATTCCGCCACACCGGCGGAGCTAATATGATCCTTGAAAATGACAATTGAAGTGCGATTCCTGTAAGAGTGAACAAATCTATATTATCAATATAATCTTCCACTTTGGATGAATAGCGGTTACTAATGTATAAAGGCCTACCCTGATGCCAAAAATCACATTTGTTTCTATGTGTGCGAGTGTGCATCTTTTACCTTTTCACCCCAAAATGGCCGAACTGGCTCTCATGAAGCTTGACAGTTAAAAAAAGCCATTTTATTACTTACTGTCTTTTAAACTATCACATCATATCAAGTTGCACAGAGAGGGATGATGATAATGAAAGAATGGATAAGGGGAAGAAAGAGAAGGAAAGATATGGATATATAAGAAAAATGGTAAATGGTGAGAGATGGGATGAGAAAGAAAGAGGGAAAGAGATAGAAAATATCAATATTTAAGGAAATAATGCGAGCGGAGCTGCGACGTCTCCCAATTTGCTTCAAATTGAAGAATTATTCAGCTATTTATTTTAAAAGTTAAGGGTTGGCTTAAGAATGTTATTTTAAAAGTAACAGTATCTTGCTAGTAGAAATACAAAACGCTATTTGGAAAATGAAATGCTGCGTGTATCCTAACGTATAGATATTATTTTAGCATTACACTCGATATTTATGAGTAACTTGCAAAATTGAATCAGACTTGAAAACATTCAGCGCGACAGCTAATGTTCTTGTCGCCAGAATGTGGCTGTGAGGTGTTGACAACTTTACTGTTTTCTGAGAAACATTACAGTTAGACATTCAACACATCAACAAGGCTTAAAATCATACGCTCTTCTGCGGATGGATCGTTAGTATCCCAGCATTGCTCGTAGCACATGAATACTATTCATACATCATCATGAGCTCCCATGTGTTACTGCCCTTTCCCCTCCAGAGAGAATAACACCCCTCAGATGTTTTCTCGCCAGGGGCCCACAGTGAACACCTTCGCCTTTTCATGCCGATGCTCTACCACTAAGATACCGTGGCGAGATGGCCGAATGCGCATTAAACCTCAGTCTTAAAACCTTCAAGACGAATCTGGAATACTCCGAAATATCTTATCTCAAAGACGTCTTGCAATGTGTACAGTGCTTTATTATTTCCGTACGAGTGCGAAATAGCAACTTGAAAACGTGTTAACCCCAACAGTGGCTGAGTACAAAGCCGGTGCAACCAAAGAAAGGTATCATTAACAAATATCCAAAGTGTTTACCTTTTGAATAATGAAACGTCACCACCAAGTTGCTAATGGTGTAAACTTCATGTTCTATAGCATATATTGTTTCCAACTAACTGCGTATATGCTTAGTATTCTTGATGCGAAAGTTTTACCCGTGTTCCGAGTGAAAACATGGCAAGTTCTGCCAACATGAGCTTGTGCATTTGTATAACTCTAGATGCTGCGAGTTGCTTGCTTGGAATTGTGTATAGAATTAGCTAGAAATTAATAACGGAACACGAACTCGAGGCATGCTCTAACTGCGGAATATAGGAGACCAAACAAATGAAGGCTGCAATTGTTAGGCTATACACCTAAAACATTACCATAAACACGACCTCAAAACATAGAATCTCTAGTCGGACAGCTAGGTGGAATGCCACAGATATGCAGTAAACAAAGAAAAAGTAAAAATGCTGACAGTCAAAGAGTGAGAAAGAAGTAGGCTATGTAGGTGAATACTTAGGAACTAGGGGAACGCGCGCGGTTAGAAAAACGAAGATAGAAATATACTTCAGCAGCTAAAATAAGGTTATAATTGAAGTCAATGAAAAGGAGTCTTAACATGGGAAGACACGAAAAGAGCTGTGCCAATTCGAACTGTAAGAAATGTAGCAAAATAAATAAGTCAACTGGGAATGACAAAAATGCCAAAAAATATCATGGTTTATTTTTGCTGATTATTTATTTATTGTAATTTTAGCCTTAAAATGCGTATACACTTATGGAAAACAGTTCTACAATTTAGCTTTAAAATATTTGTTGTTGTTAGCTAATGCTGGATTTCTGACAATGAAGTCATTAATCCTCTTGCTCTCCAATATTTTTCACTGATGATACTGAAGAGAGCAATAGCAGTAATAGTAACCGCTTTTTAGAGAGCACCATATTTTTATGTTTTGGCGGTCGCATCGCTCTCTAACAACCCCCAGAATGTCTGGAGGACCACACCTGTCGTTGGTTTAGGGGTCTCACCGACCTGACCGGGAGAGTTATCAAAATAAATTTTAAAATATTTTAAAATGGTGGTTTTAAGGAAGGAAAAAAAAAAAAAAAAAAAAAAAATCACACATATGGAAAAAAAAAAAAAAAAACGCTTAGGTTAAATGTTGCATACTTTTTTGTAAGATAAGTTATAACATTGGGACCTTTTGTGTTAAAGATACACATCTCCCTTCTTCTACGGTAGTATTGGAAGCTACGCTGCCATTGCAAATGTTTGCTTACAGCTGGTAAATATACAGGCGTGTTTTGTACAGCATTTCAAGTTTTTGAAGGTGTTTGTTGTTTAAGAAATACAAACTGCCTTTTTAGTGTTAAGATGACAAAGTGAAATGATCTTCAAGAAAGGACAAATATAAGCAAATCAAAGCCTAAACTATTGCGTGAGTCACATGGTGTTGAGGTTAATCCCACTACAGTACGGCCAGAGGATCTCCGGCCCTGACGTTTAGCAGTTGTCTTGAGTTGGAGAGGTAAGGTTAACATTGCCAACGTATAGTTATAAGTTTCAGAAAATGGATTCTCAAAATTATCTTAAGAATGAAGCTATGTGATGTACATTAAGTTCAAGACATTGACATCCAGTTTTCTGATTTCATTGCTATGCGATATCTTCGTTACAATACCATCCTCTTGAATATTAGTTTTACATCTGTTATGGGCAGTAATATTACTATTGGTAATACTGGAAGCGACTAGCACACCGGATGTTAAAACTTTCTGCTAAGCAGTCTCGCTGCTGGGCGTGGCTTCCGAATCTAGCACCTGTTGCCAACTCCGTTTTGTAAGGACCACGTGGTTCACTTCCTTTGGTGCTTGAGCACGTGAAGTTTGTCAGCTATTTTGTGCGTGCGTAAATTCTGATATAAGTGTTTCTCGCTTTGTTATTGTCATCTTTATTTTAATAACATGCTAATGGTTCTTACGGACCGAAGAAAAAGTGGACTGTTATAAGAGCCAAAGCCGCGAATTTATATTCAAGCTTCCGAGTACTTTTTGAAGGAGTGGCACAATGGTGGATCCCTTCCAGCTCTTACCATAGTGATAAAGAGTTTGAGAATGCACTGAAAGTGGGAAAAGCCACTGTGAAATGTGTGACCAAGGAAGTGTCCGGTTGATTTTAATACGCTGTCTACAATTCTGCATACTCTCAGAAAACAAAGGCCGCGAGACAACCCTAAAACTTCATTTGATGCATTTCAAAGGGATGCAACTATGTACCATGTGTATCTTTATTATTCGAGGAAGGAATTTCCTACTCGTAAGAAGCTGCTAAGTTCTCTGAAAGCAGCTGACTTATTCGATGGCCGAAAAACCAACCTAAGTGTTGACAGAACTTTAATAGCCAATTTCAATTAATATAATGCAATATTGTTGTTTTGTTCCGTAAATGATATAATTGTCTCCATATTCTATTATTCTGTGATGTATATCCATATTGTCCACGTAAATGTGCGAAGTAGCAATGCAATCTGGAAATGTGTGAAATATTTAAAACACGCTGTTTGAAATTCCAGAACTGGCAACACCGTGTTGCCAGGTCTCGAGAAACGTCAGGGCCGTAGATCCATTAGCCGCACTGTAGTCCTAACAGTGAAGTACTTTAGTGTTCATTTCATAAGAAATGCACATAACGCAATGTAAATATTGGTGATTGTGATGCATTGGAATTAAATAACTGTCACTCAAATGAAACTATTAACTTATATTTATTAAAAGAAGCAATTTAGAAATTTGTTGTTTGCGGAAGTTGTTACGGCAATGCAATGTTTTCCTTTCTTCAAAGACCTATATGTGGTCTACGTAGTATTGCGAACCGAGAAGCTTTGTGGTGTCCTCAACTTACCCAATTTCTCCAAAGTTTCAACGTTATGCAAATATTTTAGGTTCTACTGTGGAGGATGTAAGTTCATACACAAATTTATACTTTAAAAAAAGATTAACTATTTTTAAAAAATTGGAGCATTTAAAACTAATAAAAAAGGTAATAATAACTATTGTAACAATTTTAAATAATAATAATAATAATAATAATAATAATAATAATAATAATAATAATAATAATAATAATAATAATAATAATAATAATAATAATAATAATAATAATAATAACAATAACAACAACAACAACAATAACAACAACAACAACAACAACAATAATAATAATAATAATAATAATAATAATAATAATAATAATAATAATAATACTATGTATAGAGAGAAAACGAACAAAAAGGGGGCAGTTTCACGGCTGGGAACGGCGAAGCCAACGGTTTGCATCGCACAGCTTGAGTTCTCCCCCTCAGACGCCACGAACGATGGTTCACGTTCTGTCGAAGGGTACACACGTACCCCTGCTTTTACATCAAATTACTTCAAAACCAACGGACATAAAGTGAGCATTCGTCTGCAAATAGTGTTGATTGGTTGGTTAGTTAGTTAGTTATACGAGATACATATATTGGTCAGCAATATCTCCGGTGGAAAAAAAAAAAAAAAAAAAAAAAAAAAAAAAAAAAAAAAAAAAAGAAAAAAAAAAAAAGAAAGCAATAGATTCTTCATTAAAAGCAGTTATATTCAAGAATTGTTGTCATCCATTTCGAAATCGCTCACGCAAACCCAGAGAGAGAATCTTCATCGCTTCTATCAACGGCAACAGGGCAGATTCAAAGGAGCTTCTAGACATTGTTAAACGGCGGAGAGCATTCTCGATTCAAATAGTGTGCCATCCTGGTTAGGGGTTCACATCGACAAGCTGGTCTATCAACGTGAAACAAGTAAAGATTTCTGCTTCACCCTAAAGACCCAATGAAGTCTCCTATAGAAGAAGCAGCGACACAAAATAATAACAACAGGGATTTCACAGTTACCCTGGACCAGGCGTGTACAACCCGTGGCCCGCACTGGTATTTGAGGGGTGTAGATGCAAAGCCAGACTTTTCCACTTCTGATGATTTTCAATAAATCAGGAAAAATTCTCACAAGATTAGACATCGCAAGTAAAATGCATATTACAAGAGTGGATTATAGTTCCAAAATGTTGCTCTTCGCACTGTATCAATATTTATATTAATAGAAATATACAAGACATATGCAATACAATTGTCTCCATTTCTATAAAAAGTGGACAGGTCTGGGTTCTCCTCTATACCCCTCATTTGCGCTATCACATCTCATGCGGCCCGTAGTGATATTTGTAAATAAGAATATTATTTATGAAATAAGTAATTCTATTTGGAATAAGATAAACTTGAAGATTTCGCGACAGCAGTTAATTTTTACAAACGTTTTACTTCAAACTGAATCTCTGGTAAAAGTGAGTTACGCAGTAGCAGAAACTATTGCAATGAAATCTAAACCATTTTCAGATGGTGAGTGTGTTGAGAGTGTTGCTGATATTGTATGTCCTGACAAAACAGCGCAGTTAGCAAAATCAAGGTTGTCGCGACAGGCTGTAGCTTGCCGTGTTGACGAATTAGCGTTCAATAGAGGCAGAACTTCAAAACACCGAGCCACAAATTTCCAGTTCTATTCTTTGGCACTAGATGAGAGCAGTGATGCTAGCGATACTGCCCAATTAGCAATTTACTTAAGGGGAGTTGATAAAGATTTCAATATTATAGAAGAATTAGCTGCTCTTGTCCCTCATAAAGGCAGGCACCACTAAAGCCATTGATTGAACCGGCTTGGCTTGAAATATACAAATCTATCTGGTATAACAACAGACGGAGCTATTGCACTTGCAGGAAAATCAGAAGGATTAGTTAAATCACTGCAAGCAGAGGCAGATAAAGTAGGAAGCATTTCTGTAATGCAATATCAGTGCTTAGTACACCAAGAAAACCTTTGTGCCAAATCCATAATTTAGATAGTGGTTTGAAGGTCCCTGTAAAAGTTGTGAATTTCATTCGTTCACGTGGTTTGCGATAGAGAATTTCAAAATTTCTTACAAAATCTCGATTCAGATTTAGAAGATATTGTTTATTATACTGAAATAAGATGACTGAACCGTGACAAAATGTTGAACCGAGTGTTTCATCTCAAAAACGAAATACAGATATTTATGGAGAAGGGCAAACCTATTGTTGAATTTAAGGACGCAGAATGGATGTGCGATTTTGCCTTTCTGGTAGATATTACAACACAACTGAACGAACTTAATTCATGTCTCCAAGATGAAGAAGAACTTATCACTACTGTTTGATCACGTGAAGGCCTTTGAAACAAAACTGCCACTTTGGGAATCACAAATAACTAAATAAATAAATAAATAAATAAATAAATAAATAAATAAATAAATAAATAAATAAATAAATAAATAAATAAATAAATAAATAAATAAATAAATAAATAAATAAATAAATACATAAATAAATAAACAAACAAATAAGTAAATAAATAAATAAATAAATAAATAAACAAATAAATAAATAAATAGTCTTAAAAAACTAACAAAAACACGCTTGTATAACAAACCGAACTAAAAAGTAGAAAATAATTTTTAAGCATGAAGAATTTGTTCTATGAAGTCATGTTCATTATATTTAAAAATTTTGTAATAACTTTAAAATAAAAAATTAATTTTATTGTAAAAAAGCCTGGGGTGTCGGATAACCAATATTATAAATAGTAACATTGCTGGCTATTTATAAAAGTAAAGTTAGGATAAAAGTAATGTGAAAAGCACCCCAACCTTTTTTACAATAAAATTTATTTTGTTAATATAAATTAGTTTTTATTTTGAACGTATTACAAAATTTTGAAATATAATGAACTACTTGAGTTAATAGAATAAATTCTACACACTTAAAAATTCTTTTCAACTTTTTAGTTCGGTTTAATATAAAAGCGTGTTTTTTGTTAGTTTTTTAGAACTAAAATTTATTTTTAACTTTTTAGTCCAAAATTTCTTTCAAATATTTTTTGAAAATTTTCAAATCACTTTTTTTTGAACAGTATTAGATTACAAGTGGAATTCCTGTCCATGAGTAATTTTCGAGCCGCAATCCATTCCCCAAACTCTTGTGTCCCTCTCAGGTCTTTCAATATTTTCAAGCGATTTAATTCCTCTGTCCAGTGTAACTTGTGTCGACTTCTGAACTACCAGATGTTGCGGGTATGTTGACCCTGCATGAACTCCGGTCCGCCATATTTCCCTTGGGTCTCACGTTCCTTTCAGGTCCTCTCTCTAGACATCTACGTCACCCAATATATAAATATGTATTTATTTAATTAAACCAATTTTCAGGGTGCATGTAAAATTGTGCCTTAACGACAGCTAAGATGTCATAACTATACCATTTTCTATAAATTTAGCTTAGTCGTTCTTTATCCTGATGATCTTGGTCAGGACATTGGGACAAAGTCATTATTATATTGTATTCTCATCGGTGTACAAATTTTCAAGTCAATCAGACAACTCTAAGTTGGTGAAAATTACGCTGAAAGATTCTGTTACATTGATAAATGTATCTAAGCAATTTTTGTATCCTGATGATCCTGATCAGGACATTAGCACAAAGTCATGATATTATTGCATCGCCATTGATCCTTGACACGCGTGCCCCTCCGAAGGAGTGTCGCCTTGCCGTGGCGGAGGGGCTCAGTACCCAATCCAGACGGCCTACTAAGTGTGTCTTTGTGACCACTGGTAGGCAAGAGGTGAGGGGAAGCTAAGAACATTCCAAACGGGTAGATATGAGGCTCGATAGTCTTGGCCGACGACTCATTTAGGAGAAGAGGACTCCGAAATCAAAGACCCCCAGGGGAACCTACTATGGTAGGTCCGGGTTTGGCGCACCCGGGGCCCCGAGCTGCTCACCATCATTTCACCCCTTCATATTCATTAACTGTGCCACGTGCAGCGTTTTATGTTGCTTTTTATATCACCCTCTTCTTCTTCTAGGTTTATTCTGATTATTAGTTTGTAAGTTCCTAGATTTATAACTCCTGTCTCACCAGCAGGGATCTTTCCTATCTCCGTGGTCCTGTCCCACGGTTTTCGGCGCGGCCCCCGACTTGTGTGCTCTTCGGAGGTCTCAGGCGCGAAGGTTGTGCGCACCCTTCACACTGCCCCCATGTGTAGTCTTAGGTGCGGAGCCCGTCCACACGTCAAGTACACCCACGTAGCTCCTTGAGGGCACGGCCGGTGTTAATCTCCCGACGGCCGCGTGCCGTCGGGTTAGTATCAACGGCCGGACGTGTTACCGCTGACGGAGCCCCGGTGTGATCAACCCGAAGTTCCCTGAATCCACGCTGACTCCATTGAGGCAGCGTGGCCTAAAGCGGGGAGCCACAGGCGGTTATTCCTGTGGTGGGGGCATAAAGCCGGGGTGTCACGTGGTGAACGATTTACCCATGCGGACAAGCAGTGGAGACCGAGGGCTAGCTCCTCTGAAGTACGCCTTGAGGTCCGTCATGGAGGGGTCTCCATGGCGGCACAGACCGTGGAGATTTTGGTATCTTTTATCTTTTGACCCCCGGATGGCAGGCTGACGCCGACGGTTCCGGATGGGGGTCCAATTTCAATATGCATCCGCGCAAAACCCTTTTCACTGACCCATTTCTTGTTGTGACCTTGGCATGCGACGGTAAAACGATTAAGGACCTGAACCCTTTCTACATTAAGCGTGAAGTGGACAAGGATATGTGGACCCGTAACGAATGCGAGCAGACTACGCAACGGCACGCTATTGTTAGAGACCAATAATGCAGAACAAAGCCAGAAAATTCTAAAGGCTAGTTTGTTGGGGTCCTACCCTGTTCGGGTAGCCCCCCACAAAACTCTCAACACCTGCAGGGGAGTCGTCACCACCTCTAGTCTCGACAATCTCACTAATGAGGAGATAATCAGCTGCCTGTCTGATCAGCGAGTCTGTCAAGCGTATCGGCTTACGCGCAAGCAGGATGGCAAAGACGTACCATTGCGGACAGTGTTCCTCACGTTCAAGGGCACAGTCTTGCCGGAATATATCTTTTGCGGTTACGAACGTGCCGCTGTCCGGCAGTATGTTCCCAACCCTATGCGCTGCTTCCAGTGTCAGAAGTTCGGACATACCAAAACATCATGTAACCATCCTGCTGTTTGTGAGCGTTGTGGTCTACCGGCACATGAGGGCACGGCGTGTACCCGTGACCCGCACTGTGTTAACTGTTGGGGGAGTCATCCATCCAGCTCTCGACAGTGCCCGAAGTTTCTGGATGAGAAGTGTATTCAGGAACTGCGTGTGAAAGAACACCTCACCTTTCCAGAAGCACGTCGCCGCTCTGAGCAGCTCAAGCCCACGACCACCTTGGACTATGCCTCTGCTGCCCGACGCGCTGCTGTGAACACAGTCGCCATACAGCACGTTCCTGTTGCAGACGCTTGTACCCAGACCGAGCCACTGGCAAGTACCCCTCCACTGAATCGCGCCACACCTGCATCGGCGACTACACCCTCAGCCGTGCAGACAAAAGCTCCTGAGGCGTCCACAAGCCGTAGCCAGCCTGTTGATAAACATCGTTCCAGGCCTATTGTTCGCGCCGGTAGTCGCTCTTCCTCTTTGAAGTCCCGCTCTCGCTCCGCGAGCCGTAGAGGATCTTCTTCCTCACATACATCTGAGGAATCTCCGAGGACGGCGACTTTCACATCCTAGGTCCAAAGTCAGCCAAAGTAAGAAAGAAAAAGATGAAGACAAACCACTGATCTCTTTCTTACTATGGAAATAATCCAGTGGAATGTTAATGGGTACCGGGCACGTGTTCCGGACATAGAGTATCTAATTTCTCAACGTACTCCATCAATCGTCTGTCTACAAGAAACCCATTTGTACCCTAACTACGCTCTCCGTCTTCGTGGTTTTTCAGCATATAGACATGACTCTGCAGCTGATGGGCGAGCGTGTGGTAGTGTGGCTATTTTTGTGGCGCATAACATCTCTGCCACCAGCATAACACTTAACACGCCGCTGCAAGCCGTAGTGATAGGTGTCCAGCTACAGAGCGTCTGTTTTTCTGTTTGTAATGTCTATCTGCCACCCGTCAGTGTTGTACACGAAAATGATCTTCGGGCTCTCTTGGCACAGATTCCGCCACCACTTCTCTTTCTCGGCGATCTGAATGCCAAGCACGCTCACTGGGGCTCCGACACTGACGATGCTCGAGGGTGCCTTGTAGCAGACCTTTGCGATATGTCCGGCTTAGTCCTATTAAACACTGGCGTGCCTACTTTCTTATCATTTGCCTATGGTACACACTCCGCGCTAGACGTATCTTATAGTAGTCCGTCACTAGTACCACTACTTGACTGGTCGGTACTTACCGACTTATATGGCAGTGATCATTACCCCATTAACATTCACGTATCCGGCCGCCATTCCGCGCCAACACGCTTTCCTCACTGGATTATTTCCAAGGCTGACTGGGGGAAATTTCGTTCCCTCACTCACCTTCACGACAACGATTTTGACACCATTGATGAAATGGTGGAACATTTTACCTGTTCTATCTTGCTCACAGCAGATTCCAGCATTCCTCGAGGTTCATCTACTCCACGACGTGTTCCTGTACCTTGGTGGACCGAGGAATGCCGTTTGGCTATTAAAGCACGTAAACGTGCTCTACGTGTCTTCCAGTTACATCCAACGGAGGAAAACTTTGTTTCTTTTAAACACTCTCGTGCAAGGGCGCGTTTTGTGCTTCGCAGTGCAAAGTGGAGCTCCTGGGAGTCTTATGTTTCTTCCCTTTCTAGTCGCAGTTCAGGACAAAAGGTGTGGACTGCTGTGCGGCGTATGTACGGAAAGTGTTGCCGGACGATAATTCCCGGTCTTGCCGTACAGGGCTCCACTGATACCAGTGAGCAGGATTTTGCCGACGCCCTTGCCGACTCTTTCGCTGCCGATAGCCAAACTCGAAGTTACAATACCGCCTTTTTATCCATCAAGGAATCTGCGGAGCGGATAGTCCTCAATTTTAACACTGACTGTAGCGAACCATACAACGCTCTTTTTACGGAAGCGGAACTAGCCCATGCTCTGTCTATCGCAAAGGACTCTTCTCCGGGTCGTGATGAGATCCACCGACAAATGCTGCTTCATCTCCCACCTGAGGCTATGTCCTTCTTGTTGGGCATGTGCAACCGTATCTGGATTCAGCAGGTTTTCCCATCTTCCTGGCACAAGGGTATTGTCATCCCTGTCCCTCGGCCTGGGAAAGACCGGATACTTCCCTCTAGCTACCGCCCTATCTGCTTAACGAGTGTCGTTTGTAAGACCTTGGAGCGAATGATTAACACTCGTTTAGTGTGGTGGCTGGAGACGAATAACCTGCTGAGCAATGTTCAGTGCGGTTTTCGTCGCCATCGCTCCAGTGTCGACAACCTGATACGCATGGAGGCTTATATTCAGAATGCCTTTCTCATGAAGCAGCACGTCGTGGGGGTCTTCTTCGACCTACAGAAGGCCTACGACACTACATGGCGCTATGGTATCCTCTGTAATCTGCATGACTACGGTTTACGCGATCATCTAGCGACCTTCGTTTTTAACTTTTTAAAACTTCGCCGTTTTCGTGTACGCATTGGCCATACCCTCTCACAAGAAAAGATCCAGGAGAATGGTGTACCCCAGGTGTCGATTCTCAGCGTAACGCTTTTCGCCGTGGCCATTAACGGGATTGCCAGAGTTGTTCGTAGCGGAATCCCGATGTCACTGTATGTTGACGACTTCGCGATATATTACCGCTCTTATAATCCTGAGCACCTCGAGCGTCAACTGCAGCTGAACATAACCCACATCGCTGACTGGGCCCTTCGCACCGGGTTTCAGTTCTCCGCTACGAAAACGCAATCTATCCGCTTCCATCGACTCCGTGGTGTACACCCTCCACCTGATCTTTATTTGCATGGTACACGTCTGCCGTTTGTTCCACACGTCAAGTTTCTGGGCCTTCACCTCGACAGCAAGCTAACTTGGGAGTTCCATATTCCTCAGCTTCGGGCTTCCTGCGATCGTTCACTTCGGGTACTCAAGGTTTTATCTGGGGCCTCTTGGGGTGGCGATCGCACTGTTATGTTGAGGCTTTATCGCTCGCTGGTGCGGTCCAAACTGGACTACGGCAGTTTTATCTATGGCGCGGCGTCCGCCACTAAACTCCGCCTTTTAGACACTGTCCACCATTCTGGTATCCGTCTAGCTACTGGAGCCTTCCGTACTAGTCGTGTTGAGTGTCTGTATGTTGATTCCGGGGAACCTCCACTGTCTATTCGGCGCTCGATTTTATGAAGTTCCTATGTGGCCAGGTTGGCAGCTCACCCTGGTCACCCTTCCTTTAGATCTGTATTGCTTCCTGAACTCACCCACCGTTATCTTCGGAATACGACTATATCCCGTCCAAGCGACATTCGATTTCGCGAACTATTCGCCACTCATGAGCTCCGAATGCCTGCTGTAGAGCGTTTTTCCTTCTCCCGCTCTCCCCCTTGGAAACTTCATCGAGCCCGGTTTGACCTTGCGCTTTCCGGCTGTGCTAAGGTGGCCACCCCCAGTCGGTGTTTCGTCAACTTTTCATCGAACTACTGGGACGTTACCGGACTTACACTCCGGTATTTACCGATGGTTCCCAGTTGGGCGGTGCTACGGGATGTAGTTTCGTCTATAACGGTGAGACACAACAATACCGCCTCCCGGACTACAGTTCTGTTTATACTGCCGAGCTGCGTGCTATATTTTACTGCTTACTTTTTATTTCCAACTTAGTCCCTGGAGGTTTTATAATTTGCTCCGACTCTCTGGGTGCAGTGGAGACCCTGCAGCAGTTCCTCGGCACGTCCACACTCGTTTTTAAAATTCAGACACTCATATCTCAATTGCTCTCACGCGGATACCAGTTAGTGTTTACATGGATCCCAGGCCATACGAGCATTCCGGGTAATGAAGCTGCGGATGCGGCAGCTAGATCTGCATGCCGTCTATCGCAGTCCTCTACCGACACTATACCTTATAAGGATGCTCAGCGGTACTTCCGTCGCCAGCTTCTATCGGTTTGGCAGCAGTCTTGGGAAGTGTTGGCTGGCACACAGCTGCGGATAATTAAAGACAGCGTGCAACCCTGGCTGACCTCCTGCAGGGATTCCAGGCAGGCTGAAGTTATTCTTACCCGCCTGAGGATAGGCCACACACGAGCCACTCACGGCCATCTTCTGCGTGGTGACCGGGCACCTGTCTGTCCGACATGCGATGTTCGCCTCACCGTCGCACACGTGCTCTTGGATTGTCACGCTCGTGCGCGCCAGTCAATTGGTCTGGGATCTACAGTAGCCTCAATTTTGGGTGACAACCCTGTGTCTGTGGCCAAGACCATGCGGTTCGTTTCTCAGATTGGTTTTGCTACGCAAGTGTAAGATATTTTTAATTCTTTTTTGAGGTTTTAACCCTGTTTTTTACTCTTGATACATTTTACCTTTTAATGTTTTAACAATTTTGTATTTTAGTTTTTTAGCTTTCAACTTTTACCTCTTTTTAGTACGTTGTTCTTTAGGGTTTTATTTTATCGTGCTAATTTGTAGGCTGATGTTTTTAGCTGTTTACGGTTTTTAGTTGTCATTTTAAGGTTTTACTTTTAGCTAGAAAAGTTAGTGTGTGTTTTTAAGTTTTAAATTTTGACCTTGGGCCCAAATGACCTAGCTGTCAACGGGCCCTTAAACCCCACTTACTCACTCACTTGACACGCGTGCAAATTTTCAAGTTAATTAGACGACTCTAAGTTGGTGAAAATTACGTCGAAACATTCCTTTGCATTGATAAATTTAGCTTAGTCATTTTTTATCCTGAAGATCCTAGTCAGTACATTAGGACAAATTCAAGATATGGCATTGCCATCAATGCTTGACATGTGTGCAAATTTTCAAGTGAATCAGACGCCTCAAGTTGGTGACCATTACGTTACATTGTTAAATTTAGCCAAGTCACTTTTATCCTGATGATCCTTGTCAGGGCATTAGGACAAAGTCCTGATATAACTGTATTGCCATAGGTCCATGACATGTATGCAAATTTGTATGTCAATCAGTCTAAGTGGGTGAAAATTCGAATGACTCCGTTGCCGGCCTGTCTGCCTGCCTGCCTGCCTACCTACATACATACATTCAGGTGAAGCTAATATAAAACGTGTAAAAACAAGCGTTTGCATCTCCCAGTCCTATAGAAGTGCAATAATCAAAATTCTCAAAAGTACGCTGAAATTATATCACGATTAAAAATGAATTCCGTGTTAGATTTCAAGACATCAAGGAGAATGTAATAAGTTTCAATTTGTTTTCTTCCCCCTTCTCCATTAATAAAGACGAGGTCCCCCAGAATCTGCAAATGGAGTGTGTTGATTTTCAATGTGCCTTAGACATAAGGAATAGTTTGAAAAGGTCCCCTTAATGCAATCCTATCGCGAGGGCTTTCCCAGAGAAAAATACCGGGCTTTCACAGACATGCACTCCGTTTCGGTAGCACGTGCATATGCGAACAGTGTTAACATGGATGAAACATGTGAAGTGTGAATCAGCGAGTCATCTGGACAGTTGCTACATTATCGAACAAATCAAATATTGAATGCCTTGTTCGCGAGAAGCAGTGCCAGGTTCGCACTCACATAGAAAATATTAATTCAATTATTTTAATATAACAATTTTATTTAAACTTCAAACTGAAATTTATATTAAACATTGGAGGATTAATAATACCTTATTTATAGTTTATGTTATCTAATTTAGATTTTAGAATTAGATGAAAAAAATTTAATTTAATTTAAAAAAATCTGATGTGTTGCACTCACATGACTTTCTCTACTTTTGTACTAACCATTCTTACAAACTCTTATTCCTATATCTTGTTCGTGTTAGTTAAAATAAACATTTGTACAAATTATCTTTATGGTTATTTCCTTGTAGGTGTAAGGGGAATATTACTCGTAGAATACAGTAGGCTTTGTGCGATAGTCAAATCTTTTAATGAACAACGATGTTCCATTTCAGGAAAGCTTTAAGTTTTCCGAAACTCATACACAAAACAAGGAATATCTCCGAAATGGTTCAACCTACAATAAAATTTATCTGGACATAAATTGTGTATTTTAGCAAGATCTACATGTTTTGTACAGTACGATTTGGTCTATCTAACGGTTTGCCAGATATGCAAAAGTCGTCCAGAGTAAATACGACTACAGGGGCTATAGCCAGAAAATTCAAGATAAACATTTCATTTGTCATCAAAATATCTCACACATATGGCATTTTAATCAAAATCGTTAGAGCCATTTTCAAGAAAATAAAAATTTTCGAAACATCTTCCATGTAAAGGGTAATTTAGGATTTTTCTTCAAAATCTTCGTGTCGCATCCTTGAAAGACATTAAACTTAAATACCAACTTTGGTTTTTAACCGACATTTCGTTTTTGAGTTATGCTGTCCACAGACACACAAGGTCCCTTTTCTAAAAATGCTTTTTTTGGATTCAGGGGTCCTCAAAACATATATTTCCGGTGAAATCTCGACATCGAATTTTTGGGATGGAATACAATACTTCCCCTACTTACCAGTAGAGAAAGTAAGAA
This sequence comes from Tenodera sinensis, assembly GCA_030765045.1. Lineage (NCBI taxonomy): Eukaryota > Metazoa > Arthropoda > Insecta > Mantodea > Mantidae > Tenodera > Tenodera sinensis. Next base: position 132,099,953 of record CM060962.1, read on the forward strand.
CTTAATATTATCTTAGAATTTAGGTTCTATTTATTACGATAAAAATATTGAACCATGTGGCCCGCAAAACAATTCACCTTAACGACAGTGGCCCTTTTCCAAAAAAAGAAATGTTGGACACGCCTACCCTAGATCAATGTGTACTCGCCGCCTTGCAGCACAGCTCTGCTCACGGCGCGGCGGGTCCTGGCGGAGACCTGCAACGGGGAATGATTGGGGATTGCTAAGACCTTTGTCCAGTGACGTAATGGCCATCATCCTTCACTGACAACCGTGCCCCACGCAACGCTGCTGCATACTCGCATGTATGGGACATGAATACTCTAATTTTAGCAGGCTTTTTGGCAAACTTAAGGGGACTGGGAATGCCCTGTCTTACCAATGCTAAAACTCTCAATTTAAACGACAGCGTTCATTCGACACAAAAAAGGATAACGTAGCGTATTTACCAAAACACTTCAAATGCATTTGCCCGCACTTTTAACACAATATTTCACTATTTTATTCCACAAGTATTAAGAATACACCTTTAGGAACAACAACAACAACAACAACAATAATAATAATAATAATAATAATAATAATAATAATAATAATAATAATAATAATAATAATAATAATAATAATAATAATAATAATAATAATAATAATAATAATAATAATAATAATTGACACACATAATATGTTACTTATTTGTATAAATGTCGGTTATAAACTGCACTTAATAAAATTGAGGCAAGGTGCTCCAAGTTAGACAATAGAACTAAATTATGTCGATGCGCTTCACCCAAGGCATCATGGGAGCGTTCCTCTTCTGCTCATCCCTTCCCTCTCCTGTCGAAATGTTGGCAGCATTGCCACTTGAAACAACTCGTATTTTCCATGTTGGCATATGTTGCTGACATAGTTCTGCGTTTCATGTTAGCAATACTACTTTCCCCGCCTTCCCCTACCTCGCTTATACCCCTTCTGTGTGTCTTCTCTATACAGGTCTGCTTTCCAACGAGTTTTGAAAGAAAGATTATTTGCGTGCTTTTAACTTTCAGCGGGCAATCCCAATGATATAAAAATAACAATGTACTGACGTTATTCATCCAGTTACCCAACATTCTCTAACCCAAGTATTTGTGACGAAAATTGGAGTTTGGTAAATACGCCTCATTATCCATAAATAAATAAATAAATAAATAAATAAATAAATAAATAAATAAATAAATAAATAAAATAAACAAACAAATAAATAAATGAACGAATAAATAAATAAATAAAATAAAACTAATTCTTGGCAATTATCACCACTTAGTCTCCCCTCAAATATATGAACATCACCCAGTTCTGCGCGGCAAAGCGAAACCAGTTATTCCCATGTGCTTCTGTCCCTTTCACAATGCCAAATATGACTATGATGACAAAGCCATGCTGGGATAAAAAATAAGCGCCTGTGCTAGTGTAGGTATTATTGTGAATTATTACTGTGTCCCTACATAACACTCTCGCCTGTGCTCTCATACATCCACATACTCGCTCTGTTGTGTAATAAGCCTACTCTAAATACAAAACAGTATACTTGGGTCTTCCTTCTTGATTCAGAATGTGTCTATACGTGGAAGTTTGCTCCAATTGCATAGCATATACGTTTTGTATGAACGCTGCAGCAGAGAATATATCAAAATATCGTACTAATGAAACAGTCCATACTCCGAGAATAAACGTAGCACTGTTCCAATTTATCCCGAGGGTAGAACAGAAACGCTTCCCGTAACTACAAATATGGTAGCAGGATGAAAGAGTTGCCCTCGAATATATTAAATAGAGATAGATTCAAAGCCCTCTGAACTCAAACGGAAAACACACGCCGTTCACAGTCTGCAGAGAGAATAAACGCATTTTGTAGCCATTGAACATATGCAATAACCGATTTTACTTATTTTATTTGCTTTTGCAGCAAATTGCACGTACAGTTGAGAGAGAGAGAGAGAGAGAGAGAGAGAGAGAGAGAGAGAGAGAGAGAGAGAGAGAGAGGGGGGGGGCGGGCGGGGGAGATAGTAATAATGAAAAGATTCCCTTCGTGCAAATGCGATTTAGTAATTTTGCATCCCCAAATATAAGAATAAACTGTATGTTAACCATCACTCAGTTTATAAATATCGCTTATTCCCTTTGGAACGTAGGCATAATAATTGATTGATTCCAGATCGTCAGCTATGTGAAAGAGCGATAGTAGAAGCTTTCAGGTTTGTCCGACCTGCACCACCTCACGTAACCGGATGCACCTTGAGACCGAGTGGAATACTTCAATTTCTACTACTAAACTCGTCTAGCTTCAAGTACATGCATTTACCTACATATTTTCTTGTGCATTACACGAGGTCTTATAACTCTTTAACAAAACTAAACTAAACTAACCCCGCGGCGCAACAGCCCTTTCCGGGCCAAGGCCTACCGCCCGGCCGCTGCGTCTCCCACCTCTGCCCATCGCAGGCGTCATAAGTGGGGTGCAGTACTGGAGGTGAGACGTCGTCAGAGCCGCGATCCCTCCCAGCTGGTTATGCGGTCTATGCAACCAGGGGCCGCTACTTCTCAATCAAGTAGCTCCTCAACTGGCCCCTCAGGAACCTAACAAGGCTGAGTGCACCTGGGACCAGGTCTCCCAGCGGGAGAAAATCCCCACGCCAGTACCCAGAATAGAACCTGCTTCTCCCGCAGCGCTAAGGACATGCCCTCTTTAACATATCAATGGTCCAAGTCCAGATTACGTAATATTACTAAAAGCGGGGTACAGTAAGCAGTCACAGATAATTTTTAGGGCATTCAATATTGAACTTCCGACAGAATTTCGAAAATAAAAAACACGCTTTTCTAAAATGTAGAATCCTCAAACATCGTAGAAATAGGATTCAATTTCCGTTTTGTATTTAAAGGGTCAAAACCGATGTTTAATAGCACGTGTGCTGATGTGTGTCAATGGCTCGTGAACTTCAAAAACCCAAGCTGCTCAAATCTCACTTTGCTACAATTTTGACACTTTAAGGTTTTCACCATGAATATCATATTTTCTTTAGACGGCTGAAGATATAGACTTTTTTTTTTGGGGGGGGGGGGGGAGGGGGTTCAATAGTTTACAAAATTAAAAGTCCTGCATGTTTTACTACTTTTGCAGGAAACATTTCAATGTATCATCATCATGCAACAGTAATAATACATAAGATGTTTTATACAGATTACTAAGCTTACTGAGACAGCTTTCTCCGCTAATGGCGTACCATACACCAATTTGTCCGTCATGAAGTGGTACTTCATAAACAATATTAGGTTCCGAGTTATAGTGCCATTTTTTTTTTTTTTGGGGGGGGGGGAGGAGGACGGGGGGTCAACAGTCGACGCTCGCACATACGTGAATCCCGTTTTTAAGAGAGTTAACAGACAGGGAGCGTGTTTTTGCGTTTCTTCAGCACCTCATACGGCCAATCTTTCGATGAAAATAATTGAAAATATGTTTCAGGAGAGAATTATTGGTAGAGATTTGTGGCCCCCTCGGTCCCCCGACCTAACCCCCTGGATTTCTATCTCTGGTGTAACTTAGAACATCAAGTGTACAAGACAAATCCACACACCCACGAAGATTTAAAAACAAAATATCCGCCAGGAAATTGCCAGCATTTCTCAACGTGAACTACGGCGAGTGATGGATAGTTTCCTGAAGAGGTACAAAAATGTATGGACAACGACGGTGGCCAGTTTCAGCATCTTCTTTCATGAAGTTGGCAAGTAAAACCTTTAAAAGTAGTTTAAAAAATTTGATGTTTTACACGCACATGATTTTGTCTACTCTTGTATTAACTCTTAATTCCTCTTCTTCACGTTAGGCGAGGTAAACATTTGCAGAAATTGCTTATTGCTGATTTTCTTGTAGGTGCAAGGGAAATATGCGAACACAGTGGGCTATAAGCGATAGTCAAATATTTTAGAGCTTTGAAATTCCGTTTTCTTTGCACGCCAAGAGACAAAAGTGAATAACGACCCTCCATTTGAGAAAAGTTAAGTATTGCAAAACTTGCACAAATAACAAGGATATCTCCAAAATGGTTCACTGCACAAAAAATGCATTGGGACATAAATTGTGTATTTTAACGTGATATACATTTTTGTATGGTAAGATTTGGTCTATTGGTTTACCAATTATGCAAAAGTCATCAAGATTAAGCAGGACTACATGGGCTATATCCAGAAAATTCAAAATATGCATTTCATTTGCCACAAAACTATGGTAATTTAATCGTAATCGTTAGTCACTTTTGAGAAAATAAAAATTTTTTGAAAAATTTTCCACGTAAAGGGTAGTTAAGGGTGGAGGAATTTTCTTCAAAATCTTGGTGTCGCAACCTTGAAAGATATTAAACTGAAATATCAACTTTGGTTTTTAACCGACTCTTCGTTTCTGAGTTATGCTATTTAGAGACAGAGACAGGCGCGCACACACCTTTTTCTAAAACTACTGTCTTGCTTTTTATTCGGGGGCCTCAAAACATATATTTCCGGTGAAATCTCCACATGGAAATTTTGGGTCGAATACAATACCTCCCCTTACTTATACGTAGTAGAGAATGTAAAATGTTGTATAGAGCGACACCATTATCGTCTTTCGTGTTTGCCATTCAACATAACATCGCTTATTGGTTCATTTTTGTTTCTTGGAATGTGCTGCAACTCGTCATAGAGGAGATATAGCCTAAGTAGTTAAACTTTAACTCGGATAAACGTGGAAAGCTTAAGGAAGAACTAATGCTGTTGCGATCTGTTGGAATGGGCCACACCTTTTTCCTCGGAGTTGCATACGGTTGTATCATCTACGGGTAATGTTATTTGAGATGACGAATATATGGTGAGCAAGTACATGACGGAAGAAGAGTTTAGTGAATCACTGGCTCACTAGCTTTATCATCTTGAAGGAAGCTTTATCATCATTTGAAGGACTCGGAGAATCTGAATGCTTGAAGGCTTCTCATTAAAACTAGTTCAACTCATCACGAAGTTTAGTGGTGTTCTATTGCATAGCAACGAAATACTGTTGTAAAATGTGTTAACTGAAACTGGTGTTATGTTCATTCGCATTACAGGTTAGAATTCACCGTTTCTGCAATCATTCTCTTCGCCTTTGCTTTAGTGGTTATGTGTATCACCCTGAAACTATATCATACCTGATATTCAATTGCGATACTGTTCCTTCTGCCGTTTATATCATGTATGCATGCTCAAAATCCACATTCAAAGCTCAACAGGCCAAGTCAAAGGAAACTTTAAGCCAGACTAGGCACCGACTTAGAAACAGTACAAATGCGTTTCCGCTGTTTATTCCCACCACCACCGAAAATTAGACCTTACTAAGCCCCATATTTTAGTTCATCTCATATAAGATGGTGCAACATTAGGCATCTTTAGCAATACAGGTGACGAACCTCAGTTTGGTTGTTAAATCACAGCTGCATATTGAACATTTGTGCACCAGCCAGATTGTTACTGTGTTCGCGGACTGCACCACATTTCCAGGATATTCATATAGCGATAACCGTTCAGATGTCCAACAATCCCCCGCAGAGCGCCGCCGCAGTAACCCAAAATCCAACGCCACACCGGAACCGTCCTTACTACCACTGCGTTGACTGAGAACCGCACATCCCGGAGTCAAATATTTTGCTACATTTCGATCAATGTGTTTGCAGAATTTGTGCAACTGGTTAACATTTCTTCTGACAAGAGTGTCCGCGCAGAGTATGGCCACAGAGCTCGAAGTGCAATGTTTCAGAAAAACAACGCCCTTATTAGATAAAATAGAGTACTTTCAAAGCTTACGACGATACTTTGCCGTGAACACATAATTTACATGTAAAACTAACAGAAAGTTCGCAAAAATAGATGAATAAATAAATGAATAAATAAATAAATAAAATAAAAAAAGAACAAAAATCTGATGCTGCACTCACATGACTTTCTCTACTCTTGTACTAACCAGTCTTACAAACTCTTATACATCTATCTTCTTCGTGTTAGTTGAAATAAGCATTTGTACAAATTATCTTATTGCTTATTTCCTTGTAGGTGCAAAGGAAATATTTGAATACAGTAGGCTTTGTGCGATAGTCAAATCTTTTAAAGCTTTGAGATTCCGTTCTCTTTGCACGCTTAACAAATAAAAAAAGTGAACAACGATGTTCCATTTCACGAAAGTTTCAAGTTTTCCGAATCTGACACAAATAACAAGGAATATCTCCTAAATGGTTCACTCTACAAAAAAAAAAATATTTGGACATAAATTGTGTGGTTTAGTGACATTACATTTGTGGTACAGTAAGATAACGTCTATCTCTTACGGTTTACCAGTTATTCAAAAGTCATCCAGAGTAAACAGGACTACATAGGCTATAGCCAGAAAATTCAAACTATGCACTTCATTTGCCATACAAATATTTTAAACATATGACATTTTAATCAAAATCGTTAGAGCCATTTTCAAGAAAATCAAAATTTTCGAAAAATTGTTCATGTAAAGGGTAGTTTAGGGTGGGGCTATTTTCTTCAAAATCTTCGTGTCACATCCTTGAAATACATTAACCTTAAATACCAACTTTGGTTTTTAACCGAACCTATGTTTTTGAGTTATGCTGTCCACAGCCTGACACACTGACACGCACATTCTGGTAATTTTTTTTTTTTTTTTTTTTTTTTATTAAGGGGGTCTCAAAACATATATTTCCGGTGAAATCTCGACATCGAATTTTTGGGTGGAATGCAATACTTCCTTCTACTTATCAGAAGAGAAAGTAAAAAATCTGATGTGTTGCACTCACATGACTTTCTCTACTCTTGTACTAACCATTCTTACAAACTCTTATTCCTATATCTTCTTCATGTTAAGATTAACATTTGTAGAAATTATCTTATTGCTATTTCCTTGTATATCCAAGGGGAATGTTAGAATACAGTAAGCTTTGTGCGATAGTCACATCTTTTAAAGCTTTGAAATTCCGTTCTCTCTGCACATTTAACATATAAAAAAAATGAACAACGATGTTCCATTTCACGAAAGTCTTTTAAGTTTTCCGAAACTGACACACATAACAAGGAATATCTCCGAAATGGTTCACCCTAGAAGAAAATTTATTTAGACATAAATTGTGTATTTTACCAAGATCTACGTTTTCTGTATAGTATGATTTGGTCTATCTCTAACGGTTTAGCAGTTATGCAAAAGTCGTCCAGAGTATATACGACTACAGGGGCTATAGCCAAAAAATTCAAGATATACATTTCATTTGTCATCAAAATATCTCAAACATATAGGTAACATTTTAATCAAAATCGTTAGAGCCATTTTCAAGAAAATCAAAAGTTTCGAAAAATTTTCCATATAAAGGGTAGTTTAGCGTGGGGCTATTTTGTTCAAAATCTTCGTGTCACATCCTTGAACGACATTAAACTTAAATACCGATTTTGGTTTTTAACCGACTTTTCGTTTTTGAGTTATGCTGTCCACAGACACACAGACAGACAGACAGACAGACAGACAGACAGACAGACAGACACACACACACACACACACACACACACTGGCCTTTTTCTAAAAATGCTTTTTTTGGATTCAGGGGTCTCAAAACATATTTCCGATGAAATCTCGACATCGAATTTTTGGGTGGAATACAATACTTCCCCTACTTATCAGTAGAGAAAGTAAAAAGTGAACGGATAGGATCCCGCAAATTTCATTAAACGAAATGCAATCCTATCAGCCAGGGTACGTTTCAATTCGAGTATGGATTTTGATAGACAAAGCTGAAAATTAACTGTAATTATATTTATAACACCACGTATATACTTATACTGTGGCTTTGCAAAGTTGCAAGCTGTGCTGCGGTAACGCGATGTCAACGAGTAATAAATATTCACGATTGCTATTGAACCGAGTCCAAAGTTCCTGCTGTAAACCTTTAACGAGAGAACGGAAATTGGCAAGATTTTCGAGAAACATGCTTCCATTTATACTGCACGCACGTAGGTATTATTGGCGCTACATAAAACTGTGGTTAAACTACGGATGTTGTTCTCTGATACAGCCATCAAGTACTCATTGTTAGTTCTGCAATTTCTCTTCGTCACCATCAGCTTGCTCTTCAACTATGGAACACTTTAGATGCACAACTGGACTACTCAATGGCTTACGTATTCCAAAATTTACAACCCACATTTAATTTCATTAGTTTTCTTTGTGTGTTGTGGAAACTCTCTCTCTCTCTCTCTCTCTCTCTCTCTCTCTCTCTCTCTCTCTCTCTCTCTCTCTCTCTCTAATGAAATAACCTCTCTCTTTGTCCAATGAAAGATGTGGGTAATCTATAAAATTTATAATATGTACGCGCAGTGAAATAATTCCAGCTTAGAGTTAAGTGGGCAATTTTTGGAAAACCAATGCGTTCTTTTACTTTCCTTAATCGCATACTGTTGTGTAAAATGCTGATAAAATTAGTGCAATAATTGAGATTAGATAGGTCGGGAAGTTGTTCCATCCCGCTAATATAGCTACGTTCTGGGGGATTGGTGGCTTCACCTGTCTAACAACACCACATTAGCCAACTGAATATACCAAAACTACTGTCTGTTCACCACCTCATGGCCTTAGGGGAATCAAGGGGACAAACATTCCATGCAGTGTAATCTCACTTTTGGAAACTTCCTTGCAAATGTTGGTGTTGGGTACGCTGCCGATTTACCTCCAATGTTATTCGCGATGTTTACTCGTTGAGTATTTTTCTTAATTTCAGTTGTAAAATCGTACTAGTCATTAGCGTTATGTCAGAAGTAAAGAAAAAGGAATGTAGTGGGGAGTGGGTGGGATTTAAGGGCACGTCGACAACAAGGTCATTTGGGCCCGAAAAGAGGTAGATAAACCCCCTCTTAGGAGTGCTGTAATATTTGTTATGATATTGCGGTTGCAGTGCAAAAGGATTCAGAGTGACAGTTCTACGTGTAAAAGAGATCTTTACAGGGTGATTGAAGCAAACAAAGGAACCTAAATAGGTTTTTAAAGCCGACGCACTTTCTGTTTCATTGGGCCACACTTATCGTTCACTTGTCCCCATACATGTGTGGTCTCAATCCCATAGAATTAGCTTGTGCCACGGTAAAATGAATAGTTAAAGAAGTGTATAGATGAATTATCCTTTCAGGAATTGCACGATATAACGCTCGAGGTATAGAGAAGGTAGAAAATGATCAGTGGGAGAAAGACGGAGTAGTTGAAAATATCGTTTGCGTTTTACAAGCTAAATATACGGCTTGAACTGAAAATCGCATATAAGTTCCACTGTTTTGAGCGATTTCTTTGCTTTAATCTAGCCTGAATACACATTTCAAGGTTGGCACTATTATTGTAAGCGCAACCAAAAGCGCGAGTCCACTTTCAGCTATCGCTGTGTACCTGGAATTGTTTAGTGACGTACTGACTTGCTGTAGGATGCTTTAAATACCAGGTATGCGCGTGCGCCATTTTGGTTCCCAGCTGCATTTGGTTGCAATGTTCCGTCCCTGTTTCTTTCTACCTTGTCTTAGCTTGGTGCATTAACAATGCAGTAGTATTTTAGTACAACTTTCAATAAACATTATTTCAATTCAGAGCATCACTATTATACCACTATACTTAATTTAACATGTTTTAGTTTAAGAAATGTTAAAACACCGTTAATGAAAATGTTATGTGGTTTATTTCCTCGGACATTCAAAAACAAGCTTTTTTAACCGCTTCTGTGAGAAACAAACAAAAAGGGTTATCATTTAAATCCATATGGTCGTACGTCGCAAGAAGCGTTGTAAAATGTAAAGCATCTTGTAATTGGAACGTTCCTCACGTGTTCTCGTGTAGCTCATTCGGTTAAAGCGTATATATGGCAACAAAGGCTTCATATCTCCTTCTTCACTTTTAAAAATATTTCTAACAAATGGTGGTTATCAGCAATTGCATTATATAAATATAGGTACATAGTATATAAAGTTAATGTATGTGTGCATGTTTCTTATAGGCTCCTAAACCACTGCACCTATTTAAAACAAACTTGGTACATATAAAACAAGAGTAACAATGATGTAGGTATGGTATCACGCAACAAGGGAGGACGTGCAACATATTCGAAGCCCATTACATTTTGAGCTTTTCAATAGCTCTGTTTTCTCAATACTTGTGATAAATAAAAGTATAACTGTAGCTCCCTTCATTATTTTAGGAATGGTAATATAATAGCTGGAATAAGTTAGAATTAAGGAATTATTGTAGAATATGAATATGACTGGCAATGAGCCAGGGCTGAACACCGGTCATATTCGCATGTATATAACTTGGCAATAAATAAATAAATAAATAAATAAATAAATAAATAAATAAATAAATAAATAAATAAATAAATAAATAAATAAATAAATAAATAAATAAATAAATAAATAAATAAATAAATAAATAAATAAATAAATAAATAAATAAATAAATAAATAAATAAATAAATAAACAAATAAATAAATAAATAAATAAATAAACAAATAAATAAATAGATAAATAAAATAAATAAATATAATAGCAGGTAGTCTCCTTAGCGTGGTGTTAAATGTAATTGTCAATGATTTGTCAGTACTAAAAGCTAGATACTGGTAAAGTTAGCAGACATTTAGATAATTTAGATAATCTTGTACAGAATAAAATAATTTTGACCATAGGAAATCTTCAGCAGCAATTTTATAAGCATTGACATTGTCTACTTTTACCTTAAGATCATTAGAACGAGCATTAAATACTTTTATGGTTTCTAGAATAAGAAAGTTTTGCACTGGGATGATGGATGTTTATCTCATGAATTTCATTCTTTATTATAAATGTGACTCCATTCTTACAAAGAATTTTACGATCGAGAATATATACATGCAGGGTAAGGTTAATGACTTCACTCTTCTAGAAATATCTTAAATGAGCGTCTGTATGGTTGTTGGAAATATATCTTATAACCTTCTTTTGCATGAGGAATATTCTTTTACTTTCTACTGAATTGCCCCAAAATAATATTCCATATCCCATGATGACAGTTGAAATATGCATAGTAGTTATACTAATTTAAATGAGTCTACAGAGCTCACATTTACCAGTGCCCGAACAAAATAACAGGCAGAGCTGAGTTCGGGTAAGATATACTTAATGTTAGCTTTCCAATCTAAATACCTGTCTACTTGAAGGCCCACACATTTAATGTTCTCTATTTGTTCTAATAACAAGTCATTAACCCAAATTTGTATCCCATTATGTGGTGTTCCATGAGTTATAAATTTAAGAACTTCTGTTTTGTCTAGATTTAAAGATAATTTGTTAGCTTTAAACCAATATAACTGGTGCAAGGGTGTAGGAGCCTACAATAATCTGAGACAAGAACTTCAATGTATATATAACTAGAATTATAAGACCAGAATGTAATCTCATACACAGATTTAAGTATATTTTTGTACATCTAAAACTTGTAAATTTCAGTTGCCTCTTGAACATACTGTGTGAATTTGTGTGCATTCTGCGCAGTAGACATCGACAAACGACAAACATCTTTTGTGATTTTTAGCTAAGGGACGGCTTTGTATTGACACCGTCAGGGTTACAGCTAGGTAAACATACCCTCCCTCCTAATGGCACAGGCTGAAGGTGGCGTGGGTGAAAAACAAAACGCTGGAAATTCGATAGGACCAGGGCTGTTCAGGTGAAGTTGTCAAGGGGAATCTGTGACCAATAGAGGTCCAGTTTCGCGCCAAAACGTCGCAGTCTCAAAAGTGATCGAGATTAGCATAAGGATTCGATGAATAACTGGGGCGATACGGAAAGGTTAACACAGAATAGCAGAAATTCGCCCAGGTTTGTTTTTCTTCGAGGCATTTATGTGTTGTAAAATAAACCAGAAAACGACAGTGCAGTGTGTATCGTTATCCTACCTCGCGCCTGAGAAGACCTAAGTCCCCGACCCATGCCTACCTAAAAATCACATTACCTAATCCCATGCAAATCAACGGAGCCGTCAGCGGCAGAGCCTGTGCTCTGGGAGTACCGGCGGCGATCCCAGGCAGCGACGTACCACGCGGAGGCGGCTACCGCACCGGCTGAGCTACCGAGGCATCAACGGTGTGAACCCGTTACAAAAAACACACACAGAAATTGACTGAGTACAGGTGTAAATGAATAACACCGCACGAATTTTACTGGTAATAGAGGGTTCATACACAATCTATTGGAAATAGAAAACCAATGGTTCACATCAAGTTAATAATTTATACGTATTCAAAGTAATTAGAGATTGTGACCAATTGTGTTCAATTCCAGAGATGAGTAACCTCCCACCCCCCCTTTCCGTTTCGAGAGCAATGTTGTGCTTATGCTTTAAAATAGCAAAATAGCACCATCATATGCAACGTACATAGTATTGTTTACGTCTAATAAATAATTTATTTCTTGATTGTTTCTCACTCTCCAATTCTGTGCACCACAATGTACAGGTCCAAACATTTGTCTGACTATTCTTCTCTCGAAAGATCGCAAAGCCTTTTCATCGTTCATTGTTCATTGTGGTACACCAAACCTCAGACCCATAGGTTACTACTGGCCTTATTAAGGTTTTATAAACTTTGAGTTCAGTATTTCTGGCTATTATTCCATTACAGAAAATCTTTATATTTGCATAATGTTCGTTCCCAGCCCATATTCTTTCTCTTACTGTATCGCTCAATTTATTATCAAATTTGATTAAGGTGCCAATATATGAAACCTCCACCTACTCATTTATTTCCTTACCTATGTCCCGCTTGTATCTATCTATTGTATTGTAATGCTAATATTAATTCAACTTATGTTTATAATAATTCAATTGCATGTAATTCTTTCCAGTGCTTATCAATTATTTACTTGTTTCTAAGCTGCTAGTTAGGCTTGAACCATCACATTTAAGTGAAAAGGAAGTTCTCATTGTGTACGTACTATTTAGGTCTTGCAAGTGTAAATAATAGTTAAACAAACTTGAAACAAAAAGTTTAAGCATTAGCTAAAATAAAACTTATTACGCCACACAAACGTTTTCCTGTAAATCAAATTAAATTAGGCATGCGCTTGTGAAGAAGGAAGGAAGGAGGAGGAAGGAAGGAGGAGGGAGGGAGGGAGGAAGGAAGGAAGGAGGAGAGAGGGGGAGGAAGGAAGGAGAGAGGGAGGAAGGAAGGAGAGAGGGAGGAAGGAAGGAGGAGAGAGGTAGAGAGGGAGGAAGGGGCAAGGGAGGAAAGAAAGAAAGAGAAAAAGAAGGAAAGAAAGAAAGAGAAAAAGAAGGAAAGAAAGGAAGGAAGCAAAGAAAAAAGAATAAAAAGTATGGCCTTATGGGTATTCGAACCTACGCTTTTAATACGTGCCTACCTTCGCTTCTTGGCACCATATCCATTACGCTAAACAGAGAGGCTGTGTAATTCGCCCGCTTGTTCTCCCGTCATGCGTTACAACTGCAGTGGACATGATCAGTGGCGTGCATACCCTCAAACCATTTTAAGGCACAGTTCTGTAATTTCTAATGCTAGACCTTAGGTTCCCTCTCTCAAATTTATTGCCTACGAACCGTCTCTCACCAGTACAATTCGTGTGGTGTTATTCATTTACATCCTGTATATGTGTGTAGGTTTACACAGATTTATTGCTAAATAAATATTCTTAAAATACTTTTAAAAAGGAAAAAATAAATAAAATAAAAGCAATCACCAGTAAGTTCGAACATACACCCCAACCGAATGAACCATATGTATAATGGGAAATGGCCGCTATATTTAGAGTTATAGTTATCAACAATCCAATATTTAAATTATTTTTCAATGAATGGTCTTGAGGGTTAAACGAGTTATTCCACGTCAAGTGTCACAACAAATTTACCTCTACCCTTCCGATTTTTATGAAATTTTAGTTTGCACGCTCTACTCGGCATTTCATTGGACCCGTATTTTTTTGTTTGCCCCCAGAAAAAATATTTCGCCTGATATTAAATACCAAATTTCTCAAAAAGTGACATGCGCCACATAATTTGATCGACTATATCTTTGGTTCTAATTGTCCAAATTACATGATCTTTGTTTCAAATTAAAGACAAAGAAACGCTCTTTATTTTCATTGGTTAAAATACTCTTTGTCGTGTTTTCTTATTAAAATTATTATCGATTATTTTCTTCAAAATGGTTTTCAGAACTTAACCCAGCAATTAATTTTTATACAAATATATCCTCGGATGAGTTGTTAATCATTTCAACAATCCAGAAATTTTCAGAATGGAATTCCTATTTACAGCATGGCAAAAAATTAATCTTTATAGCCATGTGCCAATCACCCACACATCCCGCGGCACTGAGGAGGAAGGTTAATAAGACGCATTTAATGCGACAGCTGTGAAAATTGTACTCTTAACACTCTCCGTTTTACTATTTATATTTATGTAACATTTTTGAAGTCACGTTGGTAGAATCTCCATACAAACATTCATTAACCCTGAAGAAATAATTAATGAGCAAAGTGTACCAGGGAGTAGTTCTCAAAATTTGCCTGAATCAAACTGCAGTGAAAGTGCACAGTGGTGATACAAACCTGTCCGATACGGTTTCTCCAGTAGTTGGCGAAGAGACTCATATATCTACGTTAAATAGAAGCTTGGTGTCAGTAGGCGAATCTCCGATTAAGAAAGGGAAACAGTCAAAAACGTTATCCGCGTCAGAAATTACAAAAAATATAAAGTAATGTTAGAGTGAAACTATTTCATAATATAGAAAGCAACTCTACTTTGGAGGAAAAGGAAAGAAAAAAAAATCCAAGGAAATCGGAGCAGTCGAGGTCAATCTTCGTCAAATTTTGTGCGATTTGATGCAGAATGACTCATAACCCGCTTTTTGTAGTTATTTAGAAGATATATTTGTAACTCACCGAAAAATGTTAAAACAACTTCCCTCGCAAAGCCTAGATGTAGATGTTGGAGTTCATTTGTCACACCTGCTGTTTTGCAGCCAAATTGCTCTTCTGGATTTGTCAGAGGGGAATCGGAATGATTGACATCTTGCAATATTGTTATTTGAACAATTTTATGCAGAACAACACACCATTATTGAGAAAAGCACGAGGAAACACAACTAGCAGTATACAGTACGCAGTAGGGAGATCGCTTGCACTGGAACCAAAATGGCTGACGCGCATACCCAATCTTTAGAGCGCCTTAACTCGCTGTGTTCCTGCCAGGAACCATGAGCTGATGAACAAGCTTGGAAGCACTGCAGTCAGCTAATCGTAAATGAGACAGCTGATTTGTCTATTATTATTTCTCCTGAATGCTTAGATATGCTCCTTGGGGGGGGGGGGGGGCAGGGGGCACCTCAGGCGTCTTTAATGCTCACTGTGGAAAATCTCGTGCCTGATTATGCTTCTTGTTCAAGGGCGCACAGTGAGTATTCAGTTGAGCGTGTAGATAGCAGGCTAAGCTGAAGATGGAACAGAACACATCGCAATTGGTCTTTCGCTTGTTGCTAATGCCTTGCTAGCAATAACGTACGCTACAGAGAATTAAATTTAAAACACATTGTGTATATTAACGTACCTTTGAAGTGCTTTGGGCAGCAGACAAATTCGACACCAGAGAAGAGTGAAATGCCGCAGGGCAGTAGCATGGCGAAGCTGCGCAGTGTGAGATCGCGGTCTTGGCACGACTGGGCTGCTGTCACGTTCCAGCGGTCGAACTGCCAGCACTTGGTCTGGTTGTGGATGTGATCGAACAGGCAATGTTCTGGAACCAGCAGCGCGTCACTCTGGAATGGACCCTCTGAAACACACAAATTCGAACATTCTTCAGATTACTAAGTATTGCATTCCGGAACTGAGAATATCCAACATGCCTACTAAACTCTACATGCAAGGAAACTGGCAACATTCCCCTCCAACTCTCTCCTCCGCCTCTCTAGATTAAGTTCAGGGGAGTGAAGAGAGACTCATCACTGTCAGCGAGTAAAAACAGAAGCTATTTTATGGAAGTAAGAGTGGGGGATACAAAACATCAAAACTATAATGCATCTCTCTCAGCTGTCATTATGATAATCAACTCTAACTTATGGGCTTTACACATAAGGCAACAGGACAGAATACAGGTCCACATTGATTTACTCGTAATATACATATAGAATTACTAAAAATAACTAAAACCACAGAAGATTACAATGCCTATGAAATGCTTTCAAGACTTGACACAATCACTATTCATCGTCGTGTAGGCAATATACTGTCCTGTGTGTATCTTTAGTATGTTAGCGACTGGGCAACAGGTTTACCAGAAGACTGGGCGACAGACGCTGTGAATTGAGTAATAAATTTGTTACATCAACAGGCACATTGTGACAGTTCAGGCGCAAAATTTCGGAACCTGGTTCCTCACAGGAAAAGCTAACCACCATAACTGTTGGTTTGATTTCTCATAATGTTGAACGACATGCATGGAATGGTAGTAAAGTTTTGAGGATAGGTAAATCATGGCAACCACGTTCTACAACTAGAAAATGTGCTATTTAGTAAATAAAATTCAGAGATTCTAATCTGCTTTAGCTAATTTCGCCACTACTGTGACTGTCATGTTATCATACGACGGTTTTCTCCGCATACAATGTTAGAAACAATATATGGCCTCATGGGTAAAATGACACAAAGTTTGTTCAATAAGTAACAGGACTGAATCCATAAACATAAGCTTATTTTAGATGTATGTGCAGCGACTTAATACTTTTAAAATATGACACTCCTGCATAATATGCCACTACCAGCACCTTTTGAACTCTTCGTACACTCCCTGGCAGATGGCAATCGCAAGGCCATTCAGGCAATCAGTCGAAGCCGTTTGGATCGCCTTAATGATCCAAGGGAACAAAAAGAAGTCGTGGGGAGGTCGGCCCATGTCTGGACTATAGTGTGGCTGGGCAGCGTTAGCCATTGTCTCCCTTACAATTAGGACAGTGACTGGGTGCATTGCCGTAATGTGGAGGATCCTATCTGTAAAGAACATTTAATCTGCAGTAGGATTCAACATTTCTGGCTCCTCGGTCAGGTTTTCATCGATTTACGTTTAAGTCAAACTTCCAATAGGTTGTTCGACTTCGAAGTCTTTTCGGTCATTTTCAAATGTGCTCCGGATATGGCTTCGTCCTTGTAAGCCTCACGAAGCACGTCAAAATTCCCCATAGCAGATATATTTGATGGTTCGATTGTTCCATGGTTCGTTACATCCTGAATCTTGAATCACGACGTGAATGCTAAACACTTTCATTTCAGGCACAGCCTATACACACTAGAAGCTCGAAGACAACTGAGCCAGGTTTCCTAGCATACGTGGTACCCCCGATCATTGAGTCCTCCCTCCACTTCATCGCATTGGTGGGAGCAAACTCAGTCCCAACACTTATTGGACAACCTCTTATAGCTTTGGATTCGGTTTTCGGCTAGACAGCATAAATTTTGTCCATTTTCTTAAATGGTAGTTAATCTGAATATAAAAAGCTCAAATATCGCGATCTGTGTTCGGTGTAGATCTATTCTTAACCTATAATTGATCTCGTCAAGAATATAAGAGCACCATTCCATCCTCAAAAGCTCATTATAACAATTAGTTGCTGAATAAAGACCAAAATATCAATCCGTGTTTCAATTCGTCTCTGGTATTGCAAACACTCCTGTTCATTTTTGTGACGTTTAAAATCAAATTATTAGGTTTGAATTACTCTATCTCCTGATAGTTTTACACAGTGGGAAATTTTATCTTAAATTAAACACTGTGTAAGAGTGAATGCAGTTGTAGGAAGATTGTCTCCCTACCCGTTTGGGCCAGATAATCAGGTTTCCTGCGATCTGTTTTAGCATTTGGCGACCGACTTTTTCCTCTTTCTTTTCTTTTAATGGGTCTTACGACAGTCAATTTGGTGACGCTTTTCTAATCTAGCTCAAGGTTGAACTGAAATGAAGGGTTCGCTTTTATAAAGGAGTGATGAATCTTAATCCAATAAGATGATGTTGCTGGGTTTATTAATTATGCTCTTCGGAATGGCGGGCGAAACGTCAGGTATTTACGCATCGACTGGACCACGGCCAATAAACCCGGGAACATCATTTTATTGGATAGACGCCGGCCGTGAAAGCCTTAGCTCACATTTACCCTTAATGTTTTTACAGATAAAATCAACAATCATTGGCTATAAATAAATGTAATAAACCTGCACTGTTAAAATAATTAAATTTTACAGACAAAAAACCTGACTTCTACTGTTATCTTAAAGCATTAAGCAAGTATAATGAAATAAGGAGTGCGTTAGACAGGGCGCTGATGACCTAGAAGTTGAGCGCCCTTAAACCAAATCCAATCCAATCCAATTAAAATTAGACGCTCACTTTATTGTAATTATCATGATCATTACTATTACTATTACTATTACTATTACTATTACTATTACTATTACTATTACTATTATTATTATTATTATTATTATTATTATTATTATTATTATTATTATTATTATTATTATTATTATTATTATTATTATTATTATTATTATTATTATTATTATTATTATTAGCATTACATTTTTGGCTGCTGAAGCGTTTACACCTGCGATGGTTCAATCCTTTTTGCTGGCATACGGCTTTTTTCAACCTAGAAGATCTGATATGGAGAGCATCCAGCCTCGTGAGGAGCTGACAGTTTCAACTTAATATACAAAGTCAGCAAGATTCAATTAAGAGCAAAAGGAGAAATAAAGCGCAACAATTTACCACTACAGCATTGCCTTGCCCTTCCTCCATTGATGTATTTCATGCAGAACAAGCCCCAAAAAGCCCCAAAATTGATATCCTGCACCTTATTATCGCAATTTCTGAAACATACTGCTCCTTTCTTCTGGCGCAAAAACCTTAAAAAGAGCAACAAACTTACGTATAATTTAACACACAATTCGTTGTTCTCAACACTAATTTGTGTTTTCCGAAACTGGGGAAGTACAGACTAATTATGCCCTTAAGTGTTCAATTTCTTTGAATCTACAGAAAATTTTAATCTTTGCAATTCTAAGATGTGCCAGAATTTAATACTATGGATTAGAAATTACAGAACCGCTTGCGATGATGAATAACAGCGAACCGGAGGATTCTGTTGGACATAAGTTAAGGCGTATGAAAGAACACAACACAAACTATTTTTGCACAATCACGGCCACTCTTTAGCAGTAAACATACTTCTTACTCCTGAAGTGTTAACGCAGCAACTCGGGTCCGGGGCAGTGTCAATGCGTGTTTACTAATTTTCAACAAAACTCTGTGGTTCACCAATATGCGCCGGCAGCTACTAAATTACATTCCCGCGGTGTAGTGGAGGTCTGCACGGGCCGACGTTCTTAGGTTCGGCCCAGCCCGGCCTCAAGCCCAAGCCCAGCTCAAGAATAGTGCCTAGTAAAGAAATGCTGCGATAATTGTGTCATTCTCGGCATTTCAACATCGGTAACCAAAAAATATAAATTATTTTTTACCTCTTAATTTCAATTCGGGCCCGGCCCGAGCCCAACACACATTTTTCAAATTACGCCCGAACCCGGCACGCGAGCCGGGCCGGGCCGGGCCAAAGCTCGAGCCCGTGCAAATCTCTACCGTGTAGACCAGTGTTGTCCAACTTTCTTATGTTCTCGGGTACACGCAACTTATGTCTAAGGAGGCCGTGGGCGCCATTACAACCAATATTTCAAGATTATTTCTACTTCGGGAAACACTGGTTAGGGAAGTAATGAATACAGCACACACGCTTCATGAGTGTGTACTGGGAAGATATTCGCAAGGAAATAGTTTTATATTGAAATTTGAATTAATATTACAAATTGTCGGAGTAAAAATTTGTTTATGAAGGGCGCCAGAAAAATAATCACGGGTGGTGTAGACCATGTTAAATAGCTGCTGAATTTAAAGGCGCAATGATTTCCTTGATTGATTTTCTCTCCACTAAAGGCCATCTTAACTTTTCCCTTTCACCATAGACAATACGCGCTTTCTCATATTTGCATTAACGTCGGCAAAACATGGGCCACATATACGAGTACAATTGCTTTACATCGCGAAGGCGGTGACAAGCATTGGTTGTTATTCCTTACTACGGAGTAAGAGTTTCTTTGCTTATTGCTATACAGACCATCAGTGCCTCGAGCATTTTACCAGTTTTAAATTCTTGTTTGTCTATGTTCATCAGGTGAAAGTTAGGAATATTGGCCTTGGACTGTTAGGTCACATAGTGCTATATTTTGCTATGTAGTAGCCTAACCTTTCTTGCAATGGCTGCCGTCTACGGGAGTCAGGTAACAGAAGAGAATCGCCAAACAAATGTAATGACACGAACAACTCAGTGATGGCGACCTACTCAGCAGTAACACAAACTAGACCAAATAAAGAGCAGACTATTGTTATTGAAGCCCACGATGGAATAGTAATAAGGGATTACATTATTGCAATTGGTAACATTACAGATCCTTCCAACATACGTTTTGTTTCTCGCATTTATAATGCTAGAGTTTGCATGTATTTGGCCAGTAAACAAATTGCTGACAAGATAACTTCTAAAAACCCAACAATCACTTAACAATGTGTCTCTAGAAGTGAGAACTTAGCTTTCCAAGAATAAGAGAGTTATTCTCTCTAATATACGCCCTGTAATCCCGAACTCTGCAATTGAAACCAAATGAAGCATGTGTAAGTATGATGTTACCCCAGCTTCTTGAATCTCATACATTAGAGCGCGAATCTCCATCCCAGGTTATACTCACATGAGCTTTAGAAGACAGATGTATGTGAAACCTGAAGATTTCGACAAATTACTGGATAACATTGAAATTCAATTTGAAGGCAACTCGTACTGGATATACTTAACTTCTGATACCCCTAATTGTTACCTATGTAGGATGGACGGCCATCTTGCAAAACAATGCAAAAGTACTCAGAACCCTGCAAAGAAACTAGTTCTTCTTTGTACAAACCAAATAAAAAAAAAAAAAAAAATTCCCTGTACTAAAAGCAGTCATGATACAGGAACTTTTATCCTTTCTAACCACTACTTTCAGTACAGCCATGAAATTGAGCTATATCTGGAATTTACACGTAATATAGACTATATCCAAATTATGAAGTATTACATACAATGAATGCAAATGCGAAATCTGAATGATGGCACAACAGTACAAAAGATGAAAGAGGGGAAAAATTGGAAGAGATTATATCAGAACTTAAGTGTTGTTAATCTACCTGACAACGCAACAACCTTTGAAAATCGAGCAGGTGCAACACCGAACATTGACCTGACCCTAACAAATTTTCACATGGTTAACAAAATAGAAAACTGGAAAGTAGGTTTGGATTATACTAGAAGCATCATAGATTAATTTCTTTCAATTACATTTTAGAACCCAGAAGAAATGCACATATTAAAAAGGAATTTAGATTAAACTACAAACAAAACAACTGGGACAAATTTCGACAGCAATTTGAAAACGTAAATCTAAACTACACTGGAAATGACCACATTTTGAAGCCAAAGAATCGGAGAAAATAATTAGACAACTAATGTCAAATACCATACCGAAGCGCAAAATTAAGAAATATAAAGACAACGTATGGACAGAAGAACTTTACAACTTGCGAAGATTAAGGAAAACTTAGACGAATATATCAAAAACCTATAATACATGAAGAAAGAGAAAGAAATCTGTTACTTTACAGAAAAGCTAAACTTAAATTTAAGACAACCCTGCAAGAAACTAGGAAAAAAACCATGGCAAAATTATATCGAAAATAGCATAGACCAAAACATTTGGGGAGTATCATATAAAATAGTTATGGAAAAATTAAAAAACCGGAAGTGTTAAATACTTTGAGAAAAGAAGATGGGACTATTACAACCAACTGGTCGGAATCTATAAACGAATTGCTACGAAAACTACTACCGGATGATAATGACGAGACAGATAATGAGCAAAATAGGATATTAAGAAATGAACTACAGGCACCATATGAAAACAATACAGTCATTTTCCCATTTCATGAAACTGAAATCAAACATACAATTTTAAACCTTAAGAAAAAGAAGGCAGCTGAAATAGATGAAATTAAAAATGAGATTTTGATTAATATAAGGGATAGCTTAACTCCATATTTGCACAATATGTTTAGTGATTGTCTATGGCAAGGAGAATTTCCCAGAGCTTGGAAAATTGCCAAGTTGACAATACTCAAAAAAGGTAGTGATAAAGATCCACTTGTTCCTAAGTCCTATCGACCAACCTGCTTATTGAACACTATAGGGAAAGTTTTTGAATCTTTATTAAATAAAAGAATAATTGAATTTAGAACCATGATTGGCATGAATGACAACCAATATGGATTTCGGAAGGAAAGGTCTACCGAGGATGCCATTAACACAGTAATTGGAGCCACAAAAAATTCACCAAGCAAATATGTAGCCGCCATTTTTGTTGATATTTCTGGCGCTTTTGACAACCTTTGGTGGCCTTTTCTTTTTAAGAGATTAAGAAGCTTAAATTATCCAGTTTCATTATATAGAATTCTTTTAAACTATTGTAAAGATAGAAAAGTGAAACTTTTAGGAATAAATCAAACAATAACTAAGACTATTACTAAAGGATGCCCCCAGGGTTCTATATTAGGGCCGACATTTTGGGACATTGTTTTAAAGACACTCCTAGAGGAAGTACAGCGGGATAATAACTATCTGAAAGTAATAGCTCACGCTGATGATGTAGTTTTCTTAATAGATGCAAATTCAAGGCGAGAACTAGGAGGAAAAAGTAATAATTTGTTGCACATACGTTCAACCTGGTGCAAGAGTTCCAAAATGAAGATATCCCAAGCAAAATCTGGATACATGGTTTTAAAGGGAAATTTTAAAAGAGATGCAAGTTTAAAATTTTAAAATGAAAAAAATAAGAAACAAGAATGAAATATTTAGGAATATATTTAGACGAGAAGTTACATTTTAATCATCATACAGAACAAGTAAGGGTCAAAGCCGAACAAACTATGATGAAACTTTCTAGAATAATTCATGTTGATTATAAAATTCCGCTCCATACTGCTAGCATATACCATACAAGAATATTCAGCTCAATAATAACGTACGGTGCTGCAATTTGGGCCATTGGGATGAAAAACGTGATGACTAGAAATCTCCTAAGAAGGACACAAATGAAAGTTTTATTAAGATTTACGGGAGCTTATAAAACAACCCCTACTTTGACACTTCTTGTAATAACTGGAATTTGGCCAGTAGATTTAACTCTTAAGACTTCGAGGAGCTTATTTCTGGCTTAAAAAAGGAAACTTTGATGCAGTTGCTGATATTTTGGAACACTATTGCACTACTAAGCGGGAAATTAAAACTAGACTAATGCACATTTGGCAAGAAGAATGGGAGATTATCAATCCAGGAAGGTGTGCCTTTTCTTTCTTCACGGATATCTCGGAAAGATTAGCACTCAGACATTTAAATAACACGAAAGGAATTATACATTATTTATCTGGCCATGGACCTTATGGTACTTATTGGAAAAAGATTAATAAATTGAACACCCATGAGTATGATGTAAGCTTTAAACAGGACACACCGGAGCACGTTTGTTTCAATGTCAAAAGAACAGCAATCTTACACTTGAGGAAAGAGAAAACCTACAAGGATATCAGCTCTTTGATATAATACGGAACAAAGATCTGTTTCCACATTTAGAGGCTCTAGCAAATAAGACCAGTTTACACGCTAGAAAGATAATTATAGAACAATCTCGACAAGTAGGAAACATAACGAGAAATGTACCAGAAAGGCGATCACAAAGAATTCAGACTAGGAACACCACAAGAAACCATGAAAACTTAAATGTATACGATGAAAGGGAGCAGAACGCAATTTAACTATCAAGATATCGGGGAAAAGGGACCGAGCACAATAGTATACAGTGAGGATGGGGAGGCAGTATACCAGAGGAACTACTATCGGCGCGAGGGCCTACTAACTAGGTGGTAGACGATGACCAGGAAGGACTGGCGAGGCGAGGCGAGTCGAGTCGTCACCATGGTGGGAGGCCAAGCGTTTCTCATGCATTGAGATGAACATTGGCAACGGATTGAGTGACTGAAAGTGTTAATGATAAAGTGAGTGATAGGATTTTAAGTGAAATATGGCCTTGATTATTCAGTGAACCTAATTAAAGTAAATAAGTGATTTAGTGATGTGAAAGTTGAATTAATGAAGTGAAATGTGATTTATTTTACAAAATTTTTAGACGTTTAGGAAGTAATAGCAGGAGGGAATTTTGTAAAATTATTTAAAAATAATTAAATTTTAGTGATTTTAGCCGAAATTGTTATTTTATTGAAGTATATAAACTTACTTATTAATCAAAAGTATCACATTTTTGTTGTATGTTGTTTTTAATAATTTTGCTTATATCGATTTTGAATTTTATATTACATACATTTTGTGCTGGAAACCAGTAGATATAGTATGCCGCCGGTAGCCGGCGGCAGTTTAGAATGCTTAGTTTATAGTTGCTTTTTTAATAACTGGTTACCACTTACAGTTTACTGGAACCAGTAAACCTTTGCTTATTTATAATTTGTAATAAATATGTACATTTAATTTAAAATATATGTAAAGTGTTAGTTACAGGTATAATTATAATAATAAATTCATTATTAAATAATAATACTAATAATACTAATAATAATACTAATAATAATACTAATAAAATAATAATAATACTAATAATAATACTAATAAAATAATAATAATACTAATAGTAATACTAATAAATAATAATAAAAATAATAAAAATAATAATAATAAAAATAATAATAAAAATAATAAAAAATAATAATAATAAAAATAAAAATAATAAAAATAAAAATAATAATAATAAAAATAATAATAATAAAAATAAAAATAATAAAAATAAAAATAATAATAATAAAAATAATAATAATAATAATAATAATAATAATAATAATAATAATAATAATAATAATAATAATAGTGATAATAGTGATATAACAGTGATAATAATGATGATAACAGTGGTAATAACAGTGCTAATAACGATGATGATGATGATGATGATGATGCAATGCCTGCTGGTCCTGCCTCTGCCCGTCGCTTGGTCCGTTCTTCCTCTCTGTTGCCTGGTTAACTGCGTACAGCTCGAAGTTTTTAATGTATACCCTCTTGCCTTGGTTTCTTGCTTGTCTTCTCTGATTAATTAGCTCCTTCATTTGCGCCCTTTGTGCATACGTTAAGTCCTTGTTGGTGTAAATAATTGATCCTCTCAATTTTTTTGCGTGTTTTAATACTTCTATAGCCGTTTGCGTGTTTGTAAACTTCACAAGAATGTTTCTTTTTCCCTGGGATTTTGCCGATTTTGAATGCGTGGCAAATCTCGTAGCCTCTCAGATGTATTTCCAAACTGTTCACTAGTAGATCTCTTAAATCCTGATATACTCCCACTACTCCTGAAATCACTACATTATATTATCTGCTTTTACCTTGCATTCTTTCCAGTGCTCTTTTTAAGTTTTGAATTTCCCATTTTAACGTATCCATTTCTTTGGTCCCCCATCGTTCTGAATCTCTCTGCCAGTCCTTTATCTCTAACTAAAACAGTTTCGTTTATCTGCTCTTTAGCTGCCATGTCAGTTTCCATCGGCCGCGGGAGCTTCTTCTTTCACTATACGTCCGCTCAGTGCCACTGCTAGATCCGTACTCCAAAAAGCTATTTCTCCACAGTAAGATTCGAACGTCACTACGGCGAAGTATCTCGGAGTCACGCTGGACCGGCGGCTGACGTATAGACATCACGTCAGGGGCAAAGTACTGCAAGGCCATGCTGCTCTCCGGCAGCTATACCCCATATTCAGATCCCAAACCATGCCCTTACGCCTGAAGCTCCAGCTGTATCGAGCGATCATCCCGCCTCTGGTCCTGTACGGATGTGAGATCTGGGGAATGGTGGCAAAGTCCACCTTCATCAGACTCCAGACGCTGCAGAACCGGGCATTAAGGATGATCTATGATACCGGCTGGAGATTTCCTGCCCATATCCTTCATGAACACTCCGGTATCCCGTACATTGTCGACGTGATTAAAACCCGCGCTCGCACAATGTACAACAAACTCCAGAACCACCCTAACCCTCTGGTGAATACTCTGGGTCAATATGACCAGAGAGAGCCACGCCGACTACCATCAAAGAGACTACCAAAGGACATCCCAAGTCCAGCGGTTTAACTCTGAAGATGGGAAAGGCGAAAGTACAATCTGTATCCAAAACAGAGAAAACACCTGTTTCAGTTCACCTCTCAGTGAGTGACTGACGGCCAGAACCCTGGAGGGGATTAGCGCGTCACCTGACTGGCCGGAAACGACCAATCAGAAACCGCGCAGAGCCCGCTCGCGGACCAATCCCTTCCAACCACCCCTCCTGCCCCTATATAAACCCCTTGTTTCCATTAAACGCCACTCCATCTTTTTGAACGTTCTCTAAACAACACAGATACCATAGATGCCAGAGCCCACCTATTCAATATTCTGAATCACAACTAACTACTTAAAACCTTCTGCCAACAGACGACCGTAAACGCCTGGACCACATCCACTTTCTCTCAAGATCAGGTATACAGGATACTCCCAAGCCCACAACAGGTACGTAACACTCCCTAAACCTGCCCCCACCACTGCATTCCTTTAGATGTAGATAACCATTTCATAGCTTGTAGGCACGTACATTACTAACCCCCTTAAATTAGCACTGCTGTAACACCCTATAGCACATAACACCAGCTACTCCTTACTAACAAGCTTTCCCTCCCTGGGTGCTGCACAGACCTCGGTATGTGTTGACTCCCAGGATACAATATCACGCGCTCGCATGCACCGCATGCCAGCTAGGCACTAACCATTACTAACCGGGGTGCTATCGCGGAACCCGACCTAACTGCATGTATCGCTACACTAACAAGCACCCTGTCCTTCTCTGCCTTGCATGTTTAGTTTACTAACCGCATGTGCATGGGGAGACGATGTAGCCTCTGAGGATGATCGTCACCAGGGCTGGCGGGTGTGGGGCCAGCCTTTAAAAAAAAAAAAAAAAAATTAAAAAAAAAAAAAAAAAAAAAAAAAAATCATTTCCCAGTGCAACACACATCCCTGTAGTAATACCATCGAAACCATCGCGCAGGTTAAGCCGTATAACGGCTAGGTACTGCGGACATGACACTCGAACGGGGCAAGTAAAATTGCACCCGCTCGACTCGAACTGCCTCTGGAGCCTCTAAGATTCGAACCTGGTTTACTGCCAACCACCCTAGACATTCAGCTACGGATCAACACTAATTACTTATAGAACACACGCTTTTCTTACTTTGGAAATGTTGAGACGAAATCAGCATTTGCTACGGACGCTGCTGGTATAACAAGAAGGAACAAATGGTAGCTCAAGTCTTTCCGCAGAATTTCGAAGTCAGCTGAACTCTGGCTTTAAAACGAGCCTGAGCAGCACTTCAAAGTGCTATCTTAGCCAGCAGCTTCGGTTTAAACAGCCTCTACAAGGGGAGCAGAAAGACACTCATCGGATTAAAAA
The DNA here is from genome assembly GCA_030765045.1 of Tenodera sinensis. NCBI lineage: Eukaryota > Metazoa > Arthropoda > Insecta > Mantodea > Mantidae > Tenodera > Tenodera sinensis. Next base: position 132,127,715 of record CM060962.1, read on the forward strand.
GAAACTCACAATAAAAGGAGAATGAAAACAATAGCTACAAAAAGACAAAAGTGAACCTGTCTAATTATACACTTTTTAATTATTTTTCTTTCTCTTGGTCTTCCACCTGCAGGGCAGCCAACAGAATAATTGAATTACTGCACTACGACACCCCACATCACTTCGGCTTACTATTCCCTCAGGTTTATTATTGCTATGCACAAGTGCTATTGTACACTCTACCTCACATTACAAATAAACTTCGTTTTATTAAGATTTTATGGAACGCCTGTATTGTGAAAAAGGAGATAACAATAGCAGTCCTTGAAAATACATTTATAAAATTGAACACCGGCCTTACATTTTAACTATTCAACTTTTTGTCCCCCCTTTTCTTCCTCCCTCTTTTTTATCCACACAATCGCAACAGAAATGAAAAACGTTGTGACAATATTCTGTATCTGCGTTATAAGAGCTTCACAATAAAACGTTGAGGACGACGTGAAATTCTATGTAGCTTTCCCGTTAAAATCTTATTTTCCTACATTCTGAAACCGTAACATTGCAAGAATGCAATGACTTAAGATTCCTCATCCTTATCGTTCACTGTATTGCCACGACTCCTCATGCCTTTTTGTATCCTTCCCTTACTCTAGTCCAGCGATCACACTGCACCATACTAAATACGTAACAATGCTTATATCATTAAGAATATATATATATATATATATATATATATATATATATATATATATATATATATATATATATGCATTACTTTAAATGGACTATTTAGATCCAAGGGTGATCTCAAATTTGAATCACTTTTCGTGTTTTTAAAATGTAAATAGGACGCTGTTTTGTAATATGGTTCAGTAAATTAAAAATCTGATATGTTGCACTCACATGACTTTCTCTACCTACTCTTCTACTAACCATTCTTACAAATTAGCTTATTGCTTATTTCCTTGTAGGTACAAGGGGAATATTAGAATACAGTAGGCTTTGTGCAATAGTCAAATATTTTAAAGCTTCGAGATTCCGTTCTCTTTGCACGCTTAACATAAAAAAAAAGAGCAATGATGTTCCATTTCACTTAAGTTTGAAGTTTTCCGAAACTGACACACATAACAAGGAATATCTCCGAAATGGTTCACCCTGCAAGAAAATTTATTTAGACATAAATTGCGTATTTTAGCAAGATCTACGTTTTCTGTATAGTATGATTTGGTCTATCTCTTACAGTTTGCGAGTTACTCAAAAGTCATCCAGAGGAAATAGGACTACATAGGATATAGTCAGAAAATTCAAATATACATTTCATTTGTCATACAAATATCTTAAGCACATGGCATTTTAATCAAAATTGTTAGAACCATTTTCAAGAAAATCAAAATTTTCGAAAAATTGTCCATGTAAAGGATAGCTTAGGTTGGGGCCATTTTGTTCAAAATCTTGTGTCACATCCTTGTAAGACATTAAACTTAAATACCAAATTTGGTTTTTAACCAACTTTTCGTTTTTGAGTTATGCTGTCCACACACACACACGCACGCACGCACGCACGCACGCACACACACCTTTTTGTAAAAATGCTTTTTTGAATTCAGGGGGCTCAAAACATATATTTCCGGTGAAATCTCAACACCGATTTTTGAGCGGAATACAATACTTCCTCTACCTAGCAGCACAGAAAGTAAAAATGATGTTTATTGATTTAATATGAAATGTGCTTAAAATGCTTCATCTTTTAATATTATTGGTGACTCCAGCCGCCAATTAAAAAGATTGTATTTGTTGAAAGCATAATTGCATTTATTTAGATTGTTCATATGCGCGCGCGCGCACGCACACGCACACACACAAATCAGAGTTACTTAATACTTCCGTTCTCTTATTACTCTCTCTACTGCAAAGTAGAGGAAGTATTGTATTCCATCCAAAAACTCGATGTTGACATTTCACCGGAAGTATGTTTTGAGACCCCTGAATAAAAAAAGTATTTTTAGAAAAAAGGTCCGTGGGTGTGTGTGTGCGTGTGCTTGTGCGTGTGTGTGAGAGAGTCTGTGGACAGTATAACTGAAAAACGAAAATTCGGTTAAAAACCAAAGTTGGTATTTATGTTTATTGTGTTTCAAGGATGCGACACGAAGATTTTGAAGAAAATAGCCCCACTTTAAACTACCCTTTACATGGAAAAGTTTTCGAAAATTTTAATTTTCCTGAAAAAGCTTTAGCGATTTTGATTAAAATGACATCTTTAAGATATTTTTATGACAAACGAAATGTATATTTTGACCTTTCTTGCTATAGCGTATGTACTCCTGTTTATACTGGATGACTTGAATAACCCGTAAACCGTAAGAGATAGACAAAATCTCACTACAGAAAAAAATGTAGACCTCGCTAAAACACAATTTATGTCTAAATAATTTTGTTTGTGGAGCGAACTATTTCGGAGATATTTCTTGTTATTTGCGTCAGTTTCGGAAAACTTAAAACTTTCGTGAAATGCAACATCATTGTTCATTTTTTAAACGTTAAGCATGCAAACAGAACGGGATCTCAAAGCTTTAAAATATTTGACTATCGGTCAGAGCCTGCTGTATTCTAATATTCATTCCCCTTGCACCTACAAGGAAATAAGCAATAAGATAATTTCTGTAAATGTTTACCTCAAGTAACACGAAGAAGATATAGGAATAAGAGTTTTGAGAATGACTAGTACAAGAGTAGAGAAAGTCATGTGAGTGCAACACATCAGACTTTTTTCTGGCAATAGTTAGTATATGTAGCGCATCAATTACAGTGTAGTTTTAAGAGTTCAGGAAAATATACTCTTTGTGAAATGTCGTTCAGTCCCTGGAAAATCACCTTGAGGCGAAGTGGATAGGAATATGCAGTTAGCAGGTTAGCAGAAAAGGAACCAAATGCTATTGCACTGTTACATTTAACATTAACTTTTTAACATAACTGTTTCGTTGTGGTAATGGGAAATGAATCAAGCCGTTATGGCAACATGAATTGAAATGTGCATTCAGAGTTTCATTTTTAAAACGTGTTTCTCAATAGTTGCACATTTCATTTAGCGGACCTACATTGGACTCTATTGTAGAGCATATTCATTTTAGCTGGCGTTGGGACATCTCTGTCACAAATAATTTGTACCATCATTCGTATTCAGGCTCTTGCTGCTGGAAAATCCCTATCCTTTTAAACGAGTCATTATTAAACACACAATAAAACCTGCACACCACAAAATAGATCAATCAATGTAACACGTCGAACAGAACAAAATGATAACACTAAGTTCTGGCACCATCTTAGCGGATAACATTAATTGGTAACATGTTTACCAAACCGTAATGAATATGTCAGTGGTAAATAATCACTTATAACTATATAACAGTGAAACAGGTACATATAATCTGTGAACTTGAAGTAACTGAAAGCAATTTCTGTGAAATAGACGCGTATTTTGCAAATATGTTGGCAATTATCGAAAAAAGTTTACAACTTACATTTTCTGTGACATTGTAGAGACTGAGCAATTTCGATTCACATGCTACTCTTAGTTCGGACATTCGAGATTAATGCGTAACTTCACTGACAACTTCAAATTACATATGTATGTAGATGCTTAACATTGCTCTTCCATTCCAGTCTAAAGAACAACTGCCAATACACTCTCGTTAATAAAAAAATAAAGAATAACAAGAAAAAAAAAAAAAAAAAAACGAAATGAATTGCGTAACATGTGTAATAATTACTCTCGTTATGAAGACTACATGGATTATAGTTTATTTTCTTACTCTCAGATGGAAGGCAATATTAACTACAATACTACATTAGTAAAGCATAGATATGTTTTTTGCAGGAACATTTTGCCTCTTCGCCATAGTAGAGCAATTCCGCGTGTGACTAACTGACATTTACACTACATTTTCTTCCTAAAATGCCTCTCTAATGGTCAATATAGGTGTAAAAATGTTATTTTAACGCCATACGATGACAGAGAATACATTGGCGGTTGTGATAGAAATATAAAAACCTTAAAAAAGTGAAACAATTATTTAATAATGAGCGCTAAACTTTTCGTGACTTACTGACATTTTTGTCAACTGCAGGTCCAACTTCAAACGTTTGTCCTCCATTTTCTCTGAAAGTTTTCGTATTTGATTTGTTCTGAAAAATCACTTGAGAGAGGAACTTCTAAGCTTTCAAATGACCTGAAAAAAAGGTTTGGCATGTTATTCTCATCTAGACATATTTATTCAAAAGGTCAGCGTGACTAACTGACATGAGTTTGTGACTGACATTTGTGAAAATTGTAATACCTTGTCTTTGTTTTACATGGTATAACATATGGTAAATCCTAGTGATACGTATTATACGTTACATACATGTAATACATACAGGTGTGTAATTGTATTTATCATTTTGAGAAGAATCATATCCTTTGGAGAAGCATTACTGTCATGCAACATAAACAGAATAAACATGTTGGCAGCTCTCATTTCTTATTACAGTTACATCGTTGCAAGTATAAAAAGCTGACTCAAAACCATAACAAAGACGACACATGAGAGCACACAGCACACAGCACATACCTGTATCACATGATTGGACTCCTTATAGTGCAGGAACGCTAAATGCAGTAGCCTCGTAGTACACGCGCATATCACTACACTGTTTTTATTTCCGAAAGTTGTGCATCATTCCGACACTTTCCGCACATGAAAGAAAAGCATATTCCACAACATTTAAACCTAATACTTTCACATAATGAACCCGCTGAGTGGACGGCATAGGTGAAATGCGTTCAAATCTTTTTTCAAGAAATTCTTTTGCTTCTTCAATTTCAGGCAGAGAAACCTCAAGAAGACATAATTTGGTTTTCTTTCTAACAGTATTAACAAATTCTTCAGCACTCTGAATCCTGCTTCCTGCTTTCACAGCTGTCCATGCCATCCTCTTCACTTGTCCTCCAATCGCATCTACTGCCCCCTTTCCGTGATAGGATTCGAAGAAGTGCCATTCAATTTGGATTCCAAATACTTCGGAAAGATATGTCTCATGGCTCAATGTGTATTTCTGCTTAAAATGACAAGCAGCTCCATCAGAAAACACTTTCACAAGTTCAAGATTCGGAACAATATCCAATATTTCTGAAAATATATTCCTTAAGCAAATATCAACTGCATATTTGTCATGCGATACATAATCAATTAATCAGACACCAAAGCAAAAGATTGTTCCTGAATTTCACCAATATCTTCTTTCCTATACCAGGCAACAGCAGTAAATATTCTGTGTATTGTTCCAGTGGGCAGCTTGAATTTCATTTTGCCCTTGCATGTGTAGTTCTCAAAGAAGTCGATCTGTATCACAACTTCACTAATTGCAACATTTTCCCGAGCCTTCTTAAAGGCCTCGGATTGCTGTCTTTTTACATAAACGTGATTAAGGAAACATGGCAGGCAATTGCTCAGTTCTTCAATGCAGTCTTTTATAGACCAATTTTTAACTTCTATTTCCATTCTTCCATTACGTGAACTCCACAGCTCCCATTCGCATGGAGAATTAGCAAGTTTATCTGAAATGTCTGCTCCACTCAATCCCGGGCAGTTGGAGCATCCTCCCTGCACACATTCACTCATTTCTGATCACAAACCACTTGTGCTATGAACTTACGAAATTCAGTCTCAGTGAGTACGTGATTTTTACACAATGCTTTGAGAAGAAACTTCGTATTTTCATGTATAATGCGTGTGTGCACATTATGTGGGATCTGACGTACGTGAGCAGGGCGTACTTCAGCGAATTTTGTCAACCCCACGGACATTTCTACTCGGTCTTGTAGAAAGAGTGCATGTGCTTCTTTTAATGTTACCACTAGATACCTAATGCGAACTTCTTTAGTTTCTCCCTGAACATGGATTTCAATAGAATCATCTCTTCCAGGAGCTTGGTGAGATATTGAATCATCTTGACAGAACTTGATGATTGCACTTTTAAGCTCCTCTGATAGTTGTTTTCCTGATAGCGGGACAGAATGCTTTGGTTTTACAACATGTAATCCCTCTTCAACTGCTATTTTACGAATCATTTCTTTTCTTTTACGTGGAGATTGCGGCAATGCTTCCTCAACACGTTTTCTGCACTTTCCGAAATACCGTTTGCTTTTGAAAGCGGTTGATGTTGATGGAGTATCCTTATCAATCCCTTCTTGGTCTCTTATCTTCTGTTTTGCCCAATGTGCTTGCTTATATCTCCTATATTCAGCTTTGAGCTGTTCTCTTCCTTGTTTTGTTTGTTTCATTATTGCTCTTCCTTTCCTCATAGTCACTTCTATTTTTTCCTTCCATTGTGCATAACTGCCTTGCTCCTTCAGACATTGTTTGTATTCACGTTGTCTTTGGGCTGGTGTTTTAGTCATGGAGTCAAAAACAGACTGATACGTCTATCCTGACTGAAGTCTCAGAAGCACTGTACGCGTATGCGACCACAGGGCCCCAGCAATAACTGTCCGTTAGTCACGTGTTTTGTGGGAAAACTAATGACTATTGAGGAAAACTTTCTGATACTTTTTTATTTGTTATATTGTAATGACGCAGAATCAAAAAGGATATTTATTTTAGTCTATTACTTTTCCCTCCAGAGGACTTTATCCTTATTTACCGTGACTAACTGACATTGACACACAGTGATAATTAAAGAGGCTCTAAGGATTATTTATAAATGTCGAAAATTATTAACCATATACACGTTTCGAAGACGAAGAGTCATTGTGTGATGTACAGAACAAAAAAATTAAAACAGTTGTACATAGCTCCTGAAATATTGATATGAAAATCACCGTTATTCGCGCTTATTTTTAGTGCTTTGGAAATATATGGGTAAGAAGTGAAATTTGAACCCATATTCGCGTTAAAAACATTTATTTTTCACTTCATAAGATACTTTGGCGTATCTAGTATCATCTTTCCTCAGTAAAAAAAGTGAAACATTAATTTCAAATTTTAACACTCGGTATGACATGTTCGCGGAATTGCTCAGTAACTTTGACTTCGGTTACCCGACGAGTCATGAAGGAGCTAAATGTTGAGATTTATTAATTAATACCTACTATTAACTGCCGAGCCGGATTCTGTGCAAGGACTGCGCGGACATATGCATCACTAGTTTTGAAGAAGGTAATTCACCTACAACTGCAAAATTATCGAATTTAACCGTTAAGTTCTTCCAAGATAAACGGCATTTCATACACAAAGAAACGCCCTGGAAATATACGACATAAAACCGAAGTTGATATAGTTGAATTGGTCGTAATTAATTACTTGGTACACAGCTCAAATTAATGCACAATTTCTTCCTAACTTTCATTGGTCGCGAAATATCTACTTTTATTAGTTCTGAAATTCCTAGATCTTCACGCACATATACTAGTAGAGAACCATTGCTCTACCAACAGAATCAACCGACTCCCTTCGCTTTGCACATCGACAGACATTGATTAATACAGTAGGTACAAAATGGTACCAAAATGAATAAACAATCAGTTCAATAGCGAGCCAAACTACAATGCGCCGTCGTAAACCCGCCACATCCACTTGATTTACGACTCTCTGGGAACTGGTCAAACCATCATGTTCCATTCCCACTTGATCGTCCAAACTCCTCCCTCCATCAGTATTTCACAATCTGGCTGGATAATCATATGCAGGTGTGTTTGCAAAGAATACAGCCAATTCGCCAAATGGATGGCTTCGGGTATGCGCAGTCGCATATATTTAAGCTATATTATTATCTGCGTATTTCTCACAGCAAGGCGCTTTATTCCGACATTCTATTACTGGCTTCAAGGCTTAACGTAGGCATGCAATACGGGTCGCAACAGTGGTTTCTTGACATAAAGATGTCACAGCTGTCCGATTCCTCCTACACTTCATGCTTTACCTGATTGACTTCATGGAAATAAATGTCATCCAGGAAACAAAAATCTACCGATTATTAAGAAATGAAGCAAATTTGCTGGGATTGGATGTAAACGTGTGGGGTGTGGAGTGCTGTAGTTTGAAATGTTTAGTGACAGCCCTGTACGAGTGAGATTGAGTAATGAATATGCACTGTGCGTACCACTAATATTTCATTATTGTTGTATTGTTGGATAAAACATTATGGTATGTAATTTTGTTATTCTTGACAGTTTAGCTGTTTTGTTTATCATGCACAATACATTAAAATAACAAAAATCATTCCCCATGCACCCTAATGACCTAGCTGCCGAAGGGGCCCTTAAACAACACAATACTCCTCCATGCTAGCGTTGAAGGTTTTACATCAAATTATGCGTGTTGAACTCTTAGTAAATCATTCCTCGTTTGAATAAAGAGCAGCACTTTAATTACACCTGAAAACTAATCAACTGCTGAAAATATACAAATATATCACGGAAACATTAGCATGACAGCAGTTATTAGGGTGTATACTATAAAACTGACAACTGTTGAAAAAAAACAACTTACAATTTGTTTACTTTAAATTGTGCTTAATGAACTAAAAACATGGTAAGGACCATTTTAAGCTGTAATACAACCCTTTACACCCCATCTGCAACTTACTTTTATTGCAGTTTATTTGAAACATTGCAGATTTTTACTAGGATATTCCAGCTCCAACAAATATTAAGTTATAAGCATGATTTTGAACATGTTAAAAACCTAAGTGTTGTATTGTCTAAAATGACCGTAGTTAAGTTGAAAAATAACTTGAAGAAAAGTAAGCGACATAATCTTAAACAGTTTTATTAATTTATTCCGTATATAACGTTTTTTAAATCTTTGAATATCATTACTTAAAGATGTGTTGTTGTCCGTAAAATTGCACTGAGTTAATATAATTGAATATTCCAACATGAATGCAAATAATTATTCCATCTGTAGCATTTAAAAATGACGAAGATATAGTCATTAACGAACCTGGAAGGAGACGTACTTAGTTTGTCAGTGCGAAAAAAATAGATGTGTACATTGTTTCAACATAAACTGAAATAAGCTTCTTATATTGGTAAAATGTTTTTGCACATAGGTGTAGAGCTCAGCTGTTAATGTACCGCAATTCGTGTATGCCGGCTAATTTCTGAGTAAACAGGACTTTTGGACATCCGATGACGTAATTATGAAGAATGTCGTGAAGCTGACCATCAATTGAAAATCGTCACTGAAGAGTTTCAACAAAAAAGGAAGTAGCTTAATTTATTCTTCACATTCTAAGTAATACAGTCTGTTCACAAAGTCTTCATTTCGTGGATACAGCAGCTCACAATGTTGAGTCTTGTGGAGGGGATAACGCCCGGAATGATCGGCAATCTTCAGCTTTCTTATCACAACAGTTAAGCCAGAAAAGCTAACTATGAGAGGGCCTTAACTACTCGTGTGTTACAAACAATGAACGCTGTTTTTCAATAAACTGCCTGTGCTCGAGCGGATTAACGATTTCATGCTGCACATTGATATTCAACATGTTTCAATTTGACAGCTGTAAAATCTTGCACCTTCATATTATGATTAACAGACCATTTGCAATGTAAGTTGCTGTTTACAATTACATTTATCCATTAAAAACGTTTCCACGCCGCATTGTATAAAAAGCGAAGTAATTAAAACCTCTGCTTATTACAAATACATTGTTGCACGTGAAAAATGCAGAATATTTCTATTTAAATTAAAACAGAAACAGCTGAAGTGGCATTTCTTCCACTTTTCAAACATATAGTAAATCGGGAACTAATTTTTATTCTGTCGCT